>CM071797.1:26434574-27034574 GCA_036559045.1 Platycarya longipes
GATGACAAAAATACTAAGAAAAAATTCATACCTATATAATAAAATTTATATAGCAATATTCATAATATTTCAAGATGTCTTTAGTGATAATTAAAGGTCATGAAAATATATTTATATTTACAAAGGGTAAAGTACAAGAGGGTCATTAGTTGGGAATCAAACCACATATTTATAAAATATGGTATTCTATTAATAAAATAGAAATTAGTCCAATCATCCATCTAATGTTATCTTTCACATAAAGTATATTTTTTCACAATGTTAATTTTATCGAATCCAACATATAATATTCGAAATAACCCTTATAAATTGTACAATGTTCTTCTCTACAAATAATACAATTTCTAAAATTTATCCATAATAGAACTTAATACATTATAACATGCTTCTCTCCAAACAGTACAATGTGCAACAACCTCTAGATACATTCTTGATCAAATTTGGTTAGGAATAAATAGTGATTGCAAGGGTTCAAGAAGATGAATAGTATATTCTTATTAGCTGAGAAAGCCTCACACTTGGTTACCATCTTTTTGATGTCTTTTTTCATCCCACGCTAACAATAATCTGCTCTAATTTTTTGTATAGTTTTATGATAATCAGGATATTCTGTTTGAAAGTTAAAATCGATATAATGAATGACTTTTATCATAAAAAAATATTTTTAACCACAAATACACATCTTTTTATGAGACTCAAATCTTGGTTTAAAGAATAATTTAAAGTATTTTCTTGCATTCTTACAATTACTATAGCAAACTATAGTAAAATTTAGAGTTTTGGGTGATGATTAATAATTATGCTTCAACTTATCAATTCATAGAGCTGCTGGAATATATATATAAGGGCTAAAGTGCTAAAGTTTCAACTTATTCATTCCACAAAATACTTCACTATCATTACAAAACAATTTCATAGTTCAATTATATTTCCAAATAGTGAGAATGTTTCAGTCACACATATTAGAATTGTACAAATATATGATCATTTGATTCTAAAGGATGTATTATGTATACGGTATACGATCATTCTCATATAATCTTCTTTCAACCAGCAAACTAAGCTCTCAAAAAAATGTTGATTTATTTTGTTACCTAAAAAATGTTATATTCAGAACTTTACCCCTATAGAGGATGATTGGGAGAGGAGAAAATTTGTCAGGCTATATATTCTGCAACAGCCATCAATCAATGCCATTGAGAAGATTTCTCAATTTTCGAATATCAATTTTGTATCAAATATCAAACTTACATGTTGTCCATTGGGAAAACAAAAACGATTTTCATTTCTTGTTTATTCTTATAGTGCCACTTATCCATCTCTTTTGGTGAATTGTAATGTATGGAACCTTTTTAAGTTCCTATTCATTATAATTTTAGATATATTTTAACAAGTATTAATGATAATTCTAGGTCAACTTGGGTAAATCTGATAAAACTTAAATTTGATGTAAGGCCTATCTTCACATCATTCTATAATCTAGTTCACACACAATTTTATTCAAAAATTTTAAAAAAAAAAACGTGAGAGTTGATAATGGTCTTAGAATTGATAATGGTCCTGAGTTCAAAATGACAAAAAAAAAATAGTCTAAATGAATTATTCACCAAACTTCTTATGTTGAAATAACTCAACAAAATTCAGTAATAAAGCATAAATATCTACACCTTCTAAATGTAACTAGAGTCTTAAGGTTTTAGTCCAATGTTCCTATAAGTTTCTTGGGAGAATGTATACTTCTTACTACATAGATTATCAATCGAAACTTATAACTACATCTAGAAATGAACCCATTTTTATAATCGAAAACAACTCCAATATATCTCCTTTCCAAGATAACAAATATTTTCCTCCTTTTAGAAAATCAACTTGATAGCATAAAATAACAACCTACTTGCAAAATTATCATTGCAACTTGGCAATTTTGCACCTATTTCATCATCTACAAGTCCATCTACATATTCAAGTAATTAATATAATATATCTGATTTTTTTTATATTCTAAATTATCATCTTTCCATTATATTTTTAGCATCTTAATTCCATATTATGAAGAATCAGAGTTCTATAACCAAGATGTAAAACACTAGAAAAGTTAGGAAAATTTTCTATTCAAATTTCTACTAACCAACGTACCTCTCCAGTAAAGGTAATGGCTAAACATTTACCTACCGAGAGGCTTCTCTAGTACAAATCATTTTCATGAAAATATTCCGTAAGAAATATTTTTGTCATGAAACTTATATATATTTTTTCCACAATTACTAGCTTGTGGGGGAAAAAACTTTACTCCCACTAAGGTGGAATCGTAGCCAACAAATTTGATTTGGGACATTTTTTACAAATTATTAACATCACTAATTATCAATTGAAATCTCCTTCCTCTTCTTCCTCCCTTCCCCCTTCCCGATCTACAATCAATCGAAAAATGACATCCTCATAAGCGTCAGGAACAACTATCCATTAGTCAAGGGAATAACTAGCAGTAGCATCTGGTGATTTAGCAACTCAAGATAATTCAGCAATTTGAAGTGCCATTATGGCTTTGTAAGTTGCTAAATCTACATTCTGCATAAGAAATTAAGTTCTTTTTGTTTGAGAGCAGCATATACCAGGGATCTATTGGCCAAGGCATTAGCCTCTTTAACTTTTATCGCAGCTTTTTTTTCTTCCAAATTATCTCGTTTAGATATCATTGCTTGAAAGATAATTGGTGGTTTACTCCTTCTAAATTTATTTGGCTATCATTTTAATATCTCTTTTTCGTAAAATGGCTTGGGGATCACTGAAGTCTTCTTTACTTGATGGCTCTAAAAAATCCTAATAAGAAGTGAACCTTTTTTGTTTCCGTTTCTTCACTCAGTAAT
Source organism: Platycarya longipes (assembly GCA_036559045.1). Taxonomy (NCBI): domain Eukaryota; kingdom Viridiplantae; phylum Streptophyta; class Magnoliopsida; order Fagales; family Juglandaceae; genus Platycarya; species Platycarya longipes. The sequence continues at coordinate 26,437,442 of CM071797.1, forward strand.
TATACGTGTCTTTTACCACTTCACTCCATCTTATCTGCAAAACCAAACTAGAACTGTACAACAAAAATAAAATTGTAAAATTCTAGCAGCTTGAAATTTCTCTCTCCTATCTGAAATTTTTCTCTTCTATTTGGAAAAATTATCTCTTTGTATTACATTGGTTGCTTAATAATATTACTGTTATTATGATTTTTTAAACCAAAACACAGAGATAAGGCCATGAACGTATGTTGAAATTCCTTCTCACCAGTCACTACCCATCACAATAATATTGATTGCAAATCTATTTTAGTTGATCTATATTTGATTTTTCTCTCTTTATATCACAACCAAATTTGTGGAAAAAGTTGGCAGTGCAGATATTTTTATTTTATCACGAAAAATATGGATGAGGAGCAAGATAGAAAGAAAATATTTGTCTTCCGAGTTTCCCACATTTTCTCGCCAACTGAAACTTTGGCGTCCACATTTCCCCCCACCAATTAGAACTTCAGCATCCATAGAGTTCTTCGATTGAATGGGAGTAAGGATTTTTTTTTCTTTTAACTCGATTGATTGAAGATCACAGGAGAGGGGGAAGGGGAAGGAGGAAGGAGAGTGAGAGATAATCGGATGTTTATGAGTCTAATTTTCTTTTTTTAAGATGCCTATTTGGCACATAATAATTATCCGATGTGAAAATTAATTTCACACATGTCTAGCCTCAAGGTTTTCTCTTCCTATAAATAGGTGTTACCAAAAATATTCAAAAAACAATGTTTTCCCCACGAAAATTGCTTCAATTTTCAATCCATTAATATATGTTTTTTTTCTTGTTAGTTGAGCAATTTTTGTGGGAAAATAATTGTTTTTTACATTACATAAAAAAATTGTGAATATTGTATATATATATATATATATTTATAATTTGATACCTAGATGAGATTATCAAAATATTCCAAGAAGTCTCAAATGATCATTAAAGACCATAGAAATACATTAATGTTTGCATAGTGTGAAGTACAAGAGGGTCATTATCATACATATGCATATTGTATTGTTCAACATGCATCTAACTACATTTAGACATATAATTGATTCCAAATTAAATAGGCAATTTAATTCAGTCCATTATGTGAGACAACTGCAGATCATTTGCCTAATATCTTATCAAATAATCTCTTTATCTACATATATAGGAAGGCTGATAACTAACTGTAAAGATATTCCCACCATATTTTAGCCCATAATTGAATATATGTCCCAACAATAGTAGATGCCTCAATACAACAAATCAATTATTCTTATTAATGTCTACAGATTTTTTGATACAAGTCTCCCTAAATATAACTTGTTATTTAGAAGAGGTCATACCCAATGTATATGGTAAAAGCTTCCAGCAAAGATCATTTCCTCCCAAAAAATAAAAAAAACTATTGCAATAATACAAAATCATCAGTTAAAAATCAGACCACATATTTATAAAATATAGTATTATATGAATAAGAAACAAATTAGTTCAATCATCAATCAAGTATTATCTTTCACATAAAGTATATTTTTTCACAATGTTAACCTTATCAAATCCAACATATATTATTTGAAACAGCCCTTATTAATAGTACAATATACTTCTCTCCAAACAATACAATTTCTAAAATTTATCCAAAATAGAAATTAATATTGTACAACGTGCTTCTCTCCAAATAGTGCAATGTGCAACGACCTCTAGATACATTATTGATTAGATTTGAGTGAGAATAAATAGTAATTGCAAAGGTTCAAGATGATGAATAGTATCATTCTTATTAGCTAGGAAAGTCTAACACTTAGTTACCATCTTCTTGATATCTTTTATCATCTCACGCTTATAATAGCTTACTTTAATTCTTTGTATAGCTTTATAATAACCAAAATGCTATGGTCGAGAGTTAAAATGGATATAATGAATGAGTTTTATCATAAAAATTATTTTTAACCACAAATATACATTTTTATGAGAATCAATTATTGGTTTAGAGAATAATTTCAAGTATTCTCTTGTATTCTTACAATTGTTGTAGCAAGCTGTAGCAAATTATAGAGTTTTGGATGATGACTAATAGTCATGTTTCAACTTAACGATTCATAGGGAAAATATATATAAGGTCTAAAGTGCTAGATTTTCTATTTGTGCTTAGATAAGGTACCAATCACTTTGTTTTACTTCCTTTTATTATACACCACTAAGTGTCTTACTCATAAAGACAATAGGTTGTATTTTCCATATTAAGACAACACTTATGTGTGCTACTAGGATCATATTAATCAATGGGAACGTTTTGGAAATTCAAGAAATCTCAACACAAGTCGATGTGTGACTATTTGTGAAACTTTTCATAAGTTCAATGTGGTAGTGTGGCTCTATATAAAAGCATTTTTTTTAGTAAAGTCGTTGGGGGTGCTACAATTGTTCCATACCTCTTAATAAATCTTATACAATAGTCCATGAGTGATTGAAACCAAAAAACCCTCGAAGAGATTTGACATAACTAGACAATGGCCAATAAACTATAAAAGCAATATATTTAGGGTCTTTCCTTACTCTATTAAAGGAAATCAAGTGCTCTAGATGGTCAGTCTATGAGAATAAATTTACAATATTGTCTCTTAACATACAACTCTTAGATCTCAATACCTACAACACAATTTTTAGATAACCAATGTGGTCCTTTTAAAACTTACAATTTATTAGAATGTCATAAAACAACCAAAACAAATATTCTCTAATAAGGTTTGAGTACATCATTCTTGAAGTTTTAAAATGTAATGGGATCATTCGTGAGTCTAAAAGCATTATTGAGAACACATAATATCTTTCATGTGTTCAAAATGTTTTCATATCTAAATTTCAACTTTGAGAGACATTGAGAAATATCCATTCCAAACAATTATCTAAAAGTGCATCTATCACCTATATAAAAAATATATTCTTGATGTCCCCATGATTAGTTGTCCTAAAGTCAACACACATTTGCTAGATCTCATTAGCCTTCCTAACCACTAAAATAAGAGAAGAAAAATGATTTTGACATAGCATGGTAGCCTATGTTTCTAGCAACTCTCAGATAGTCTTTATTTTTTTTTTTTTAATATTTCAATCTTTTGATGATAAGCGTATCTATATAGTTTAACAAAAGTAAGAACAATACCTTATTTGAGGATAATATGATAGTCATGAGATCAGTTGGATAAAGATTAAAGCCCCTTAGGCTCGTCAAACATAATTTGAAATTCATTGAACAAACACATAATCTGGTCATCTTTATTCTCATCACCTATTAACAACTTAATGCAACAGTTATATAAACACAACCTCAGATATCTCCATCTACTATTGGAAAATATCATTCCCTACGATACTCTAAATTCAACATCAAAACCACTCAAAGTTAAAAATTACAAATGAATAGAGAACCAATTAGGTATTACATTTACTGTGACATCACAGCATTTGCCATCACATGTACGTCTTATCACATTTGCTACTTTATCACTAAGTTAAGAAATTTTTTACAACCTTATCCTTGCTAGATGAAGAATGGAGGGATTTGAAAAGTTGTTTCCTTCCTAAATCAGCAAGGATCATCACCATCTGGATATTTTTCATTCCTTTCAATCTCACTGTTAAGATGGAATGACCCCATAATTGTATGTATAGAATTCTTAGGGTTTAATTCTTGAGTAGAATTATATGTTTTTACACTACTTCATAATTTTCCTCCAAAATTGACTTAACTTATTGCATCAAGTAAACTTTAGGGATTTTGCAACATAGCAGGATTTCAATTCTCATCATAGTGGTAGCATGATCCTATCTCTTTTCATCCGTCTAAATGGAGGTTATTTTTTTGGGATTTAGATTAATCTAAGTCCACCTTTATCACAAAATATGTCAATTGGCTTCAAGCTTCTATATATATGGACACTGTATTTCTCGTAGATTTTGGCTAAATAAACGTGTATGGAAAGCATTATCTTGTCATTTAATTCACTATGGAGGCAATAAAGTTTGTGCTTTTTTTTTGTCAAGAGCTTTGAAGTCCATTAAGTAAGGCCTTAGATTAAGAATTTTAAGTAGGCATGTTGGGTGGGCCCATGTATCCAACTTGTCTACCCATCCGTCTGCACTTGCCTAGTAATGGCCGGGCAGTACACTTGACATTATTGATAGGCAAGCAAGCGTACATTTAAATTAAGAGAAAAAAGCAGGGTGAGTATATGGAACCCGACCGCCTAATACCTATATATATATATATAATTGCTATAACCACAAAGAGGCTGGTTACACAAATAATTTCACGAATTGATGTATTGATTTCATGTGATCCGTTAGTACTTCATAATAAAGGTAGTTTTATAATTTGATAAACTACGTAAACCACGTGAGATTGTTAAATTCCTTTTATATAATCTATTTGTGGCTAAAGATTTCTCGTATAATATATATATATATATATATGTAAATATGTATGTGTGTGTATGAACTCTATTCTCCTTCTTCATCATCCCCTCCATCTCTTCTTCCTCTTTTTTTTTTTAAAAAATTCTTCATGAACCATGGCCAAGTCCACGGCGTTGGTGGGTTAAATATTATTTTTTTATTATCTTCTTTGTATGTTTATTTTTATTGGATTTATGTATTGTGGATTTATTATCTTCAGGAAAAATATGTTTATTTTTATTGGATTTATGTATTGAGGTGGTGGTATTTGTTGATTTGGAAGCTGATTTGTAGATTTATGTAGTTTGGAAGTTTAACGGACAATGAGCTTGAAACTCCGTATGCCTGGTAGCCAAACGGGGACCTAGAGACGAAGGGGGAGTGGGCAGACGGGGTGGATGCCTCCTCCATAGAATCATGAATGGGTCCAAACTAGACTCTTAGGATCCTTCATATTAACTCCTCGCCATTAAAAAAAACCCCTAAGTTAGCCACATCTTGATATCGCCACCCTCCATGTGGAACAAAGAGAACAAGATTATTTGTGCATTGGAATATGATGTTAATCAAAAGATTCAAAATATTAATGTGCCTTAAAGATCCATCGTGCTACATTGTAACCATCAAAATGAGGAAAGTTCAGTCGCACACCTCGGGTTTGGAAACTTCTTCCACAGTTATCATCTACAACTGCATCTTGCAACATGTTCTTGTTTGCCCCTTTATTCTGGTTTGCTACAGTGGTTCTCAATATATCTTTGATTTTATCCAACTGCTCTCTTATCTCTCGTGTGGGCTTGTTCAGCATCCTGCTTTTAATGATGGATTTCTTGCTGCTTCAGAAAACTCTCGTGATGTGCTGCTCTCTTTCCAACTTTCTATAACACCTTGTGATGACTTTTACTACCCGTTCCCATCAACACTTCAGACGCTTCGAATCAACTATACCCTCTTCTTCAAGCCTCCAATTCCATCCTCTTTTCTGCTTCACACTTTCACTGTTCAACAGTCATCTCAAAACCTTCTAATCATGACTCCCTTTCAACAAATAGGTAATAAATTGAATTACAAAAGACCATTAAATGACACCATCCTAATCCTAATTAAATAAGATGGACGAAGTATTAAACTCAGCTTCATGTGTTTGAAAACAGCATAAGCGAACAAAACTTGAGAATTCGATACCTAGTTTGACTCTGACTCGCTTCCAGCCCTACTTTTTTGTCCAAAGCAAGAGGCAGAAGAAAGAGAGATGAATAACCCTATTCTTTCAATCTTCTTGCGGTAATCTCACCTGATAAAAAACTGGGCAGGAATACGGAATGCATAATTTACTAACATACAATTTCGATTAAAATTGCTCAGGAAAAGAAAAATTACATATTATAGGAACGGAATTCCTCGATGATACAAAGGTTGGCTCTTGTATGAAAAATTAGCAGTGGCTATAACACCGGAAGCGCTGCAGATTCCCCATTTGGCGGTGATTCACCCAACCCGCTGCAGATTTCCTTCTGGTTGCAATTCACTCACGCTCGCTTTTGCCTCTTTATTCTCTCAAGAGCACCTAGGCGGCTGTCATCATCCTTATCTTTGTTCTGCTCTTCCCCATCTTTCTCGGCCTCATCTCTCATATGAACCAAACCTCCAAAAACTGCTGATGGAACATCTTTCTGCGCAATTTCAACCTTTTCATCCTCATCTGAATCACTTCCTTCTGGCAGTTCTATATCTTCATGATTTGCAGCAGCTTTTATGCCACCATCAGACTGTGCTTCGACACCAGCACTCACAAAGCCCACTTTTCTGCTGCTATCTTTAGCATTGCTGGCTGCAGGAGCCAACTGCCTTTCGAGAGCAGCCATTTCATCTTCAGCGACCCCTGCTTGTTTCAACTTGTCTCTTGCATCATCAAGATTCAACCTCTGATCCTTTTGCATCATATACTCGGGCAATATAAAATGCGTCTGCAGAAACAATGAAATTGAAATGATAAATCAGCGGGGGTTAATTAAACGTCTCATATCCCCATCCTCTCACTTTATTCCCTATTTTTATCCAATTTGATGATGAGATATGTTCTATTAATGAGCTAAAGGCACTATCCAAGTATCAGGTACACCTAATTAGAGGTTCACCCAATTTATGTCATTGTCAAACGAGTCTAGAGGAAAAGTCAAAGTCAAATTGTTTCAACCATCTTGTGTGAATGGAACAGCATGTATTACCAAAGATCATGTATATGAGGCCGCTAATACTCAGGTAAAATGGCAAAATAAATCAAACCTCCTACCTGACTATAGCTTGCAGAAACACTCCTTTTAATGCGAAGCATTTCCCTGAAGGTATCTTCATTTCCATGCTGCACCTCAAACTCATGCCATTTATTCCAGAAATCCCCATCAGAACGTGGATCTGCAAATTGGGAAGCAAATACAAATATTCCACGAGAACGGTCTATTTCACCCAAGCTCTTTTCAAGGTCTGCATACTTCAAGCACATGGCCTTTACATCTTTGTCTGGGAGACCAGACTCTATTGCTTGCTCATATATTTCCCTTGTTTTTGGAACACCAAAGATCTCTGCTGCACGAGCAATGTAAATTTCATACATGCTCAATTTCTCATTGTTTGGAACGGCTTTAGTTGCTTGATCATAGACTTTCATTGCTCGCTTTGCCAGACCATAATCCTCCTCCAGCTTTGCATATTGAAGATACAAAGGTTTTACTGCATCAGCAGGGGCCTGATATGCATAAGTAAAGCAATGGTGAAGATCAGTATCAGACCACATTAGCCATTATATAACATATTTTTCCATCACTCAAATTAAAACGTAAAGTCATTACCCAGTTTATATAAATAAGAGGCATAATATTAGCGAACCAGGACGAAATTCGAAAGGGACAAAATACAGAATACTTGAGCTAAATTTAAAGAAGTCCATACTACAATCCAAGGTACGAATTTGTTTCCTCTGCTTCACTTTTATGATGTTACATGTAGGCGCAGATCCTCAATCCTCCATGAGTCAGTTTAATTCTTTCACTCTAGCTCAATATTAAAATTTAATTTAAACAGTGAAATCTTCTTATAACCAGTGTATTATAAGATTTAGCCCCTTTTTAGAATTTAAAGTAACTTCGTATCAATTTACATCAGAACTATCCCAATGCTGCTCAGCCCACAAATTTTATTAATATGGCTGGTTCCACCAACCCATTATTGGAATTTAGCATGATGAGTAATCCAACGCAATGATCTACTCATTAAATTATGCAATGCCCCACCCTTGGATTCAAGCTTAAAATGGTCCTACAACAACTTCACTAATAGCATTCGAAATGTATTACTCATCTGATGATAATATCCATAATCTGCAAATTGCAGATAATGGTTGCATACAGAAACAAAGTTGCACTTCAAGTTCCATGTTTGGTGAATGAGACTGGAAGCGACAGTGAGACATGAAAACCTCAGTAGCAAATTTCAAGTTCAGTTTGAAATTCTTGATAACCAACTTGACAATCGAGAGTTCAATATGGACACAATCATGGGCCAATGCTTTTAAATGATATGCCAGAAACAAGCATAATGCAGTTCAACACTTAAACCTAGTCTTGTTAGAGAATGGAGATTCCAGAAAAGGCATCTAATTCTCAGACTCCTCTTATCACTGAACACCCTAGCAACTAAATTTTACCAGTTTAATCTGAGACATAATAAGTGCTTACCGTTTCAACAGCATGCTCAAACAGCTCTCTTGCCCGCTCCAGTTTTGTCATTCCATATCTCTTCACAAATTTTGATAGATATGTAACCCATATGTCTTTAACATGCGGATACTTGAAAATCTTCACACCTCTTTCATATACCCTGAATGCATCTTCAAAGTATTTATGTTCCTAATACAAGTCAAACCAGTAAACGTTTGTCAAGCAATCAAAACCAATAGATGTACAAACTTAAGAAACATAATAGCAGAAGCAATAAAGGAATGCCCATACTTCCAGCAGAAATGCATAGTTGAGAATAATTTGTGGCGTGGCTATTCTTAAATCCAGTATCCGCTCATACACTGATCGGGTAGATTCCAAGGTACCCAAACTCTCTTCCAAATCAACGTAGAAGGTCCAAAGTCTCAAGGACTTATAGAGCTTTATCTGAACTGGTTCAGAACCATCAGCAGCCACTGTAAGTGAAAAACAAATAGGGATCAAATGTTAGTTACGGTCCCACAATACTGAAGGACTAAGGCCTCGTTTGTTTTCACAACCACTCTCATCTCATCATTACAATTTTCCAAGTTCCCACATAAAATAAAATAAAAAATTCAACTTTTTCAAATCCCAAAACAAAAATCATTTTAATATATTCTAACAATATTTTATTTTACTTTCAACTTTTATCTCAACTCATCTCACCTGCAAAAACAAACGAGGCTTAAGAATATAACATCTCAAACTAAGCCTTAAAAAGTTCTGGACAAAATCACCAACAAATAATGCAAAAGGTGGAAAAATAATAGTACTGTCGAAAACCCAGAGCATTGCCTCTACTTTTCCATCTCCCCCTCAGTTTAAAAGGATTTTATTGATAAATGGAAAACATCTAGTCATGATTTAGCACGCAACCAGAAGGACACTTGAAAATTTAATTAGTTTAAACAGTATGGCTAAATTGAAAAGGCCAATGCCCCACCATTCTGTTTTGCAGTATTTCAACTAACATTTCTACCCTTTGGAAAGGACTGACGATACAATAAGAAATTAAAGGAACCCAAATGGGTTCAAATTGTACCTGGAAATTCAATCAGTTCCACCTTCAAAATTGAACATAATTTAACTAACTAGGATTTTGAAAGTACTGGTCTCCTGTACCATTGTAAAGTTGCAAACATGACAAGCTGACTTTCAAATGTGTAATAGTGATGTTCCTATTCCAGCATTATTGATCTGAACTGCATGTGAATCAGACAACACTTTCTGCATAGACATCCTTCCTACTATTAACTATGAGTCAAGCATGCTAATATGCAGATCTTCTAAATAAAAATAAATAAATGATAATCCTAAAAATATGGATTCACAAGTAATGCAGACGACACAGGTTTCTTCAAGGACCACGAACAATTAAATTAGAGTACTATTTTAAATTAGAGTCTACCAAAATCCTAGATTCTTTTTTTTTTTTGGGACAAGTAAAAGATAAAATTTATTAATAGGAATGAAAAAGGCATAGCCCGTGTACACAGGAAGTATACAAGCAAACACCTAGTTACATTCTAGGAAGCAAAATCTTAGTTTCTAAAGCCCAATAGCTCCTAACACATGCTCTGGCCAAAGCGCCCAAGATATTCAGAACCCGAGTATTGCCAAGAATCCAATGAAACTAGAACTCCAAGCAGTCCAGCACCGCAAAGTCTCAGCCACCACCCCTAGGACTTCTAATCATACAAGGAAACCAAGACACACAATCTGGCCGAGACCCTCATCATACGAAAGAAATTTTGCAGTCGAAAAGTCGGCTGCATGCCCATCCTACTTCAATTAAACCTTATCCCTGCCACCACATTCAAATTGCCTGGGAATAAGGTTTGATTAGCACCAAAAAATATCCCAAAATGATTGACCATTCAGATTCTAAGGAAAACCATTAGAACCCTCAAGTGTCTGCCACAGCCGTAATTCCAAGTAACTTTGTCAAAATCTAACGCCTACCTTCAAATCTAGAGCAGCCACCCTTAACCCATTTCAACATGCATGAATATGACATTAAGGAACCACAACCCAAGACCTACTCTATGTTAATATATCAAGAACCCCAGCTCAGGTTTTTCTTTTTTTTGATAAGTAAGAAGTAATTTTATTGATGAAAAAGACAATGGCAAAACCCGTGTACACCGGGAGTATAATAAAGAACACCTAGTTACATACTATTAGCAGAAAAGAAGGACAAGAACTAGTGGACATCATTCCCATTAAGTACAATGGCTAAAAACCACAACAATAAAGTTTGAACAAAAAAAATTCTGAAGCTCCGCCATTGATCTCTCCTTGTCTTCAAAGCTGCGTTTGTTTCGTTCTGACCAGATACACCACATAAGGCACAACGGGATCATCCTCCACACTGCCGCCACTTGAGGACAACCTTGTAGCTTCTTCCAACAACCCAAAAGATCCACCACCTTAGCTGATATTACCCAAGGAACATCCACCCTTCGAAAAATCTCATCCCAGAGCATCCTTGCCACCTCGTAGTGTAGTAGAAGGTGGTCCATTGATTCTCCGTTCTTCTTGCACATGTAGCACCAATCTATTACGACGCATCCCCTCTTCCTCAAGTTGTCTGTGGTTAAAATCTTCCCAAGCGCCGCAGTCCAAACAAAGAATGCTACTTTAGAGGGCACCTGGGACTTCCATATGTTCTTCCAAGGGAAGCGCAGTGTAGTAGGCCTATTAGCTTGTGTTATCAAGCTTTTGTAAAAAGCCTTAACTATGCATTTTTTCTGCACAATATACCGCCACTATATACTGTTCCTCTGAGTTGTAGGACTACCCAAAGAATATAGCAAGCTGAAGAAATCTGAGACAATAGAGAGTTCCCAATCATGAAAGTCCCTAATAAACAGAATATTCCACTGATGAAAATCGTGAGAGTATACCCTCACATCTACTACAGAAGCCTCTCTATTGATTGCAATACGATAAAGAGCTGGAAATACCCTATCCAAAGCAAAGTCTCCACACCACACATCCTTCCAAAAACTGACTCTAGAACCCTCACCCACCGCGAAACGGATATGTTTCTCAAAACTAGGCCAACCCCTCCTTATAAACTTCTATAGGCCAACACCATAAATCCCCCTCACCTCATTAGAACACCACCCCTCCTGGCACTACCATATCTAGCGTCAATAATTTCCTTCCACAAGGACTCTCCCTCCATCTGATATCTCCAAAGCCATTTCCCCAAGAGCACTTGATTAAAAGACCTTAGGTTTCTCACCCTCAAACCCCCATTCAAGAGAGGAGAACAAATCGTGGTCCAGTTAACCAGATGAAATTTCTTTTCCTCTCCCATGCCCCCCCCATAAAAATCCTCGAAAGAGTTTTTCAATCTTGTTCACCACCCCTACAGGCAAAGGAAAAAGAGATAAATAATAAGTGGGGAGATTAATAAGGGTGCTCTTAATAAGGGTGAGTCGGCGCCCTTTCGATAAGTACATTCGCTTCCAACCAGCCAATCTTTTCTCTATCTTCTCCACTACCCCATCCCAAATGGTGATGGCCTTAAACATGCCTCCCAACGGAAGACCCAAATATTTCATGGGTAACGAAGCCACTTTACAATCCAACATACCAACTAGGTGATCAGCTCAGGTTTTTCTTAAAAAACTAACCTGAACCCTATCCATTAAAACCAAGTTTGAACCAAGTATTGGAAAACGGAGTTGCTGGCTACCCCCCAAATAGCCATGGAACTACGAATTTTTGTAATTTAGGCATGCCAAGACACAAGGACATTCACATAGAAACTTCCTATACACACATACAGCACATGGTATGGTTTGATGATAAAATTCATAATTCAAAGGTCAGATTTTCCATGTCACATTGGCTGCATTAATTGGACACAAGCATGCATACCAAGATAGAAGATTTATGGTATAAACCCTAGTGCACCTTGCTGAAAATTCCAGCAAGACCCCATTTAATGAATGTTCATTCTTTTTTTTTATAAGTGTTTTAGCATGCACCAGCCGGAAAGCTATTGATAGGAATTTAACGTACACAAGGGCAGATGGATGTCTCGATTGTTTAGCATGTATATGGAATGTCTGTATTTCTTCGATGTACTATAATCATGAGCGTGTCACTCTTTATTTAGAATAAATGCAATATTCTTTTTTTAAAATGTTAAGTTTAATATTACAATGTAAAGCCAATTCATTGATAACCTTTTTATGCATCCCTATAATATGAAATCATGAGCATGCAAATGGAATTATGTACGCTTATGCTATGCGATGACAAGTACAAAAAAAAGGAAAGAAAGTAATTGGATGTCAAATGTTTGTATGATGATGGATGTCATGATGGATAATTGATGGCAAATAAGGGATAAAAGGGCAGATGGTAATACCAGAATGGCTCAATACGTGCCTAAAGATTTCCATCTCTTGTTGATGGAATTTCACCTAAGGCCTCGAGTGAAATCATGATCGTCAAGATCACCAACCCATGCGTACAAAAGGTAATTGCAGATGGTTCATATGTAATGTAACATTTAATATATATTTAGGTTCTTCACGATGGTTATAAGAAGATACTTAATTGAGTCATGGGTTTGTAATCTACTGCTTACCAATTATTCCACTCACTGTTTGTTTCTGTGTAACCTCATTTTTTGTGGCTTATAAAGATCCAGAAGAGCTATAACTCTAGCATTGTCTAGTCTTATGGACTATAAGCGTAATATGGCTAGGCCTTTTCTTGAATTTGTTACAAATGGCATTAGAGCTAATCCTTAATCAGAAGTGTGGGATTTGAGCTATGCCACTTTCAACAAAATAGCCTAGCATCGAAGTTAGAGATTCTTTTTTCTTAAATGGGCACTGGATGTCCAAGAACAAAATTTCAACTAATCTTAGGGTTGCACAGGCCCTCAGTAAGAAGTTTCCCGCAAGTGCACATCGAGTAATTCAAAGGAAAGTTCTACTAATCTGATGGCCCCTACAAAATGTTTTCACCCAAAAGGATTTAAATCTTAGATATGTAGGGAGTATACCACCCAGACCAATACCCTTACCACTCAAGCCAACTAAGGGTGACAATATGTGACATGACATGTGAACCCAACATGAACATGACATAAATTTAGCGGGTTTGGGTTTGATACAGGTTGACCTATTAAGACAAAATTAATAAATTGGTCAACCCGTTTTGACTCATTTACATTTTTATTCAAAATTAAAAATATACCCGCTTTAACCCTAAAAATAAAAAAACCCTAACCCATCTCTCACACTGCCCCCACTGCCCCCTCTCCAATCTCCTTTTCTCTAAAATCTCATCTCAATCTCTCACGTTGCAGCCTCCTCACCACCCCCATGCCCACCTCTCTTGGTCGCCTTCTCTCTCAAATCTCACACTCAGTCTAAAATCCTAATCTCATTTTGTCACTACACACATCTTCACTGCTTTGAATTGTTGTATGAAAAGGTCGCCATTGCCCCTCATATTGGTGCGGAAAAAGGGTATAAAAGCTAGTGGGATTGCAAACAAAAACAGAAAAAGGATAAGATCTCTCCAGACAACATCACCATCATCATCAATGGCTTCAACGCAAGTGTTTTGGAATCCAAAACTCCCTATATGGATTTTCTTTATTAGCACTAGGTGTCTAAGAACAGTGTCCCGACTAATTTGAACTTAGACCTGAAGGGAGCATACCCTCAAGCCCAAGGCCTATACCACTTGAGCAACTCCCTATATGGATTTTCCATCATCTCCCCCCATCCTTGGACGCCACTTCCAAACCACCTCCTTTATTTGATGGAACTATGAGGATCATTCTACTCTTCTAAATGTTCTTTCCCTTTTGTATGTTTGCTCCTTTTGTCTAATTCAAAGTCCTAACTACAACATGTTTGTTTAGGATTTTACGATTGACACCGCCTGCTTGGGTGAGGTAGCAGGTAATGACCCATACATTGAAGCCTGAAGGCGAAAATGATGATTTGATTGACTTGGATTTGCTGGAAAATGTCTCAGCAAGATTTCAAACTAAGGAAACTAAAGTGAAACAAAGGAAATGGTCAAATGTGTGGATTTGTTTTTACTTAGACATCAACAAGAGTAAATGGGACACTCACTTCCTTCTTCAAGTTTCATAAATGTTTAGATTCGTGTTTTTATTATTATTCAGACTGTAACATGAATATTATTACAATATGTTTATCTTCTTGTTTGGGTTATAGTTTTGGACCTATGCATGTATTTGGTATCGTCGGGATTTTAATTTTGGACCTATGCTCATATTTGTTATTGTTGGGTTTGTAATATTAGTTTTATTATATGTTATTTGAAAAATATTCATATTTTTCATTAGTAGTTAGTCTTATTTTGGGGGCGATATTATGATTTTACTTTTTATGCGAAATTATGTTAATCAAATGAAATAAATTATGCAGGTCAGTTCAACCTATTTAGATAAAATGGCTGAAATGGGTCGTGTCATGTTAACCCATTTCTATTAATTAATAACAAGTCATGTCATCTAGACCCATTAATTAAATGGGTCATATTTCTTAAGGTCTGCTCCATTTAGCTTAACAAGTCATGTTTGGATTGAGTCAATTGACTCATATTGTCGAATGTTCATCACTTGACATGACCCGCAAACACAATTCGCCACACCTAAAGCCAAACCCTACAGGGTTGAGGGGGAAGATAACACCCTGCATTTAGTATGAGAGGGTGATGAGACCAGCATTGCCTAGGAAGAAAAAGTTCTTGCAAGTTATAAAGATTTCAAAAGCCTCCAACTGGAACATTGACTAGTCCTTTTAGAGTACAAATTCAGATATGGATTAAGCTTCCCTTAGACTCATTATATCTATTGATCACTTAGGCCCCATTTAGATTGAAAGATGAGATGAGATGAGTTGACATAGTTTGGGAATAGTAGTGAGATTTGTGAGTTGAGATGATTTTTTAAGATTTTGTGTGTTTGGATTGGAAGTGAGATGAGATGGCTTTAAGTTGTTGAAGAGGAGATAGATGTGGGTCCCGCAAATGATTGCACAGTATTTGTAATGATTTTGTTTTATATATAAATATTTTTATAAATAAATAATTATAATTTATAACTTATATATCCAAATTTTTTTATAATAGATTTCATAATAATATTATAAGATGACAATATATATAATCCAATTATCTAAAAAATGGTATTTTCCTCTGTTTTCAACATTGTAAGTTGCTGTTATGCTTAAAAGTGGTCGCTAAGATTATTAAATAATTCCCATTTTCTCTATTTTCTAGTGGTATTTTTATTATTATATGGGGGCAGGTAGATACCAATCAATAGGGGCATAAAGGCAAAAGGTATCACTTTTGTCGTTAGTGAAAACATGTGAAAACATCTCAAAATTAAAAAGTAACTGCTGTTTGGATTGAAGACTGTTTTACCGTACGAGTTGATCTCTCAATCCAAACCAGGGCTTCGTGAAATCTTAATTGTGTTATGCGAGGCATTCGAGTTCATTCTAATTCATTGTGCAACATACGTTTACTCAAAACTGACCAACTATCAAGGAAACTCCCATTGTCCAATCTTGAAGCATTTTACATTATCTTTTTTATGATGAGGAAAACCAGAGACCATGCAAATGCGAAATGTTTTTACCCAGTTAAACCCTGAACCCGTGTAACACACCCACATCACACGAACGAATCCGGTAAATCATCGGCTTTATGCTAACGTGGTCCTTAGAAATTGTTTGCACTTGAAGGTTCAAAACTTGGATATAGGGAGCATACTCCAGGACCAAGCCTCTTGCTACTTGAGCCAACCCCTAACGGATTGGAACCATTTTCTATATCAGTAGTTGCAAGTATTCCAAGTTTAACCACAATTTCAGAGCTGATAAGATTTTCTGTAGTTGTTTAAACCATGAATGGGGAACTTCATAGTCTCAGTCTTTAGGTAAAAACTAATATATCAGCGCACAAAGTGTTCACATCCCGATATCAAAGTAATAACTCGGGCTCAAAATCTCTTTTCTAGATACTAAGTGTGGAAGTGTATGGTCTACATTATCTGAGACTTTTTTTAACTATAATAATTAGTGCATGAGAAAAAAGGTTAGGATTACCTCTTCGTTTTACCTCTACTGAGGGCTCTGCTGTAGCCCGCCTCATCAAGTCAAGTGCTCCTTTGAAATTCTTATGCCTCAGTTCCATTTCAGCCCATTCACAGTACAAAGTAGCCAAATGATCCACGGTCTTGTAGTTCACTTGCACAGCCTTGTCAAATATAACTCTAGCATTGGCAATATCTTTGTGGTTCTCATACAGCCGGGCAAAATTAACCCACAAAGTATGAGGCTTTCCCACGGCTTTATTAGGGTCAACCGTCCTCACTGCCTCAGTGTAAGTCAATATCTGCTTCGTGGGGTTACCCTCGAACAGCTTCACCCTTCGGTGCCATTGCTCCACATTATGAGGATTTTGGCGTAACAGAACACTATTAGCCAATTCTGGTCGTCTATTTATGAGATCCTCTAATCGGGCAATCCTTAAATCTATATCCTTGGCATCATGTAACCAGAACCCATTAAGTATCTTCTTCTCAAGTTTGGCCACTGATAAGTTTAAATCCAACCGAACATCTTCATCATCATCAACATCATTTTCTTCTTCACCCTCCTCCTCCTCCTCATCACTCGAACTCACACTTTCCATCTTATGAGCAAGCATACTCTCTTCAAACTGCGAGTACGAATCGAAAATCACACTAAAATCCCTCACAGTAACCACAGTCATGATACCCTCCTCAAATATATCCCTAGCCTTTTCGTGCAAATTCCTCCTAATATAATACTCAGCAAGCGAGGTCCACAACCGCCCAACCTCATCGGTGAACTTCCTGATCCCACCCCTAATTATGGCATCCACATTCAACCCAGATACTTCAGTGGCATGCCTAGTAAGCAAATCACACAGCTCCAACCATAGCCTATGTTTGGTTTTTCCCTTTATAGAATAAAACTCATCGTCGTTCAAAACTGAAGCTAACCGCTCGGCTGCCTCTTGCCAAAGACTCGAATTAACCAAAAATTCAATGAAATCTTCAATATGACTAGGGTCGTATTTCAAGTACCTGCGATAAACCCTAAGAGAGGTCTCTATAGGGACACCCTTTTGGCTGACGAACACGAGGTAGGGTTCCCAAATGCGGTCGTGCTGGGTAACCGGGAGGGCGCAGAGTGCTCTGTCGAAGGTGTGGCGAGTCCGGGCCAGCAATTTCTGGTCGGTGAGGGTTTGGAGGTACATGATCCAAATGCGGGGCATTTTGTGCATGGTGACAAGGGCGCGTTCGAAAGTGTTGTTTAGGGCTTGGAAGAGAGAGTGAGTGACTGGGAGGTTGCGAACGAGGTCGAGACGTTCCCGAAGATAGGCGTACCAGAGCTTGTAGCTCCCAGGGAGAGCCTTGAGGGCTCGTTCGTAGATGACGAATCGCTTCTTGAAGGGGGCATCGGAACGCGCGATGAGGTAGCGCCACCAGAGCTTAAGACTGAATGGGTTGCGGAGAACCTCCTCTTCGTAGAGCAAGTCCTCCTGCGAGGGGTACATCTCCTTATCCACAATCATGGCGTAGTGGCGAGCGACTTCCGAGGGCTTAGAACTCTTTGAATGGGGCTTTTCTTTTGGGAGACGACGACGACGAATCAACGATTTATCAAATTATCTGACAGGCTTTGTGCTCTCAAAATCGACCCTCCCCTGCACTGAAAGGGAAAATGGGAAATCAGAATGATTAATTATAAAATGTATTTTCTTTTTCTTTTTTTTCTTTTTTTTCTTTTTTTTTTGGTTACGTAGGGTGTCCCCCATTCCCCATTGCAAAGTCTTTTTTTTTTTTAATTTAACTCATGGGAAAGTAAGTTTTATAATTAAACTCTTTCGTCTAATACTAACTGAATTGTATAATTAAACATTTTCACTTAATGTTAATTTCTTAAAGAAAAATTCTATTAATCATTCTTACACCACATATTATATATAATTTTTTAATTTTTTAATTTATTTCTCTTATCAAATATGTGATATATGAATAATGAGTAGAAAACTAACTAAGTCTAAGAAAAATAAAATTAAAAAAAATATATATGGTGTATGATATGTAAGAATAATGATTAGCAAAATTCAAACATGACTTACTAATGACGCGATTCGTACCTCGACCCACTTCTCATGTTTTGTCTACCACACTTACAAGATGCACAAGGATGAAGGCCCAAGATAGGGTGTGACACATCTATTATCTAAGTTGGTAAAAGATGAGATACAATATTCTAGATATGAAAAATATGAGAGTTTAGAGAGAAAAAAACCCCTACCTCAAACTTGGATGTGGGCTTTTATAACCTGGCTAAGGTGGACCCCACTCCTTGTTAGTAGGGGTGTCCATGTGCCATACCAGGTGTTGTGTTTGTGGCAAGGCGGTTACCTGCTTCTTAAGATGTCAAGTCGTCACATTGAATGCAAACACGCTTCCCTCTGCATCCTATCCCTGTGGTAGAGGGGAAAAGTACGCCCACACTCCGAGTTTTTAGAAAAAGTGAGCATTCGTCGAGATTGTTGCTTGTTGTCATCTCATTTAATGCATCGTGATCCCCTGCTATTTGTGTTTGTTGTTGCATGTGTCAATGATGTGACGACCTCTCCATTACTAATGTTTACCCCGTGAGCTGGATTCAAATCTTCTACTTTTTGATATGGATAGATGACCTCTCCCTTCTTGGAATCAGCCCGACTCAATAAGGGCGAAAACATCCATTCCCATTACCTTAAAAATTTCCACCACAAGTGTGCGGCGGAAGTTTAAAACTTTTCCAACCATGCCTTATGGACAATATTTAAGCACGCATCAGTAGTCATCCTTGCATGTGGGGCATCTAGTAACTACTAAGCCCAAGTTGATTGTGATAGATTAATTCATGTTCGTCACATGTGCGAGTTCCCCTCACTCATGTATAGAGTTTTGTGTGACATTTACTCTGTCATCATTATGTACAGCGAGGATCTCATGATTCGTTTTCAACGTTTCCTTTTTTACAGTTCCCTTCTCCTCCAAGCGTTGGGTAGTTCATCCATTATGAGCCCCAATTTAAACCTCAATTTTCTCATATTTTTACTTTCATTTCCTTCAATTTCCTTTTTTATTTTTCTTACTCATTTACTTGGACTTCTAACCTCTCTGCCATTCCCTCCTTTCACCGTTTATCGTTCCAATTACCTTTTTCATTCATCTTTAACATGTTGATGGCTCCTAAGAACAACACTCGCTCCGGGCCTAAGGAGTCCCACTCTATCTACTTTGAGGGCCCTTTTAGAGAAGTCAAAGGCTCTACTCATCCTAAGGTTCGTGGGAGCTAATCATACTATGAGGCAGATCACTAGTACTCTACAACCTCTCTTGTGAACCTTTGTTTGTTAAGGAGATCCTATGACATCTCTGATTTTGTAGTTTTAAAGGTTCTTGAGCCCCCCTCTAGAGCCGTAGGTTTAGAAGGCTTTGATGAGAATGTTGTCTTATTTCCCGTAATGTTCGCAAATGTGTTTCGATTGCCCTTTTATCGGCCCATGCACGATATTATCGATAATCTTCAATTAGCCTCTACTCTACTCCACCCAAATGCTTTAACGAATTTTGGTCTCGTGTTGCATGGTCTATCGCAAGGTGTTGGAAGTTTGGGAAGATGAGTATCCCAACCAGATAGACAAGGAGTTCCTTTACAAGCATGGAGTGTTACAACTTAAGGGCAACGTATGTAGTTTTCAGGTGCGAGGCCAAAATCAAGTCACCCATTTGGAGCACGCTTTTCTTGCATCAAAAATTGGTCTAAGCATTTCTTCTTTGTGTCTAGCCAGGGTTGGGAATTTCTTGAGGGCAAGGTCGTTCACCAAGAGTTTTCGATCCATGTGGTCTGGGGAGTCGTCCTAAACGATAATGATATCTCCATCACCTTATCCGAGTAGGAGGAGGCTCAACTAGTGACCATTAATGCCTAGATCAGAAAGCATCCTAACAGTATTTGGATGGACACCCTACTGACAGATGCTAATAATACTCAATACATTACCACTTTGGATCGCTCTTATGTATTGGGTCGACACTTTTTTAGGGAATCCTCCACCCTCCAAGGTTAGGAGCCGTTATCCCCTTGACGGTCGATGGTAAAGGAAGAATATCTCGTATCGAGTGTAAGTAGGGGTATAACTAATTTGGTTTAGTCCAATTTTAGATAAAATTTCAAATCTAACTAGTATATTTTACATTTTCAAGAACCAATACCGCACCAGTTGTCCGCATAAACCAGTACTTTCAAATATATCGATTTTAGTCCAGTTTTCCAATTCTTAATATATATTAAATTTCTAATCTCTTATACTTAATATATATTAGTCTATTAATATTATTAGTAAACTAGTACTAACTATATAAGGATTCAAGTGGATTATTAATAGTATTAGTATTAGGCCATAAAATATAATGAATATAGTATAAATATTTTATATTTAAAATATATGATCAAATAAATTTTCATATTTTAAGTTAATAATTTATGTTATAAATTACTATATAACATTATTTCATATATAATTATAATTATAATATATTATATATAATATTAAGAAATAATTAAAAATATATAAATTTGTGAACTTGTCTGGTCCAGTCCTAGAAAACATAAAATCGAGATGAGACCAGTTGTGATCAATTTTTAAAATGGAGGAGTCGGTCAAAAATCAGACCGAACCAACCGGTCTAGTCTAGCTTGATCCGAGTCAATTTTTTGGTTTTTTAATTTATTTTTATAGCCCTAAGTGCAAGGCCCTTAGTAGGGCTTCGGAAACCAACACTAGCAGGACCCAGGCTGAGGGGGTACCTTCTTGCCATGAGAGTCCTGGTCAACCTTCCAAGGCTTCTAGTAGTTGTGCTAGGATCATGGGAACGTCAATCCCGCCTGCAGGATTCAACCTTTCCTTTATGTCCCCCATTCGCTTGGAGGTTGGGGCTTATATGACCAATGATTCTCTTAGCCAAGTGGGCACAAAGATTCTATCAACTAGTCGCACGCTGGTACCACCACAACAACAATCTCAAGTATTACCCTACTGGCCGACCAAGATCTTGGTAGGGAACTTAATCATGACTATGTCGATCTCAAGATGGCCTTTTCGCAACCTTCCCTTATTTATGGATGAGTGAGTGCTCTTAGTGTAGTTAGATAGCTCTAAACTTACATGCCTATAATTTATTTTCTCACAATATCTTATTATATTTAGAAATTTTAGAAACTTATTTATTATTTTGTTTATATATTAACATTATGTTCAAACATGTACTCAATGTTGTACTCACCTAGCTATTACAATTCAACAAAAATGTATTTTCACCAAAATCTTTAAGCTTGCCAATTTGTTTTTATTGTCAACCAATGTGTGAGTCGTTTATAAGATTCATTTCTTTAGTCTCTTAAATTCTTTGTGACTCTACTTTATTTGGCCCTATGGTGAACTTTGTTTACAAGTTCTAAGCTAATAAATTAAAAAATAACATATAAATGTAATGTTGCTTACATTTACTCCAATCTCTAATTTTATAGGAAAAATAACCTAGCCAAAGACGATGAGGATTGAATACAATTCCATAAATGAGATTAGCTCTCATACTTGGGATTGGAAGATCAACGTCCTAGTGTTACAAAGAAACATGTCGTGAACATTAAAAAGCCTAAATTAAGATTAACCCTGATACTAGGGATTGGATGACGGGCCAAATTCGTTTCTAAACCATAATCCATTTGTTAGGTTATGTGATCTTCTTCATTCCACTTTTGATAGGCATTGAGGACTTGGATATAACTTTATCCTCTCAAAATGTTCTTATCACATGTAAAGATCATCTTACTTAATGAGTTAGATGACAATAGTGAAAATGGGCCGATGTGGGTGTCTAGCCAACTAGATAGATTAGTGCAAATAGCGTTGCCACAACAATTCAAGAATTTCCGGATGATCAATAAAGATACCCGCTTCTAAGCTGTTGAACTATTAATCGCCCAAAAGTAACTCACCATTCACCTGCTGCCACATAAGAAAATTCACAATAATTTCAATAGTTTCCACCACACATAATTATTTCTTCATCTGGAAGATGAATGAGAGATTGAGATCAGTATATGGAAGGAGCAAAGAAAGCAACAACTTGCAGGACTATTGAAGAAAACCGAATCAAAATTATATATTTTGCTAAAATAGAAGGATGAGAAAATTGCACGAACGGCTAATAGAACAATAGAGCTTGAAGATTTATTGAGAAGATTGGAGTTAACGAAAAAGGCAAGGTAAAGGGTTGCAAAACTACATGCAAATGCAGACAAATGGCATATAGAGCCTTGGGCCTCCCAGATCTCTTATTTATCCACCTAGAAAAATTTCAAAGCAATGCCCCCTTTTGACATGATCATTATCTGACCAAAATCCAGAGCAACGCCCTCTCTCACAAGGCCACGCCCAGACCAAACACAATATGGAGCCCTCCTCTCACATGGTCATGCCCAGACCAAAACCCCCATCTCGCAGCGGTTGCTAAGAAAAGTTCCCAAGCATGGGAAACCTCCTTTTTACACGATCTTCTCTAATGTTCTCATTTATTGAATCAGAGGTTAAGGGAGCAAAGGAGTGTCAAGTTTAACACCAAGGTGTTAAGTACAAACATTTCAGAGAAGTCAGGTGAGTGAGAATCAAGAAATCGGAGATGCAAACGGGTGCAAAGAGGGGGGTGACTCTAGCCATGCGCAGGGTCACAGGGGGTGACTCCTTGAGTATTACATTTTGCAAATTAACTTAATGAAATCAAATTATTACTTTCCAATTATCTGTGTCGAGCCAACTAGCCTAATCGTGTTGCATGTGGAACTACAAGCAAAATTCTCTTATCACATAACTTGAACCAAGTGAATCATGAGAGCATGGTATGAGTCCAACAATCGCTTTGCATACTCCAAATGCAATGAATCAAAAATGGTGAATATGCTCATTTACTTTGTTTAATACAGAAAAATTCAAGATTTCATTTCTTTCTCTCGAGTTTCGTTTGCTTCATGGTATTAGAAACAATACCTTAGTCTACTTCCATTTTTTTTTTTTGTTTAAAGACATGGCAACCATTACTTGTTTCAGTCATTTTAGATTCTTCTAAAAATCTAGAAGAATTGAGACTTTTTTAGCACAATTCTTGTATCCCAAGTCCTTATAGGAGCAATTATAATACTTGGTGCCGATTGATGCATATGGCTTTAAAAGTCAAGAACAAAATTGGGTTTATTAATAGAGTAATAAACCAACCTGATGGTGTAGATATGTTGTTTGAAGCATGGAATGCTACAAAAATATGATCTTATCATAGATCTTAAATTCCATCAAAAGATATTGGTGGAACCATTGTGTATGCAAGAATAGCAAAGGAGGTGTGGAAAGAATTGAAGAATCAATTTTCTTAAGAAAATGGCCTAAGAATATTTCATAATTAGAAAGTACTTTCTTCACTCACACAAGATCAAGTATCGGTAAGTATTTACTATAAGAAGTTCAAATGCTTGTGGGATGAACTACATAATTATAATTAGATTCTTAGTTACACATGCAATATTCAAGATTGTCGATATAAAGTTGTGCATGGTTTTATGGAGTATCAACAAAGACAACACATTATTCAGTTTCTCATAGGCTGAATAAAGTATTTTCTCATATTAGAGGACATATCTTGTTGATAAACCCTTTACCGCCTATAATTAAAGTGTATTCTTAAGTTACTCAAGAAGAAAAAGGAAGGGAAGTTGAGTCTATGATTATCTTAAAATTTAATAATACGACTTTTATAAGCAAGAAAGTGGAAAGTTCAAGAAAAATTCTGGAAAATAGCAACATAGAAGACAACTATTGTTCACTCATTGGGGAATGACTAATCAAACAGTGGACAAGTGCTACAAGATTCATGGATATCCACTAAGTTTTATAACATAACGGAAAGCTTACTTTAGCAAACCAAATCATGACTCAACCTAAAAGTAACCATTTTGATTCATATAATTCTTTGCGTTTTTCTCTAGAAGACTATTAGCTTTAATCCACACACAATCATCTGATGAGAATATTCATCAAGCAGCAAATATTTCTTCTACTTTGAACGCATTATCTTCATCTTCTTTAAGTAATCTTTCTAATGTTCAAACTGCTTGTTACTCAAATTTTTCTTCCAATGTTACAATGACTAATTCAAATCAAGACACTTGGATCATATGTCATAGATCACATTATTCATTCCACAAAATCCTTCACAAAAATTACAAAAACAACTCCATACTTCAGTTAAACTTCCAAATGGTGACAATATTTTAGTCACACATATTAGAAATTTGATTATTTGATTTTAAAGGATGTATTATGTGTATCATCCTTTTCATATAACCTTCTTTCAATCAGTAAACTAATCTCTCATAAAAAAAAAATGCTGATTTATTTTTATACTTGAAGAATGTTATATTCAGAATCTTAACCAATGGAGAATGATTGGTAGGGGTAGAAGATTGGCTGGGTTATATGTTCTACAACAACCATCAATCAATTTTATCGAGAAGACTTTTCAGTTGCCAAATATCAATTTTGCATCAAATATTAAACTTACCTATTGGCATAGAAGTTTAGGACATTCTTTTATATCCAGATTACTTGTTCTTTCTCAATTGTTTCAAATATTCAGTTTCCAAATAAACTTATGAACATTAATCATTGCAATGTATGTCCATTGGCAAAATCAAACGATTTTCATTTCCTGTTCATTCTTATAGAGGCACTTATCCATCTCATTTGGTGCATTGTAATGTATGGGGCATTCTTCAGTTTCTACTCACGATAACTTGAGATATATATTAAAAATTGTTGATGACTATTCTAAGTCAACTTGGGTATATCTAATGAAATTTAAATCTGATGCGAGGCCTATCTTCACATCATTTTATAATCTAGTTCACACATAGCTTCATTCAAAAATGAAAAATGTGAGAATTGATAATGGCCTAGAGTTTGAAATGATAGATTTTTTTTTTTTTGTCTAAAAGAATTATTCACCAAACTTCATGTATTGAAATACCTCAAAAAAATTCAGTAGTAGACCATAAATATCAACACCTTCTAAATGTAGCCAGAGTTTTGAGATTTCAATCCATTGTTCCTATAAGTTTCTAGGGAGAATGTATTTTTATTGCTACATATATTATCAATCAAATTCCTTCTTATATTCTCCAAAATAGTCTTCTTGTCTATTATTATATGGAAACTAGATCAAAGTTTTCTCCTTGTGCCAGAAAATATATATTTGTTAGATATCATTTTGGCACAAAAGGATATAAGTTGTTTGATCTTGATTTCATAATTTCTTTATATCAAGAGATGTAGTTTTTCATAAATACATATTCTCAGTCCATTCAAAATCGGAAGAATTATCTGTATCAACTCAGACTATTTCACCCAAACCTATTCTAGATACTTTTTCTATAAATAACTATCCATCTGCTCCTTATCCTTCATCCAATATAACAAAATCTATTCCTACATCTATAAATGAACCTACACCTATAGCTAAAAACACTCCATAAATCTCCTCTTCCAGATAACAAACATTTTCTTCCTCTTAGAAAATCAACTCAACAACATAAAATTTCAAGCTACTCGCAAACTTATCATTGCAACGTGGCAATTATGCACCTGTCTCATCATTTACAGGTCCATCTACATATTTAAGTAATCAATACAACATTTATGATTCCTTTCATAGTCTAAATTGTAGTCTTTCCATTGTATTTTTAGTGTCTCAATTTCATGTCATGAAGAACTAGAATTATGTGACCAAGCTGTAAAGCACTCTTATTAGAAAGATGTCATGTCTGCAGAACTCACTGCACTAGAATTTAATCAAACCTGAATACTAAAATTTCTTCCACCTAACAAAACTCCTATTTGTTGTAAGTGGATCTATAAAATTAAAAATAAATTTTGATAGTTCTATTAAGAGGTATAAGGCAAGATTAGTTTCCAAAGGGTTCACTCAAAGGAAAGATCTTGAATTTTTTAAAGCTTTCTCTCTTGTGGTTAAAATGGCAACAAGGAGATGTTTTTTGTCATTGGCTACAATACATAATTGACAATATAATCTATTTAAGATGTCAACAATGATTTATTATATGGAGATTTAGAAGAGGATATATATTTTAAAGTGCCACCTTGTTATCTTAGCAAGGGGACACATGTAAGCTTCAAAATTAATTTTATGACCTAAAGTAGGCCTCTTAACAATAGAATTCTAAATTTACTTCAGCATTACGTTAGCTTGGTTTTAAACAATCCAAGTCTGATTATTCTCTTTTTACAAAAGAAGTAAGTACTTCATTTGTGGCTTTATTGGTATATGTTGATAATATACTCCTTGCAAGTATTGATATCATGACAGCAATTGATTGTGTCCAGTTGGCTCTAAATGATCAGTTTAAATTGAAAGATTTAGTATCTGCTAAGTATTTTTTTGGAATGGATATTGCTAGATCAAAATTAAGTATATACATTTATCAAAGGAAATATGCTTTAAAACTTTTTTCTAATGCTGGTTTACTTAGAATCCAAGCTTGCAAAATTTTTAATGGATCCTCATTGCAAACTTTCTAGAACAAATGATGATTTACTTGAAAATGCCTTTTGGTTATAGAAGACTCATTGAAAGACTACTATATCTTACCAATACAAAACCTGATATAACCTTTGCAATGCATCATTTAAGTCAATTTTTTGGTACTTCTCGACTACCATGCATGGAGGTAGCTATCGAAATATTTAGATACATTAAGAATGCACTTGGTCAAGGCAATTTTTTCTCAGCACATTCTCCCATTCGTGTCAAGGCTTTTGCTACTTTGATTGGATAGTTGTCCAGATACTAGAAGGTATGTTTCTAGATATTGCATATTCTTTGGTGAATCATTGAACTCTTGGAAATCCAAGAAGCATAAAAACCATTTCCATTTCATTTGTTGAGGCAAAGCATCGTTCAATGGCATATGCTATGTGTGAAATAGTTTGGGTCCTTTCCTTACTTTCTAATCTCAATCAAACACATCATCAACCTTTGTTATTTTATGTGACAACCAAGTTGCCCTACACATTACAACTAATCTAGTGTTTTCATGAGAGGATGAAATACATTGAGTTGTTCTATCATCTAATCAGAGAAAATATTCAAGTGGGTGTCTTAACATGAACTCTCCAGGTTTCATCAGCTCATCAAGTTGTTGATATGCTTACTAAACCGTTAAATCTTGTACCTTTTAATATTGTTCTAAACAAGATGAACGTGCATAACATATACACGTCATATGCACATCATATTTTTTTAGGGAGGGTGGGGACTATTATAGATGTACTTTAGGTTCGCCGTGTTGAATACATAAAATTTCAAGATTTCATTTCTTTCTCTCAAGTTCCATTTGCTTCATGTTTGTTTGTTTTTATTTGCTATAGCTGTCGAGCAAACGTCGATCTCGATGATGAGATTGGAAAGCTCATTGCATCTTTATTCAGTGATGATGCAGAGAAAAATCTAGATTGTACAACCAAGAGGTATTTGTAGAGTACAACTTTACATGTTTGTTTAGTTACATAAAAAGGAGTAATTTTGATAATATATTTTCCCAACCAATGCATGCTTATATATACTAGTCCAATTCTTCTTTGCCAAGGCTTAATCATTCACTGTGCAGATGTGATCTTCTCTACTCGAGATTCATTTGCAGGGTTGATAATATAATAAAAAATTTAATTTTTTCAAATTTCAATACAATTTGTTCTAATTCTAAAATAATAATAATATTAAAAATAATATACCAACAATATTTTATTTAACTTCTAACTTTCATTTGAATTCCTCTCCTCTCTCAATCCAAACAAAACTTAAAATTCTTTTTTAACAAGAAATCAAGCAAGCGCTTACATAGGAACGCTCAACTAGTGTAAAAGAACCACAGAAAGTGTGGGAAATTTTGGATATATCACATGAATTATGATAGTCTTAAGTTTTTTTTACCACACTTCTAATACTTCTATCACTTTTTCTTAAAAAATTATTTAATGATTAAGAAAGTGACTATTAGTAAAATTATATATTTTTAAAATTTTTTATAATGTTTAAAAATGTTTAAAAAATACAAAAATAAAATAAATAAATTATAGATGATAACTAAGTGGTAAAATGATGATAACCCTATGATTATCCTAATCATATAACTCCATGCTTATGCCCATTTGCGATTAGCTCCTTGTGTTTCTTTTATTAATAATTGAAAATACAAGGCCTTTAATTCTAAAAACAAAATACAGGAATGTGAACCAAAATTGGGCATGCACAAGAAATGTAGGACCAAATTTCCTAAAAGAAGATTCTACATGCACGCAAATAACTAATAAGGGGCGGAGAGAGATTGTTCTCTAGGCATGGCCTCGGCCTTGCTTGTTTGTTTGTTTGTTTTTTTCGTTTTATCTTATCTGCTTCTTGTTTTCTTATATTTACAAAAAGAAAAGATTGACATGCTCTTTGCTTGCATGGAGACATATAACCAATGAAAATCATTTTTATCTCGAGTGAAAATGTAGAGATAATATACTTGAATTATTTATTTGGGAAGACAAATAAGTTTCCAAGTATTCATACCTCATAAACTTAAATAAGATAGAGATTTTTTTGACATCATCAATAATTCGAGTTAAATGGAATTTATTTTTTAATTAAACAAGTAGAGTAAGATTGATCACATACATATTTTGTTTGGATAGTTAGATAAGATAAGATAAGATGATTTATATGAAAATTAAAAGTTGAATACAATATAATTTTTTTAATATTATTAATGTTTTGAAATTTGATAAAATTGATTTTTAATCATATTTATATGAAAATTTTAAAAAAATTATACTAATGGGATTGAATGAGATAAAATAATATTATTTTTAGAGTAATGTTACATGCAATTGTAGAGTGCATAAATAACACGTAATCACTTTAAAAAATAGCAAAGTTCACTATTAAAAAATTAACACTTTTCATATGATCCTGTGTATATTGTACACATTTTTCAAAATAATTATGTAATGTTTATATACTTCACGATTGTAAATATTATTTCTCTTATTTTTTTTATATCTAAAGGAAGACTAATTTGAATCTCAAATAACACAACTCGAATTTGATATTCAACCGTCATAATTGACATGAAATTAACATAAAATTTAGGCCTAATTTGAATTTAGAGATAAAATGAGATGTATAAGATTTTAAGTAAAAGATAAAAGTTAAATAAAATATTATTAGAATATTATTTTTTAATATTATTATTATTTTAAAATTTAAAAAAATTAAATTATTTATTATATTTTGTGTGTAAATTTAATAAAATTATAATAATAAAATAAGATAAATTACGAATCACTAAAGCTTAATAGGTAATAACTAAAATATGTTATACTTTTAGGTCTATTTTATTTTTATAAATAAGATGAAATAAAATTTAAAAATTAAATAAAATATTATTATAAAATATTTTTTAATATTATCTTTGTTTTAGAATTTGAAAAAAGTTATTTTAGAATTTGAAAAAATTAAGCCCGGTTTGTTTTTTTAAACTATCTCATTTTATGTCAAATTTATCATTAAACTTTTTTAAATTCTCATACAAAATAAAAATAAATTATTTAACTTTTTTAAATCTCAAAATATATTTTTTTAATTTAAAAATAAAATTATTATTAAAATAATATTTTATTTTTTTAATTATTATTTTATCTTATCATTTTATTTCTAAAAATAAATTAGATTTAAATTATTTATTTTATTTTATATAAAAATTAAAAAAAATAATGATTAAATAAGATTAAATTATTTGTAAAATAAATCAAGTTATAAATTTTTTTTATAAAATATAAACTGAATTATGACAGGACTAGACGAGTTACCAAATCCTCTATATTTAAGAATGAAGAGCCATTGGATGCGACCCCACGGAAGAGCATGATAAAACCCAAATGTGCAGAGCATTGGGTAAGAGAACAGAAAAAGGGCGTCATTTTTTTAAATTTTTTGGTATTGTTTTTCAACTGCTACACGTAGGTGCCGTAAGCAGCAATAATAGCATGCGCGAACCGACACGCAACCCTCTTCTTCTCCTCTCCTCCTCCGACACACGCACAGACTCAGAGATTGAGCTTTCACAATATTCAATACTGCGCCTCTCTCTCCGTAAGTCTCTCCCTCTCTCTCTCTCTCCCTCTCTATATCTCTCTCTCCCTCCCTTCCCAGCAGTCATGGCCAAGTGCCTGAGCCTAATCGCATACTCCAGAAGCTAATTTTGCTTGGGGTAAATTTTTGAAATTCGGGTTTTATGCGTGATTATCTGATCCATTTTGTTGGGTTTTGATCTGAGGTTTGGGGTTCTCATTATGTGCATGGATTGTGTCCCGTTTTTAATCTTCATTGATTCTGCTTGTTAATTGTTGCCCTATTTGGTTGCTCCGAATAATTATGCTTTTGGAGTAATTTAGCTGAGCTCTATGCCTATTGAGTAATTAGCGAAACTTTCAGCTTCAAAATTTAATAGAAATATATATTGCATCTTTGGATGTGGTTCCCTGCATATCGGTTTATCACTTCGCTGATTATGCTTCTTTCTAGGGTTTGTAAGCTGATTGTTGAACAAGCTAATCAATTACCACATTACAATGTTTATTTGACTGTTGGGTGAATGGGAATTTCGATTCCTTACTGGTTTTCTCTTAATATGTGACATTTTTGTTTTTCAGTGAAGAAGTTTGTTCTCTTTGCGCGTGTCCCGTTCTCTTCTCCAATCCTCCACACTCACCAAAAAGGAAAAACAAAACCCTAATATTTTATACCTTACCGGGTCTATACATATATATATATATATATATATATATTATCGTCCTATAAGAAATGGAGGTTAAGCTCTGGAACGACAAGCGCGAGAGAGAAATGTACGAGAACTTTGCTGAGCTTTATGCAATAATTAAGGCCACCGAGAAGCTTGAGAAGGCATATGTCCGTGATATATTATCCTCAACTGAGTATGAGATCGAATGCCAAAAACTCATTGCCCATTTTAAGACCTTAGCTTCCACACTCAAAGATACTGTCCCGAGCATTGAGAGGTTTGCGGATACTTATAAAATGGATTGCCCGGCAGCTATAAACCGCCTGGTTATCTCTGGAGTTCCTGCCACAGTGGAGCATAGATCTGCTGCGGCCGCCTCAACAACCACCTCAGCTGCCATTGTTGCAGAATGTGTTCAGAATTTCATTACTGCAATGGACTCGCTGAAGTTGAATATGGTGGCAGTTGATCAGGTGCACCCGCTGCTCTCAGACCTTTCCGCTTCACTTAATAAGTTGACTATTTTACCACCGGATTTTGAAGGGAAGACAAAGATGAAGGATTGGATTGCCAGACTGTCAAAGATGGGGGCAGCAGATGAGTTGACGGAGCAGCAGGCTCGGCAGCTCCATTTCGATCTGGAGTCTTCCTACAATTCGTTCATGGCAGCTTTGCCTAATGCTGGTACTTGATTGATTTTTGGAAAGCATATATACAGGGATTTTCTCTTTTTTTTGGTGATTACATAATGTATTTTGTGCTTTTAAGCTACTTCCTCTTGGTAGATCCTCGGCAATGATTGGAAGAGGTTACATATTTGTGACCACTTTTATATTTAGGGATGACTGTCTAGTTGGGCCGAATGTTGATCCGTGCTCTAAAGATATGGTTGTCATATATTCAATGTGAATCTACTCAAATGTATTGTTGTTTGTAATATTATGGACCTTACTGTTTTTTGTGATGGTAAACTGCTGTTTATCTTGATGAAAGCACGGTTGCTAGTTGCTTCTGCATTATATTTGTTGTGGTTTTTTGTTGATGCATTATGGGATCCGATGCATCAAATTCCAGGAGCTGAAATATCTAATTAAAATATGCATAGCCTTTAACCCAAGCTTTCAGGAGTGGATATATGGGTATTTTTGTCTTTCCGGACAGTGTTAAACTCATTAGTTATTGAAGTATTATGATTAAGGATTTGCTGGTGGTGGCGATTGTAGGTGCTGATGCCAATACCAAACCTAGAGTCGAGCAACTAGTCAGTTAGGGTTGTCTTTCTGGAAAACTGTTTGTAGGTTTCAGTTTCGTAGTTTACAAAAAAGCGAGGGAGAGATAGATTGATGGGTTGGGGGGTTTAGGAGTTCTGTTTGAATAAACAGGTTTAGATGCTGGTAGAGCATCTAAAGATGTTGCTATGTATTTCATCCTTGCTTGTATTACTAAAGTGTTAGCCAGCCAAATTTTGCTTTTCTTCTTCATCTTGTACTTCTGTCTATTGTCAAATATTTTCTGGTAGGGTTCTTATGATAGATTTTTTGGGGTTCTAAGGGAGGAGATAAGGAAGAAGTGGATAGCATGGGTAGAAATTGTAAGCCTGAGGGAGGATTAGGAATAAGAGACTTGGGTGAAATAATACACATGAATTTTGTCTGGAAGTTTTTATTTGAGAAACTCTATGGGCTGAATTATTTAGGGGGAGATTTTAAAAGTGAGGATGCCTCAGTCTCGCCAAGCAGCAAGATTCTCATTTCTGGAAATCTGTTAATCCCCTCCTCCAGGTTGTCTTCCCAGGCTCAAGATGGAACATGAAGCCATGAAGTAGGGAAAGATATCCTTCTAGTTAGACAATTGGTCTGAGTTAGGAGTCCTAGGACCCTGGGCAGACCAAGTTAACTCAATTACCCACTAATTACCCACCAAAAACCTACAGGTGGGCGACTTAAGCAGCCCCTCTGAATGGAAGTGGCAAGAGGCACAAGAGTTCTCAGGGAAGGAGGCGGCGGGTATTCTAGCTGCTTTTTCTTAGCATTATGGAACAGGCACAAACACTGTGGTTGAGGTTAGAGTTCTACTAGGGGGATTGAATCTATGAGAGGCTGAATCTACGGAAGGTTGAGTACTTTATGGTGCTTGCTAACTGGTGGAATATCTCAGGAGAGGCGCCTTGCCGCCTTTTTTTTTGGTGTCATCCAGTCGAAAAAGTACTAGGATGCTTTGCGAGTTGAAAAATCAGGACTACCAATACCGTATCCAAACGAGGCTAAGATGTACATGAGTTTTGTTTACGCTGTCTAGCTGAGTAGCTGTATAGTGCTTTTTCTCTTCTTCACAGGTTGATATACTACAAAATTTCTCTTGCTAGTTCTAAGGTTTACTTTGTCAGCACTGGATTTTTCCATCAAAAGTCAGGGTTCATCAATAAAATCTTATGGAGTGATGTCCTCTTTTAAAGAGGAAAAAACAAAAAAATCTTCTGTGCATCTTGTCTATGACCATCTATCGACCAAATCGCATATAGTCGCTTACAACTATGTCAGCACCTTGTTAAAGCGTGATGTTTCTAAGGCTATTTGATTGGAAAATAGGTGACATTACAGTGAAACGGGAGATGTTTCTATGCTGGTGATGTTTCTATGCTCACATCATTACGCGACGAAGCACACCTTGCATCATATCCGAGCTTCAAGCTACACGCATACATCATACGCGATTGAGTACGCTTTCTGTCGCACCTGAGCTCCACACTAATATCATATGTGGTCGAGTACACCTTCTGCCACACGTGAATTTCACACTTGCATCATGCACACCTCCTGCCTAAACTCGTCTTCAAAGGCATTTATTGCTTAACGAAAACATGATAGAGAATAAAAAACCCGTTTTTGAAATTTGTATTCATATAGATTTTTACAGACGACTTCAATCTGCATATTTTATCTTAAAGATCCTCAAGATCTTTGTTGAGACAAATTGTCCTTACGAATCACGGACATCTGAAGAGTACAAAATATCTAGTCTAACGCTAGGCCCAATTACATCAAGCCACCACTTGGGGACAAGACAGAAAGAGAGGAAGAACAAGATATGACCATGGATGCCGGTGTCTGGAGGTGTAAGAGGAGATAGTCAGGAAAAAGTGGAAATGAGAATGGGTGGTCAGACACAAAGGGATCACTTATATCATGGCAAATAGGTATGCACAATGGGGTGTCAAATAAAAGCAAGTAGCGAGATGACCAAAGGACTTCTTCAACCTTGGGAGGGAGAGCTCCAGCAAGAACATATTCTCCAACAAATAGATCTCCAGCTCCCAAGGTACAATGAAAAATGTGAGGTTATGAGATATTATAAACAAACATATTATAATAGATTTCTCTCTTCAAATGCTTAAGAAAGTTGGCAACACGTCAAACAATGTAAATATGTGCTCATTTTTATTTATTTTCTGTTGTTTTTTATTCACTGCTATGGATGTACGCAGACACTGTACAACTGCATTGGAATCTTGCTTAGGACTCCAAATAACATCGTCTAAGGCCCAAGTTGTAACAGTAGGCCAAGAATGATTCTTTCTCTTATTCTGGCTTTTTGTGCGATTTTCATACATCAGTAGAGTCGAGGCTTTCAACACCTTCATAGTTTTAGCATTGTAGATAATTTTGCTCTTGCAATTGGCTTCTTGTAACTTTCTATACATCTTCTTGACTCATCTCATGTCTTCCTTGACGTTATTGGCGTGTTCAAAGAAAAGATTGATTGATCCCTTTGATAATTTCATATACTTAATTATTGTTGTTTTCACCTTAAACTTGAGCAGGTTTTGTACATACAAAAGAGGGTGAGGGAAAAGATTGACAAACTTTATTCTTACAAATCAATGTGTGAAATCTCAAGCTGCATCCCAGAGATTGGAAGTTGGCTAAACTCAATAAATCCATGTTGGCTACAAATTAAATTCTACTTCCGACTCCCATTCTGTAGAAAGTCGTAAACGGAGGATTTGTTTTTGTTTTTAGGAAAATAGTAATAAGAGAATTTTATTACAAAGTAAGTAGGCATAATTCAAGTACTCAAGAAGTATACAAGAAACGGTCGATTTTTAACCCATTCAGATTGATACGACCGTGCCCACGCTTATGACAAGAATTAAAGTGTTTAAATAGGTGAAAAATGCTTAATACAATCGTCTCGTGTAACTGCGGATGAACCAAGTCCTAAGTGGAAAATGAAGCCAAAATGACTCGTTTAAGCCAACTTCTTTTCCGTCTTGGACCTCAACTTCTCCACAGAGATTTCTGGACTTGTGGGCAAAATGGGTACATCTTGGAAGGTAAAGAGCTTGAGTTCTAGCATGAAGAAGATCCAAAGAAAGAAGGCCAGGCAAGGGAGCTGGAGGAGCTACCTAAAGTTGTTACCTGAACGTCGTACGTCATATAAGAACCTATTTTGTTCATGTTTCCTCTCACTTAGGAATTGAACTTAAGCTTAGATGAAACATTTTGTGAGAAGCTTAAAAAAAACTACTTTTTTTTTCTCTCTCCCACCAAAGACGAAGTCGAAGAAGCCTTTCCTTCCTCGGGTATAGATCTGTTGTCTACCGAGGGCCATCTACCCAAGATTTCGATAGTCCTCAAGTACAGATCCGTTGAGTTGGAGTGTTTTTGTCATCCTTCTTCCCCCTTCTCCGATTTCTGTGGTGAAATCATGAAAATGAAAGGTTTTTTATTTATTTATTATAAATAATTGAGATTTTATTGAAGATCGCAGAGGCTTTTAAACCAACAGAAATACCAAATTAGAAACAAATGAAAATATAAGAAAATCATGAAAACCCATATCACTAAAATCTATAACAACTACCCAAAGAAATTGAGTATTGAAGGTATTAAAACTCTTCCATCGCTCACCTATGGTCCTCAATATTTTCATCAGGAGCTATCTAACCCACCTCTGCAATTTTCAGGCTATCATATAATCCAATTCTCTCCAATTTACAAGGAGATCTACCATCCTTCTAGGCTAACCAACTCTATCAAAGTCGTTCCACGAGGCTCAAACAACCTCACAGTACAGTTGAAGGTGTTCTGCAGACGTCCAACTCTTCCTTCCCCAGGTACAGCGAGGAGGGCGGAAGGCAGGAGGAAAACAGGACCGAATGCAGACCCACGACGAAGAAGATGCAGACCGATATTTTTCTTGGCATAGATTATTTGAACTTGATAACCGACAACCAACAAACACAAGCTAACTTACCAAAAAGTACTTTTTCTTATACTGAGCCAAAAAATTCTAATTTAGTTACATCCTAAAAGTTGCTGGAAGAGGCTAGAGAGGTGAGCTCCTAAAAAGAGACTATAGTTTCAACCCACTACCCACTACAGTAGCATTTTTATAATTCTACCTACCCGATATTTTTGGTGTCAACTAATCAACGTCGAGAGATTACTGGTTTGTCAACCATACGTGCACTCCCTATCCCTCTTCTTTATGTACAGATTCGAAGATGGGAAAGATCATGAAGCTTATATGGATGAGTGTACAACAGAAACTGCCCACATAGTGGCTGATCAACATCCATAAAAGCAAAGGTTAATCTACCCAGTTGCCGGAGTGGATCCAGATTCTTTTATACACAGATTTGCAGGAGAGCCTTCATCAGCATCGCAATGATTGCTGCTAATGGTGACAAGACTGCTGAGTTTTTCTCCCCCGGCTCCATCTCCACTTGGCTTTGACTGATTGGTGGATGCACTTCCACTGGCCCCAGAGCTTGGTAATCTCTGCTGCATAACAAACCTCTCAGCTGCATCTCGTAGCAACTTCATCATGCTGCCAGAATCAGAACCAGGTGAAAGCTCTTCCTCCCGCTCTGGCTGGATATTCAAGTCAATTTGACCTTTAAAGGGAGAAGAGCACTTCCCTCTGTTAGTTTCATCATCAGAACCTTCATTGGCCCATCTAATCTGCTTTGGACTACAATTTCCTTTAATACTACATGGCAGGGAATCATCATCCTGAACTTTCTCCGGCGACGGTGACTGCTGCTGTGGCAGCTTTTTGCGTGGTGCTTCCCCTTCTTTCTCTGATTGTTTCTTCTCACGACGCAACATTAATGTGCGGAAACGGCGCTTCACAGTTAGGC
Organism: Platycarya longipes; assembly: GCA_036559045.1. Classification (NCBI taxonomy): domain Eukaryota; kingdom Viridiplantae; phylum Streptophyta; class Magnoliopsida; order Fagales; family Juglandaceae; genus Platycarya; species Platycarya longipes. The sequence goes on from CM071797.1 coordinate 26,474,834, forward strand.
AGACATTACAGGTGCAACTCTGCTTGTGTTTTGGGCCCTTCCCACTAGGTGGCTGAATGCACACAATGCATGAGCAGCCAGGTCTATGCCGGGGGTGTTTTGTCGTAGCTTGGGATGATGCTGGAAGTGGCTCGCCCTCTCCCAAGATGGCTAGGTTTGCAAGAGTGTCCAGTCCTTCCAGAGCTTGAACATTATCTAGGTCCTGTTTAGAAGCTTTGATTTTCTTGGTAGCAGCTGTCCAATCATAACAAGTTGCAAATTTGACGGCTAGGCATGAAAAGCAATGGACTAATAGAACATATGCACACAGCACAAATACACATGCACGCAGGCAGAGAAAGAGAGACAGAGCAATAGTAGCAAGTCTAGAACTCAGATTTTTTAGCTCTAGCACCATGCCGGCTAACAGGCCTAGTTTGTGTCCTTACAAAATGATACCTGATTTTATTTGCTCAGGATATATGACTAAAAGATCTAGCATTTGTTTCAAGCAATTCATACCTACATTACACTGGGGTAGAAGATCTTCAAGCTGTTCTGTTGTCAATTCTTGGGCTGCTGAACAGATAGATCTGGTACCAGAGAGGACCACAAAGATATTAAGGGAATAAATAGAGGTGCCAAATCTCAACTAATAATTTCAACACTTTATGTATTCACTCATTCTTTTTTTTTTTTTTTTTTTTTTTTTTTGGGGGGGGGGGGGGGGGTAGTTATGTTGTTGTGTACCATGGTTGAATTTTCTTAGTGTACCCATTTAGGACATTAAGAAGATGACTATCACAGAAGAAAGGGAAAAACAAGGAAAAGCCTGTCTCTTTCTAAAGATAAAAAGATGGTGACAATTCTGCAATGTCATAATATATTTCCAAAACAGCCTGTCCGCCCTAATGATTTAACAGCAAGGATCTCTGGCTGAATGGCTGATAGTGACTTGTTTGCTATGTATTTGGAATATTTTCAAGTAGTTGGCCAGGTTTGTTTTCATAAACAATCTCATCTCATCTCATTATTACTACTTTTCCAAATTTTCATACAAAATAAAATAAACAATTCAACCTTTTCAAATCCCAAAACAAAATTAATATTAAAAATATATATTATAACAATTTTTATTCAATTTTTAACTTTTATCTCATCTTATCTATGAAAACAAACCAGGCCTAAGACAACACAATCTAGTCCACACATTTTAGTTTTATGCTGAAATATGCATTGCGGCCAAGTAATCTATAGCACAATCACCAATGAATTCTTCATTTGATCAGAGCTTTCAGGCTGCAAGATGGTATAAGGTGCCCAAAGAAGTTGATGGTAAGGAAACACAAGTGGCAAAGTTCGAAACAGATTATGGTATACCTTTCTGGGTCCAATGAGTCAGAACAGGTCCACTTTGAGGGAAGCAAAGCATTGGCAGGCAATTTGCGCCACTTGAAACAGTCTTCACATTGAACCCACTGAATCTTTTCACTAACAAAGATGAAACACATCATTGGAATTCTCCAGGTTCAAAGAGTGAACATAACTAGACCATGTGCATTATAATAATGGGTCTAAAAGGAAAAACAACAATTTGTCGTTCCAATAAAGGACCAGCAGATTGTAAACCATAGCAATCCACAACAAATAGAGCGAAGTTACCTAAAACAAAATATATTTCTAGCCATAGAACAGATGTTAGAGACTAGTTTGACAAGGAAAAAAATTGAAATAAGGCAACTAAAAAGAATAATCACTGTTTTCCATAGGAGACATTTAACAGGGTTTTACCCCAGAGTACAATTTGGAACAAAAAAGGTACGAAAATAGAAAAAAAGAAAAAAGAACAAAGAAATAGCATACTACATTGCTCAACCTTAGAAAAAAACAGAGGATAAACAGGGAGGAATTTAAAAAGTTCATACAAAGACAAGCAACAAAAAGATCAGTGATTTACCCCGCATCAGTGGTTGCAAAAATCGTTGGCTTCCCAAGTATTGGTGCATCCTGAAATAATAAATGTTAGATCTCAAAACATAAGCATCCTCACCTTAACAAATTGCTTGTTAATAAAAAACAAAATGAAATATCAAAGAAATCTAGCACTTTAAAGAACAACAAAGATGCAATGGAAGCCATTAGATCAAGCGATATCTTTCAGTCTTTACTGGTGGGAGGTCTGGGTTCAATGTTTTTCAATGTGTGCTTTCTTTTTGGGGGGAGGGTTTGGCGTGTTGCCAAGGGTTGTGGCCCACTTTGTTATTTGACAAGAAAATCTTTTAAATACCAGGCCAGGTTAAATGTTCTTCACCCCAAAGAGATTCAGTGGGATCGCTAGTGGCAACACAAAACTGTTCAACAAGTCCAAGGTGATCTAAGTAAGAGGGTAGGGAATGGTAGCAACATCAAAAAGTTTGAGATATCTGTTACTGTACTCTGACCTAACAGAGCGAGGAGCTCGCTAAGGATTTTTAGTTTTGAACATCAGGTTTTCAAGAGTCTTGATCTGAAACTTCATTATTTGTTCTCTTTTCTTTTCTCTTCACCCCCACCCCCACCCAAAAAAACCAAAGAGCCCTGCCCACATCAAAGTTTGTTAATTTACCAATTTTCTATGTACTTAAAAAAATTTCCAATTTTATATCACTATGGCAGCATAGTAGCATTACTAGAACAAAGCAACTACATTTCTAGCTAACCGCTGTAGGTGAAAATCCTTGTTGATCCTAGAAGCAGAAGCAGATCATTGAAAACCATAAAGATATACTATATGTGGCTAGAGAAAATGTACGAGCAATCATTGGCACTGCTATTTCTTTCCACTAACAACAAAAATTAACAAAGGTACCTCGTACTCCTCAAATTCGAAGCCTTTAATCACCACAACACTGGGGACACATTTAGGAGGACGGAGCAATCCTTGAGCTTCTTCCCATGTTAGCTTCAGCTCTATCAGGTCCTCATTTTCAATTCTTAAGCGCTTGCTCTTTGGACGCAAGGTGCTGCTCTTTCTCTTCCTAGAGATTGATGATTTACCTCCCAGTACTTCTTTAGCTATGTATCCCGACTTATCAACTTTATACCACGAACTAGGATCAGCCAATTCAGCCTGTTTGTTTGAAGGAAAGAAAGGTGATCCTGAACTCTCTTCAATGACAGATATCTAAAGCAATTTTTGTAACACTTACATCTCCATGCGTAGAAACTCCATTCCCAGTCTGTCTTGTTTCATTATCCTGTCAACAGAAACCTGTTAATCTTCTGCATACTAGATGCCTATTGGTTAAAAGATATTAACGTGCTAAAATTATGCAACAAAGAGCTGAATTTGGTTATCTGATAAACAAATCTACAAGAACTGCTCAGTTAAAAGTGACTACTTTATGCTCTAATAGCCGTATCATTGCTCTTGATTTTATTTTGACTACCATATGCCACATTATTCTTTTTGATAAACATCATCAGCATGAAAGCAGTACGGTACTTGAAAAAATTATTTAAATAATTATCGTCTTTATACTTTTAAACATAAAAAAAATGGTGAGAAGAAGGTGCTAGGCTATTGTATAAGGCAAAACCTGATCAGAAGATTGAGCAGTCGAAGCCTTCCTGAATCCCATTATCAATTTACCTTCTGGCTCTAATCGACTAAATGTTACTGAGAAGACAAAATTAAGAATCAGTCGCAGAACAAGAAAATATGATATCGTGATGCATTTAGTACTAAAGATTTGACACCACTCATTAGGGAGATGAACTAAAACATAATCATCAATTAAGAGTGGAGATTTCAGCACACAACCAAATTCTCAAACCATGCTTGAAATGTGTAATCAGTGAATTAAAGCCAGCACAAAACCAGGTCCAAAGAACTACAAGGAAGAAAGTGGCCACAGGTAACATTTTTAGGGAGCTAAATCATGAAAAAGGTGCCATTCAGACAAACGAAAAAATTTAATCAGTCAAATTATCCAAAAGCTAGAAATTTCCTAGCAATAACGAGTTAAATTACCTATATCGCCTGCTTGCAATTGCATGGACTGTATGCAAGGAGTAACCCCCTCCAAAACATACATTCTGCTATTGTTGTTGGGCCAGAAACGGAACTGAAAAACCCACTCCTTGCCTTTTGCATCCTGGACTTTAAGAGGCAATCCCTCAGGCTGGGAAATTGGTGGAAAGTAGGCCTGTCAGATGGTGATTGAACATTGTTAATGAAGGATAATCTGCATAAAAAGTTGTGACAAACTAAAACTAATATGCCAAACTACGATATTATGACCTAGAATGTGAATGCCCAACAAACTAATCCATTATGTGCATATAAGCATGGTAGCTACATGCATCTTATGCTAAAGACAACTTATCAAAAAAAAAAAAATCTTATGCTAAAGATCGAATTTGATTATGGTCAAACAACTTTTTTTTATAGGTAACTGGAAAAGTGGGTTGAGCGATAGAACAACTAACACCAAGCATAATTTAAATCTTTTGAAACAATAGATTACCTAATCAACATTGCACTAGGAATGACAGCCATACAAAGTTACTTTGCTCATCAACCATATGAACCAGAACTACATTACAGTATATAACAGCTAGTCAAGTACTTAAATATAACTGATTCTCTATTGACCTGTAACGACCCAAGAAAATCCTAAGCCGCATCTTGATATATGCTCAGAAGTCCGAAAGGACTGGTCAAGGCTGTAATTGGTGCAACTTAAAATTGTTATAAACTGCAAAAATTTATCCAACCACATGCGAGATCCTATTCACTGCATTATACTAAATCCAAGGCATTACAATCTTCCCCATTAAATCCCAAATAAGGTCCGAGGCCAAATCCCTCTCTTCTAGATACCTAGCCTAGGAGAAAGATTAGTTTGTTAGGCAACTTAGTTTGGTAATAAAGTCTATAGAGTCCTCCTCAAGCCCTTCTGTTGTGAATACTTCTAGTTAGAATTTGCTCTGACGCCATTTGCAATGACCTAAGGCAAGCTTAAGTCACACCTGGGTTTATACTCTAAAAAGACTAATAAAAATTACAATTGGATCCCCTTAACATCATCATAACAGAAATAACTTACCCATTCGAGTAAGGTAGAATTTCATTCACCACCCTCTCATACTAAATTTGGGTCATTATAATTTTTAGTACCCCAATCCCACATTGGGAAAAGGAATAACTTACACAGTTTTTATTACTGTCAGTAAATAAGAATTTTATTAAAAAAGGCAAAGACAGGTACATGGGACTTCATAGTATATAAGTTATACACTAGCCATGGGTGCTAAGTCCCACATACTAGGTGAAAATGAGCTTTTTTATATAGCTTTTCTAGACCATAACATTGTCAACAACTTAGCTGCTTTAAATTTGCAGGAAACCACAAAGTACTGGTTCCATACTATCATATTAAGTAGCTCTTTCTAGGCACCATGCAAAGAGGTGGATTGTCATGAGATTAGTCAGATATAAAATAAGATGAGTTTTATAAGTGGATTAGGAAGTTTTAAATTGACTAGTCTTTTTAGGGTTATGGTGGATATGAGGCTAGTCCTTTTCCTGGATCGTTACATGATCATTGTTTCACCATTTAGTAGGCAATCATTTAGGCTTGGTTTGTTTTCATAGATGAGTTGAGATAAAAGTTAAAAAAAGAATAAAATATTGTTATAATATTTTTTTTTAATGTTAGTTTTGTTATGAAATTTGAAAATGTTGTATTAGAATTTGAAAAAGTTGAATTTTTTAGATTATTTTATATGAAAATTGAAAATATGTAATGATGAATTTGAGATGAGATGAGATGAGATGTTTTTGGAAAACAAACAAGGCCTTAAACTTCCATGAACTGGTAATTTTTATCTTCCTATCGTCACCAAAAAAGAAAAAACTCCTGAAGTTTATTTTGAACTTATCTTGCTATATTAGTCAATTAACTGTCAATGGATTAGTGTTTTGTTTACTTTGCTAAGGAAACAAGTACAATGAAAACAAGAATGCTACTCTAGTATAAATGGACTGAACAACTTTGCATACAAGCTATTAGAAATTGACAAACTAATGTGAGCCTACTTAAGATAAACATGGTAATTTCACATGATGACTAAGGAATTTATTTAGTTTCAATGGATTGATCATAACGCATCAATAAAATTCGTTGTTAAGAGGGAAAAGCAGGATCTATTCTGTTGTCTAAAAAGCTTTAAGAATTGAAATGCTGAAAAAAGCCAAACACCAGCTGGGGAACCATCAGACTCACCTCAGCACATTTTTTTGGAAGCACTAAACGCCCAATCCGCCCAGCATCACTGGCACTTAACATTTTCTCAAACAAAGGAGTGATTACAGAATTTGAACTTAAGCACAGTTAAGGCTTACATGATGTTTGATTATAAGTACAAAAAATAGGCAGGTCAGGCATCACAAACCATATAAGGCAAAGTCAAGCCCATCTTCAGAAATCAGAAGAAATTCATTATTTGGAACTTAGTCAATCAGAAATTATAAGAATCTTAGTTCATCTTCAAAACTGTAAAATAACAATAATATATTACTTAGTCCAAGGATACTCTCCAGTTACTTGTTGAAGTTCTTGATTGGTAAACCGGGGCCAGTACCGTGAAAGTAAGTGATTTCTTCCTCGTGCATCTATTCGAGGCTTTCCATTTCGAACCTGAGCTTCACCAGAAAAGTCAACTCCACTCTGTAAATTACCATGAAACTGCTTCGGCAGAGATTTAGGAGTTGTTCCCAAATGAGATACACAAACCCCAGTTTGACCATTTTTTTCATTTGGAGATGAATGGGGTAAAGTCACACCAAATTTTGGGGTAGACGGCTCCTCCTTTAAGGGGGAAGACTGTTGAGATAAACCTGAACTATGGTTTTCCTCACACTTAATGCCTGAAATAAAATGTTCAAATTATCATATTGATTTAGTAGCAACTAGTTATTTATACAGGACAATCACCCGCACGGAAGCAGGACCATCACAAATCATCAGTTTTGCTTACTTATTTCTACCTTGTTATTTTAAAGATCATCATATGTAAATAAAATGAGTACCTGCATTCCCAATTTCAAGCATTTCCCGGGCACCAAGCTTCAGGCTTCCATTCATCAATCTTTCAGAAAAGTAATCGATTTTCTTTTTCTCCAGGGGAGAGGTAGATAATCTTTCACTGGAATTAAGTTTGTTTACGCCACTTGATCTGTCAAGCTCAAAGGGAATCCTTGACTGTAACTCTGGTGGAGAAGGTATAATTGAATTGAACAAACTGGGTGCTTGCCGCCATGGTACAGGACCTGATCCAGCTAATTGACTCCAATTTTTGACAGATAGGTCTTTAAGTCTCTCAGGTAAAAGAGAATTAAAACACAAAGATGCTGGCCATGCTGTATTTGAAGTCTGCAATATATTATGGAAGACAAACCAAATCAATAGTACATCGTTGCAACTTGCACCTGTTGCATATCACTTCGAATGTAAGTATTTTTATGGGGGATCATATCCAGAAATCGACCCACTCAATATAAGTTTAAACTGCTCAGAAATACCACATTATAGAATGGTTTTATGTTGCTGTAGTAATAAAAAAGAAAAAAAAAAAGAGAGAATACTAAAATGCTTTCACATCATATATCAATGAATGGGTGTTTCCAAAGATGAAAATATTTGAGTTCAAAAGACCGTCGAAAAGGAAGGGTAGAGGAGAAAGGGAGGAAAAATTCTGAAGCATAACACCAGAGGCAGAATAGTATCGTGGTAATAACTTTGCCAAGTATCAGGAAACATGTTGTATTACAGTAGACAAACAGTTCAGTATATTAAACATAGGTCAAGCAAGAGGGAGGGGGGAATTGATGGACAACGAAAACATGGATCACCAGAATCGTGATAGGACACATTTTCAATTAAAGATTGCTCTATTGTATATCAACGTGGCAGTTAAATTTTTTTGCTAACTCTTGTCAGTTAGAATCCCTCAGTCTAGAATTGACAGATTTATTATATCTCCTGATTGGGAAGCTTAGCTTCCTGAAGTGTCCCGATAAAGGCTGTCAAGAATTTGTTCCATCATTTCCCTATCCCTCTTGAGAGTGGAGAACTGGAGCCCTTCTTGGAGGTAGAAATGTTTATTGAAAATATGCTGCTAAAGTCAATGGGTTTTGTGGAAAGGGTGTTATAGTTGTGGACTTACCACTTTCAAGGTTCCTTGAGCTATATTCTGGTGCACAAACTAAAAGTCTGAAAGCTGATTTAGAAGTCAGGAAAAAGGTGTTTGGTAATGTAGAGAAAGAAAAAACTTACTTTGAGGAATAACAAGGACTTGAGACTATTGAGAGAGCTTTATGTTGAGAAAGGCTAATGCTATTAGTGATTAAAGAGGACAACTCTTACTGGGGATATGAGTTGATGGCAAAATCAAAGGCATTGTATTCAAGCAGGGTCATTAAGTGCACAAAGTTTTCCGCTATGTGGCTAACTCAAATCAAAGGAATAACTCTACTCACGCATTGCCCTGTTAATAGCACTATTTCTTATAACTTATCAAAAAAAAATAGCACTATTTCTTCTAACCACTCCAAACAGTATGCTTTCCTTCTGATTCCATAGGACAGGTTGAGGCTCCTTACCTTGCTTTTTCTAGCCTCTCCTTCTTGTCTGCTTACCTCTTGTCATGTTGATTCTTACTCTTTCTAGGGTTTAGTGTTAAAATGGTAGATTTTTAATTGGCCAATGAATTGGATCCACCCTGACTGGATCAATAATTGGATTCTTAGCAAGAAAGAACGGTTCTGCAACATGGGCGCCCACTAAGATATGATTCTCAATCAATTAGATCAAATTGAAAAGTCACTTACTATTTATTAAATTATTTTAACCCTCAATTCTTCTTGCACCTATTTCACATCTCCTTCAGAACCTTCTTTGAAACCCTTAAAGCACAGAGAAAATTCTCTTCACCTTTCAGTTCTTTCATTGGAAACAAAATTAATCGATGACCCAGGGATCAAAATCCATTTGATGAAGTGGAACCTAACAGTAAGGGCAAAGGAACAACCACACTGATAAGAAAAAAAAAAGGGAAAGGTACAACACCTTAGTTTCACAGATCCTGCTAAAACAAATCCCAATCCTGCTTTCCCCTTTACAACATAGGCACCCATCAAGCGTCCGTACTTGTTCCAACAAGTGATCAAGACTTCTACCTCTTCCTAGAGCATTTGAGGAAAGTGAGATTTTAGAAGTGGTGAAAATTTTGAACCCTGATAAGGCTCCAATCCCTGACAGTTATTCCATGGCATCTTTCCAACTTCTTGGGAAAATCAAAAGAAGATACCATGAATCCCATGCAAAAGGTTCAGCTTGAAAAAAAATTCCTGTGGAACTTTTATTGCCCTATCCCACAGAAATCAGGGGTTATTGATATATCAAGGACTTTTGACATATCAGTCTTGTGAGTGAAGTTTACAAAATCAATGCCAATCTCAAAATTATCCTTCAAATCACGAACTGTTTAGCTTCTAACCAAAAACTGCACTCCATCCAACCACCTCCAAAAACACCAACAGGAGAAGAGACAAAAAGACCAAATCTAGAGAACAGAGAAACTGAGACTCGAAGAAAATCAAAATCAAGGATAAAGGACAATTTCTGAAGAGATGCGCCAGAAAAATAGATGAGAAGACATAGGGGGTGAGAGAGAGAGAGAGAGAATTAACTTATAATCTTTTTTCTGTTGGGTGGTGACTTATAATCTTATTCATATTTTCCTATATACTTCCACAAAACCTAAGAAAAACACATCTCAAAACTTTTATTAAACAAATGTTCTCAAAATTTTCCTTACCTAACTTTTTTTTTTATAAGTAAAAAAATTTTCCTTACCTAACTTACCCAAACATACTCTAAATTATGGCATATTTGCAGGTTCAGCAACATTTTATTAGTTGGAAACAGTCGTAGTTGTTTACTGGTAGAAAGATATTTCATTAAGAGCACCTTGTCAAATCTCCCTGCTTACCATATGTCTCTTTCCCCTCTTCCTGCTGGTGTTGCTAAATGGTTAGAGAAGTTACAGCAGAGTTCCTTGCAGGGTATTGGTTAAGGGTTCGAATTTCACCTAAGAAACTACCCCAAGGTTAGCTAGTATGCAAATTAAATTCTGTTCAATCAAGCTATTTTGGGGAAGTGGTTAGGAGGCTATGATTATTAGTGAGATTGTGTGGAAGTTAATAGTGGATGCTAAATATGCTGATTTGTGAGTTGGATTGTGCTCTAATGACGTTTGTAGATAATCTGGGTTTGTCCCTAGAAAAATATTCAGACGGGTTGAGGGAGGTTTCCAGATTTATTATATTTGAAGTGTGTGACAGTTCAAAGATAATATTTTGGCATTATGTGTAGTGTGGTAATCATTGGATTATTAAAAATAAAGGGGCCGCAGTGGCTGATTTGTTTCAGATTTCAAACAATTTGCATCATTGGAATGTGGAGTTTAGTAGGGATTTACAGGATTGGGAGATTTGCGAAGCTTTAGATTTTTTCGCTAAGCTTTATGAGTTGAAGCTCGATTTTTCTAAGGTGGATAAGTTGTTATAGGTTCATGATTCTAAATCCACGTTCTCAATAAAATCTTATTACAAAATGTTGAACTACAAGGGCAATAATGTTTTTCCTTGGAAATGTATCTGGAAACCTAGAGTCCCTAGTAAAGTTGCATTTCTTTGCTGGTTGGTTTGTCTTGAGAAAGTTTTAACCATTAATAATTTGAGGAAAAGGGGGCTGTTTACCATCGATTGGTGCTACTTGTGTAAGAAAGATGGGGAATCTTTTAGTCATCTTTTTCTGCATTGCGAAGTGGTGGCAACATTGTGGAATGACTCTCTCACGTGGTGGATCTCTTGGTAGTTTGGAACGACTCTCGCGTTCGTGAAAGCAATGCAGATTTTTGGAGAGTTGTCCCCTTGTGCTTGTTTTGGTGTTTATGGTCAAAAAGAAATGGAAGATGTTTTAATAACTGTGAACGTTCTTTGGGGAATTTTAGGGTCTTCTTCTCTAGCACTCTTAGTTTTTGGGTGCATAATCTTGTATGGGAAGGGAAATCTTGTAATGTCTTGTTTAAGCTTTCCTTTCTAGCTTGTAACTAGGTTTTTCCCTTGTATACTCCCTGTGTACTTGGTTTTACCTTTTTGCATGAATAAAATTCTTATTACCTAAAACAAAAACCATCTCCTAAGATGAGGCAATTATTTCCCCATTTATGCAAGCAGTAAAATGAATGATAGCTTATAGACTGGACATGGAAATTATAAACTTCATGCTCACGCTACGAAATTTCATGCATGGAACTCAATCGTGCATGTAAGCAAACACACATAGGTAAGTTTCTCTAAGCAATATTAGGGAGTCACATGCTTACTTCTCTAGGCCTTCCACTAAGCTGACTAATCAGGCTTATGATTTTTGTGAGTTGATAGTAATAATAATGATATATCAGCAAAAACACCAAGACAACAAATTGGACAGTATAAAAAATGTGGCACTACAAACAGCTAATGAAAAAAAGATAAGAATCATAAAGGAAGAAAAATATATCTGTACCCAAAGGACACTTTTCCTTGCACACTTCATGCATTCAATCCCTCCCCGATCCAACAATGTAAATGTGTGAATCGAAACAATACATCCACAATGAACTTGCTGCAAAGGAAGACTAATTATTAGAATATTTCTACAAGATACTTCAGAATTCTTGTTTCAAGAATGCAAGATATCAATGTGATATCTACCAGACCATTAACGAATAATATTAAAACAGGAAAAATTGCCAGCTCACCTTACCACAAGTCTCACAACACCTCCAACCAGTAGCTGTCAAGTGGAAAGTCTCACAGAATCTTCCTTCCTCATAAACAGAACTAGTGTCACATAGAACTAGTGTCAAATTTCCATATAACTAAATAAGCCATATACAAAATATTAGGTAGGTTTAGGGTTTCTTACAAATAAAATTAATCTTGATTCTGCATTCAGAAAACTAATAACCATCAAAATTAATCTTGATTCTCCACTCAGAAAACTAATAACCATCATCCCGACTGGCTATCTTATATAATAAAACACTAAATCACACCTCGCAGTCAATAAGCTAGTTTAATGCTCATTCACGCATACAGAGTCTTTCCCTTTGGCTGATCTAGTTATCCAAAGAGCTAATCTTTTTCAAAAACAGACAGCATATAAACAGAGACCCATTCAACCGCTGTTATCCACCCCTAAGAAATACACATGCAGACACAAAAGCAGAGCTATAGGTTAAAAAGAAACATAATAGTACATAAGAATTGGCATGTCTCATTCTGGCAGAACTCACACATCCGATGTAGCAACTATCTAAAAAAGCTTAACAAAATCTAGGGACAATTTATGCCATGGGAGAAACATAACCAAGTAGCTATCAAGGAAATTGTGTTGCACTGCCATAGTAGAATGAATAAAAAAGTAGTCAAATGCTCCATGGCAGCAAAATGGTAGGTTTTGATGCATCATATCCACATCGAAGGCTTACCCTCTTCAAACATTACCGCTGAATGCTACAGCCACCATCTGGGTGGTAAACACATGATGTACTCTTTCTAGTGCACCAAAATTAGACTGAATGTAAAGAAACTTGAAGTTATTGTGTCATTTTAATCCTTACCCCTTTTTCTCCCGCAACACTCGATGTCAAAAACAAAAAAGATTATAATAAGTGAAGTCTATAATTGGATTTCAAGATTCAAAAGTGGTCCAAAGGAAGTATGATTGGAGATTAGATTGGTTTGACATTCCTTCAAAGTCAACATACAAAAAGAAACAGATTCATTTAAACCTCTTCCAAGAATTAAGACTGGGAACTTCAACAACTTTGAATATATTTATATTGATCTTGCAGATAAATCTCAGGATGCAGGATCCTCCAAGAGAATAAAAACAGAGTGAAAACGACAAACTCATTAGCAGAACAACAATGGTTAAGGCGATGAATGATCATCTCAGAATTCGACCCATAAAAGTGCACCAATTTAGTATACCCTAGCTTCTGCTCATCAAGTACTGAATAATTTAATCATATTTCAGACAGGTTCATAAAAGAAAAACAAGGTTCTACTTTTTGAGGGAGCTTCAGAACTAACCCAAACCGTCAAGCAACAGAAGAAAAACACTTGCATTTAATAATCTCTAAAAACCCCACTTAGAATTATGCAATTGCAATCAAAGCAGCATGGACCTATTAATTGCAATTTAACAAAAATGGAAATACGCAGTAAAGGCTTCAATTGTTATTTTTATTTTTTTATGAAAAGTAATACACGTGCAATCACATACAGAGGTTCTTCTCGGAAATAAGGCGTACACAATAATTATTTACCAAATTGATACCACATCAAAAAGTCCAAAGAATTAAAATCTCATTTAAATTTCCAGAGAATCATCCATTCAAGGAACTATTCCCCGTTAAGAAAAACCTATTTTACGTAATAAGTGTTATGCCGAAACAAATTTCCCTACTCTTAAGAGTCCCCTTTAGGTAGAGAACTGTTGGTATTTTTTTTATTCCGTGCCCCAGTCCAAGCTGATTTTTCGTTTGAATTGTTCATTTTTTGTTAATTTTTATTTCATTATTGTGTATTCACTAACAAGAACAATTGAAAATTCAAAAGTATATTATTAGCTTCTTCAATCAAACTTCACGCCAGACGTCACATAAACCCAAACCCAATTCCCCAATTTGCCTCCTAGCAAGCCAAATCTCCAGCTCCACACTAGTGGACAAAACCACAACTACAACCAGCTTTAGCAAAAGAAAAAAAAATCCCCAAAACAGCCATACAAGAACTCAACACCGCGCACCAAACTCGAAGCTCAAACCAACCCACCACACTCCAAGCCTCATAATTACAGCATGTTAAACTTCAAACTCCGAAAAAATGAAGAGAGAGAGAGAGAGAGAGAGAGAGAGAGGGGGGCGGCGAATACAAATGTATCAGTCAACAAAAGTAAACAGGGAAAATAAACAAAGTTCACTTACGCGCATCGATCGCAGAGGTCAGCATACTCGCCAGTTCGAAGCCTCCAGCCCTTTCTCGGTTGCTCCGATTTCGAATCCTTGCAGTCCGAATTGTAGCACACCTGGGACGACGACGAAGCAGACGACATCGAATACTAGGACAGAGAGAGAGAGAGAGCAAAACAAAGAATGCAACATAAACCCTAGAAAGTCAAAGGCCCATAGAATACATCAATGAGAAAGTGCAAAATTTGAAATGTTATAATCGTGGCCTGAGAGTGCAGTAAGAGAGAGAGGGAATTGGGGAGGGTTTTACTCCGTTTTAGAGAAAAATATTGTGAGGAGAGAGGGAGGGAGGGAGGGAGGAAGGGACAGTTAGTTCTTATTTAAGTTCAGATCAGGCTTTGAAAACGGATTTTCCCTTTTTTTTGGTTCGTTCATTTATATTTTCACGACGCGAAAACTTCCAATACGAATCACATCAAACATATGATATTTTATTATATATATATATATATATATCATGTATGTGAAAGACCTAGCCGTAATTAATCTAAAATTGTAATTATTTTAATAAAATAAGATTGTTATAAAAGAATTATACGTAAATAATGCATAAGCAGTCGTTTCTTCTCCTATTTAATTTGTTAGTTCATATTATTTCATAACGCATGTCATGAAATATCATATAAGTAACTAGAGTACTCCTTTAATAATTTGGATCCATCTTTAGGTGGTATCTTTGACGCACGTCACCCACTTGTTAGAATCATAAATGAACTTGAGTTTACAACATATATCAAATTAGAAGTATTACTTACAAGTATAAAGAGATTTTATAAAAAGAAAAAAAATATATATTTAAAATGACGTGGAGCATGATTATATATGATATATAAATTTTATAATCCATCGTCCTACAGCAAATTAGGTCAATTTTTAAATTTTGATATTTAAAAATTGACCTAGTTTTCACATTCATGCACTATTGACATCATGTAACGTTCTCAAATTATTAAAAAAAAATAGATATTTATAATATTTTAATTATAATTAAAAATATTATTTATAATAAAAATAAATTATTTTGATAATAAATAATTTTTTTAATTATAATTAAAATATTACAAATATTTATTTTTTTTATACTAAATTAATGAAAGAATCTATCCGTAAGATAAGAACACTTTATGTTATCCAATAATAATGGTACAAAATCGTATATATCCTTGTAAGAGTTTTAAACTCGCATGAACTAATTTTTAAAAAATTAATCCACGTGTCAAAATACATTAATTGATTATAATAACATGAACTAACAGCAATAATTAATAATAATATAATAATAGTACTAATAATAATGACGACGTGGACGATGGGTGATCATGATGTTGCGTGGGCATCAGATGGAGGGAATAGTACGTAGAATGGTACTGGGCCACTGGCTTTAACTTTTGTTTTGCTGAAAATTGTTAATTAATTCGAAAGTCATCATATTGGGGCCGGCGGGTATTAATATTAATTAATTAATTAATTGTGGGGTATCAATTTCCATCATTTTGCATGGCCCGCGATTGCGACTTGCATGCGACCAGGATCATGCACTGATCACTACGTACGTACGTCGTAACGCTTACTTCTTTCTCCCAAACACGTTCCCGCTAATTTTGTTGTTTTTAGACGACTTGTTTCATTTTTATTCTTCTCTTTGATGATCTGTTCTCACTTTTCTGGTTCGGAGTTTGAGATTTTTTTTTTTTTTTTTTTAAGATTTCGTTTGAATTTGAAAATAAAATAAGATAATATGAGTTGAATTTATTTTTTAATATTATTATTATTTTAAAATTTTAAAAAATTAATTAAAAAATTAAAAAAATATATTAAAATTTAAAATATATATTAAGATTTGTATTTTATATGAAAATATAAAAAACTGTAATAATTAGTTGAGACAATCTCATCTCGTATTCGAATTCAAACGAAACTTTAGAAAAAGGATTTATGCAATTATAAATTAGTTAATCGTCATAAAACTGTTTGAAAAAAAATAAAGAAAACATAAGACTTACATAAAAAATAATAATAATTAATTAATTTTTTAATTTTTTAATAATGGGTCCTACTCATTTTCAAAATAATTATGCAATATTTACATACTTTACATTTGTATGTAATATTACTCTTCTTTTTGCAAAGTAAATTTCAATTAAAGCTGGCTGATCACGAGCTCAAGCTACAGAATATTAAGAATTAACTAACCTAATTTTATTTTTTTTGAAAAATAGTTTCATTCATAGAATCTCAAGATATAAGAAGTCTATATTGTGATCAACCAATTAACTAATTACATATTGACAAATAAACAATAGTTACAAATAAACAATTTTTTTATAATGTGTGCAATATACTGCAGCATTATTGTAGCTACAGTAATTCTTATCGGCTACAATAATTCTACAGTAAAATTGAATTTAAATTGATTTTAGTTTGAAATGTGTTAAATTTATGTGTTTGGGTAATGAAGTGAGTTTAAAGTAAAGTGTACTAAATATACTCTGTAAATTAAATGGGGCTTAAAACTCCAAACGGATCTTAATTTGGGATACTAATTCTCATTTTTTACATTTTCTCTATATAAATGACAACAACTACAACAACAAATACAATACAACAACAACAATATAATACAACAACAAAATACAACAAATGGCTCTCTGTGGTGGCACGTAGAAGTCACACACCACACTAAGAGTTGGAGTCCTGCTGGAGAGAGCGCTAGTACCTCAAATCTACTAAGAGACACCAATGATGAGATGGATCTGCTGGAAAACAGAGGCGTGTAAGAATCGGCTTCCGCATGTTTGGAGCGCGCGCCGCTCCGTTCAGTAAAAACTCCCGACGATAACTAAATCGACGAGCTGAGGGAACGACGACTAGGCACGTGTTGACCTTATAAGTTCCAGTTCACCGGACCTGCAACAGCTATCAAAACGGAAAAAGAAATCCAAAAGCGACCAATACCACTGATCAATACCACGATGGTCGGAAGAAAAGAGAAAGAATTAAAAAAAGAAGAGAAAATAAGGAGAAATGGAACTGCAGCTATGCTCTCCTCTTTGGCTGGTTTTTAAAAAAACTTAGATATCGAGGAGAGAGAGAGAGAGAGAGAGAGAGAGAGAGAGAGAGAGAGAGAGAGAGAGAGAGAGAGAGTGCCGTTATATTTATAAATAAATTATATAAAATTAATCCTATAAATTAATATCAATTCATTTAAATCTCATTTATTTATAAAGATAAAACAAAATAAAATTAATATTAAAAAATATATAAAATTAATTTTATTTTAATATTTAAAAAAATAATTTTAAAATTTGAAAAAGTTAAATTTTTTATTATATTTTATATGAAAATTTAAAAAAAATGTAATGATGAGTTTAAAAAAAATTTAAAATTTTTTATTTTGTCTTTCAAAGCAAACCAAACTTTAATTTATTAGATTTATTTTATAATAAAAATAATTTTATAAGATAATGAACTATATGATCAAGACACATCAATTAATATAATTTTTTTGTGACAATAATATTCTTCATATATATATGCATGCATATATATATATATATATATATACCCGATTCATCCTATATATATATATATATATATAGTTGCGGTAGGAATTATAGACATCTAATTTAATTCTATATATTTACACAGTTTTTAAGTTGGCTTTTCGTGAGCTTATTACGTACAAGATCAAAGCTTTGGGGCTGCTTGCTCATGATAAACAAGGACTTAGTCATATTTAATGATGAATTATATATCAATTAATATAGTCCATTAATATATATTTAATTAGTCCCGGCCCTAAGTTCACGGGCATGATACGTAACTTGTTAATTGATGACTACGTGCATGAGGCATGCGTGTCTACTTTTGACAATAGGGGACGTGATATTTACTATATATTATTATATTATTGTTATTATTATTAGATTAATTAATGTTGTGCATGTGAGTTTCTCTTACGTGATCAATGGGCCGGTAGTAGCGCCGCTAGTACATGATGAGAAATTGAACCACTAAGACAAACTTATGAACAATATATTTCTTAAATAGAATAAGACCTAAATACCTAAATTAATAATCCATGTAATTCTCGTAGAGATCAATATTTATTGCATATATGTGTATATATTAAGGTTTTAAATTCTGTTTCATTTCGGCCAAAATGGTCAGAATTTTTCGTTCTAGTATAGTATCCAGTGCACTATATCTCTTTATTCCATTCCAAATTTCAACCCGTTCTAGTTTGTTCCGGTCATTTCGGTCGAATTTCGGCCATTCCGATCCAAATTCTGGCCATTTTGATCCTTGTTTTGTTTTGGACTATTTTTGTAATTTTTTTATATTTGAATGACATGTTTTTAAAATTTTAAATTTAGATGGTATTTAATTTAATTCTAGAATATAAAATATATTTATATACTTTGTAATTTTAAATATGTCCCCTCTTTTCTTTTCTTTTTTAAATATCATTATTTTTTAATATTTTGTCTATTATTTACTTTTTTTTTTGTGTCTCAACTCAAGTTTGTATTTTTTTTAACCTATATTCATTTTATAAATTTTCAATTTTTCTAATATGTACACATGTACATGATACACACTTACATATATATGTATTTATTATATTAATTGTTAATTTATATATAATATATAATTAATCTCGAAATGGCACACCAGAATGAACTAGTATCGACATATTTCGTTCTAATGTTTCAATAAGAATGATCATCGAAACGGAATTTAAAACTTTGGTATATATATATATCCTATTTCATCAATATATATATATATATATTATATATTTCCTCTAAAATACTTCCCTATGATCTTATCATCTTTATTATATAAAATGATCACGATAAGAAAATCAGGACAATTTTTTCAGCCCTCTGGATGTCGGAGTACTAGCGTGTTTAATTAATTAATAACGCAAGCTGTATATACTATATACATATATATATATAATAAAAATAATATTTACAATAGTGGGTATACAAGTATAATGTAATTATCATGACTTAAAAAAAAAGACTTATTTAAAAAGAAAATAATTTTTTAATAATTAATTCTAATATGATTTTTTTTAAATGACTTGCTACAAGAAAAATATGTATTTGTGATACTTTAATTGTAATCGATTAAAATAATATATTTTTATCGCGAATAATCATTTTAATTATAATTAAAATACTATAAATACTTTTTTTTTTTTAAAGAAACTGTCGATACTTGTGTGACTTACGATTACAACTGTTTGTACTACTCAAAAACTTAGGGCCAATACTTACAAACAGTAGTTCTACAAAGGCCATAAGTTTTGAAAAAATAATATAATATAATGTGACTGTTGATACTTGTTTATAATATATATTATAAATAATATTACAAACAGTAGTCTCTCATTAATATTATTTATAATATATAGATATAGATATAGCCATGCGCGTGTGTGATTTACGTACATGGGCTAGCCCTAACTACTTTGAAATATGGGTACGTATAGCTTGACGTGATCTATATGCATACAAGTCGTACGTGAATTATGATCAAGTCACATGGAAAACTCTGGATCGTGCAAAGCTAGCTAGCTAGCTCTATGCAGGACAAAACACGCATGCATGCCATGGACATCATGATGAGATCATATATATTATATAACTTTGTCTCTATGACTATGAGGTGTTCTCATTATAATTGCTTTCTAATTGAATCGTACGTATTATAAGGCAAGTGAAGCTAGCTGAACATTGATTGAATCTCGTGGCCGCATCTGACAATGTGGGTTTCCTAGATCATCCGTTCTTAGGAGATCATTATATATACATACAGCCTGCTCAAGAGTTTAATTAGCTAGAATATTAACATAGTAAATGGAAGAAAATTTGTTTAAGTTATTGTCTAAATTCTAAGATTTTAACGAGAAAGAAATAAGATTTAGGGCCGATTTGTTTAGTAAACTCAGTTTTGTTATTCACAATTCATTTTATATTTTTAACTGATCTAGTTAACCACTTATTTCAAATTTTAACTCATCTCAATTATTTATTTTATTATTATTTATCACTCATCTCATTTATCTCATCTCTGAATTCAAATGAAATCTTAAACTATTTATTATTGCCCATATTTTATGCCTGCACTTTCTAATCAATCAGTACTATTGATAGTATTAGCTAGTAAATATGCAATAGAATCCCTAGCTCTAACTCTATATATCTTCTCTTCTTCGTGATCTTAATTTCTGTTAAATTAATTTTTTATATTTGTTTCACATAGTTCAATCTCATAAATACATATATATATATATATATATATACAATAAATTTGGGCTGCAATCCCTGCAGCGTACTCATATAAATTTTTTTTTTTTTTAAATGATATGAGTTTGTGTTGCTGGACTGCAGCAAACAAGAGCTATAATCCAGCAGTACTGCATATATATATATATATAGAGCAAAAATCAGGATAGAGTGTCACGAGATTGAGACAACTAGCTAGCTAACGTAGAGGATTATATTATATATTGAAAAAGTTTGTTGGAAGCTTTGAATACATTATGGTTATTAATTATATTAATTGATAGAGGTTTTCGTTGGCCAAATCTTGTTATTAACTTATTATACAAAACTTAATTAAACTGCATGCACATGTTCATAAAATATAGGAGAAATGAGCAAAAACAAATGAGTTTGACTTCACAAATATATATATATATATATATATATATATATTTGTATGTATGTATATATCTTTCTCACGATGATCAGGTTTTCAAAAGTAATAAAAATTACCTAAAGCATGCCGCAAACATGCATTCAGACGTTATATATGTTATTAATTAGCCGGCCGACCATTCATGCATGCATCCTTACCCACCAAATTAAACAAAAGACTTGTTACAATAAAATGGGTATTTATGATTAATTAATTACAATCAATAAAAGTATTTGCGATAAAAATAATACTTATCATAGCTAGTACTGGTACTAGAATAGTACTTAAAACAAGAACCAATAGTACTAATACTAGAATAACTTTTGTCTCTATGACTACTTCACATACATATACTTTAACTTTGGCTCTTGATTCAAACACAAAGAATAGGAAAATAAAAGAATTTAAATGAAATTGTCAAGTACTAATTACAACTATGAATAAGACAAAAGATAGAATAATATCATAAAAATTAGTAGTGTTGGAACTTATATAGAAGATCGAAAATGTGATATCTAACATTGGGACATAAGTCATTGGCATATGATCATATCAGCAAAACAAGATTAATAAAAAAAAAAAAAAGGCCAAAATACGTGTTGCAACAAACAGTTAGCAGAGCTATCTAGCCCATGATCAAATGACTTGTGTAAGCTGAGTTTTTTTTTTCTTAATCAAAGTAAACAATTGTGTTTTGCATATATTAATTAGTTAATATGTATTTGTGTTCAGTTATGACTATATTCTTTTTCTTTGTTTTTTCTTTTTCTTTAGGAAGAGATTTTATATATATATATATATATATATCCATGTACTATATACTTAGTTAGGGCTGTTAAACGAACAGATTACTCAACAGGCAGCTCGAATTCAACTCGATTAAACTTGATAGCAGTTCGAATCGTATGTTAAATGGGTCGTTCGTCAACACAGAATTCGGTTCGATAATCAAACAATAAAAACTCTTATAAAGCTCGATCGACTCAATTAATATTCTCAAACAAACATGTATAGGACTCGATCGACTCGACTCGATTAATGTTCGTGAACAAACTCGTATAAAGTTTGATCGACTTGTATAAACATATAAACTTGACTCGTATATAGTTTTACATATATAATTAAACATATATATATGTTTTATAATATACATAATTATATATATAGACTTATTAAACTGCATATACTATATATAAATTTATAAATTTTAATTGTATCTTTTAGTCTTATAGAACTATAAATTGTGATGATTCATGAATACAATAATCCAAATTCCAATAAATATATCACATTATATATTTACAGATTAATCTTATAGATTTAGGTCTCCATATATATTATATATATTTATATTCATATTAATATATGTATGTCAAAAAGATGGTATATTAATATTACTAATAGTATATGTATAATATATTAGTGGTGTTAGATCTAATTTACATTCATAAAATTATAATTTTATATATTAATATTATTACTAATATATGGTGGTCTATTCGCAAATAGCATAATATTAACATATACTAATATACTAATATACTAATATATGAAAGAAAGATGTTGGTCTATTAAATTATTAGTATAATATATTAATATCATGTTACCATATCACATGGTGGTGTATTAGCATATGTCACTACAAGGGAAAACACTTTTTCTCGAGAGAGATTTGGTCCCAAATAGGCAGTTTTAGTGTCGAAAATGACTATTTTTAGCATTTTCGATTTGCAGCAAAATGGTCAGAAATAACTGGCCCAAAAAACTATTTTTTCCATCCATTTATTGAAGTGTTTGAAATACTCACTATTTCTGACAGTACCGAATCCTAAAAAAAAACAAATATTATGCCTAAAATAGTGTTGAGAATTGCACCGTATTCGATCAATATACATTAATCTTGTAATTGTTTTGATAGAAAATATGTTTTTCTGGTATTTTGAAGTGCCGGAATTGGTTATTTGGTGCACCATGAATATGTCCGAAAAACTATTATTTCTTGCTGTTATGTTGTATCGGAATTAGTCTCTTCTTGCTACAATTCAAATTGCCAGAAAAACATACTTTGGACAGTAAATATCACCAGAAATTCTCTCTACCTACGATAATTATGGTAGCCAAAGCTTATTAGTTTTATAGAAATGCAATCTTTTTTTGACATAGATGTTCTCTAGTAATGTATTTTCTTCTGGTTTAATGTATTTCTGACCACAATATTTGGAAAGAAATAGGTTTTATGTGCATTATCATATCGTCCCATTTCTCATTGTGGGTATCAACATTTGGTTATTCTTTTTTTTTTTTAGGAAAAAGTATGATAAGATTATATATATATTTAAGGTTCCAAGATTCTTATTTATTCTAAGAAATAAATAAGTGTAATTGAGAAACTTTAAATACTGTTGCTATCACTTCATTTCACATTAATCATGCTCTATGGGTGACCTCAATTCAAAAATCCTAGTCCATAATATACCAATATTCAACCTGAACCTAAACTATCTGATCAATTACTCTACATTTGATCAACTATGTTAAGTTAGCTTCTATTAATTGATGCTAGTAAGAGACAGCTTGCAGCAGAAATGTAATTTCATATCCACCACGAAATACAAGTGTTCTAAGTCAAACAATTACTATATTCCACAGATTATTTACACAAACAATTAGATACACTTGTTAACTTAGTTTCTATGATTCATGCACAAATTACTGGGCATATTCGGATATGCCCAATAATTTCTACCAATTTAATAAGCAGTTCCATATATATATATATATATATACCTGGTTAAAAGTCTATTAATTGTACTTTTGTATGTCACCAACAAGGATCTATATTTACTTAATTACATGCTTTCTGTTATCCAGTCCACAAAATTCAAAAATCATCAATGTATTCATCTAACTTAAGAGTTCAAAGCATACAATTTCATGTAGTTCATTCTACCATTAGATTGCTGGAGCATTCTTGTCTGAGTTAGCTACGCCATGAGCTAATTAATCTGAACCCTTGGGATCTTAAAATAACATTTAAATCTGCAAATGCACAGCCATGCCATTTCTTTAGATGTTAGTGTAAAATGTTAAGTGTGCAATCAATTATGAGAATATTAGAATTCTGCAATTGGCAATTTCAAAAACTACATAGGTTAATATATGGTAATATATGGAATGTCAAGGTTAGTAACCTCTTGTACAAACTGTCATGCATATTAGGTTACTTTTCATATACTATCTAGATTGTAATACCTACATATACAGCCTATAAGCCTCACATTTTCTAAATCCTCATTCACATGCACTGAAAACATGGTGAAGCCTGGTCCCAATAAAATTTATTGTAGAGGTCCTTTCATTAAGAAGGTTGCTGATATGTTATTATACTCAAGACCTAGCAGAGTATGGTGGTATGTGCAATAAGGTTATGAATGCAATTGCATGATATTTCAATTTCTTCCAACTCAACCAAGTCTTGATCCCAACTAATTGGGATGTGTAACATCAATTCTTTTCCAAAATGAGGATGTGAAATGTTGGGGCTATAAAAGTTGGTATCTAGTGAAGCTGATATAGAATTACACGAATATTATATGTGCATTTTGGTTCATCAATTTCCCTAAGCAGACACATAACACTACAAGGTCAGAGTCTATCTAACTAAGATCCAAAGCAGTCGTACAAGTCAATTAGTCTATGTAACTGACCAATGATTGTTTTCTAACAATTTAGTGGTACTAAAAAATGCAATCACTTGAATTAACCAAAAATGAAATTTAAGATTAACATGTCAATTAACTAAAAATAAAGTCAAAAATGGAAAGAAAATAAAACTATATAATACCTGAATAAAATGCTCTAGAGCCTAGGGGTTGGCCTATGCTGCACTTCTCCTAGTGCAATTAAGTGGAAAGAGCATCCGGAAATAAGGCTCCAAAACCTTCAAAACCAATTATTCCTTGCAAGGCAAGCTCATTTACATTCTCCCAAAATATAACTTAAGAAAATCTGAAGTCTATGGTGTGCAACTTCATGCTACTCCAGAAAATACAAAAAACCTACCAAAAAACTCCAGGTATTTTCATGGCCCATAGAAGGATGCCTAGGCATCTCCCGGAGTCTCCTGTTGAGACTCCCTCTGGGACTCTACCAGAGTCTCCTGTTGAGACGCTCTCTGGGACTCTAATTGGGACTTTAATTGTGTAACACGGTCATGAAGCCTGTCACTCGAATCAAATCTCTCCTGCATCTTCAGCATCTCAGTAGTAAAATTCTCAGACCTCTTCCTAAAGCCCTCCTCCTCAGCCTTATTCTTCTCGTTCTCCTCCCTAAGACGTTCAAACTCTTTATTAGACAGTAGTGATTGAGATGGTTCAGGTATAACCAAGTGTCCTAGGTCTCTAGCATAGGCCGATCAGCTTCCCAACACCTCCTTAAACACTGCATTCACAGTTTCATCATTTATTTCTTCTGGTTTCATCTCATTCAACCACTTAACCATCATATGATGCATTACAATATGAAATTTAAATCAGCATACTCGGTTTCCAGCAATTAACACTTTTAAATCCAATTTAACAAGTAGGTAAAAAAATATTTAAAACATAGACACAATAGTTGATGCTACATTACAAATATGAAATTTAAATCAGTTATTTATGTTTCTAGTAATTAGAGCTAAATTCATCTAAAAAAGTAAGTAAAAGTGTAATGATTAATAGACACAAGCACTGTATGCTACATTACAGTGACCATGAAACTGTAATCAATTATTTATGTTTCCAGCAATTAAGAGCCAAATCCATCTAAAAAAGCAAGTAAAATTGTAATGATTAATAGACACAAGTGCAATATGCTGCATTACAATGACCATGAAACTTAATTCAGCTATTTTCTTTCCATCAATTAAGATCTAAATCCATCTAAAAATTCCAGTATATATAGACACAATTCAATATGCTGTAGCATACAATATGAAACTTAAATCAGCTATTTATGTTTCCAGCAATTAAGAGCTAAATCCATCTAAAAAAGTAGGTATACATAGACACAATGCAATATGCTGTAGCATACAATATGAAGCTTGAATCAACTATTTAAGTTTCCAGCAATTAAGAGCTAAATCCATCTAAAAAAGTAAGTATATATAGACATGACTCACGTAGTTGCGCTTAGCCGCTTCAATAATAAATCTACCATGCTTCTCAGACCAATGCACCTGTTTGTAGAAAGCAGCATAATTTGGAGTTTGTTTCCGCTTCAAACAAATGTTTAATAACACCCATTAGTCAATTAAATAAACTGGTTCAGAGAAAATGGGAAAATTATAAATATAAAATATGAAATTTTCACCTTTTCCACCATCAACCTAACAAATAACTTCTTATCCCTCGTGTGATTTATTCTTTGATTTTGCCTATTGCTTTTGTTTCGCTCTGACTGGTTCTATCAATTGACATAAAGTAAACCCAAATAATTATTAACCTATGCAATTATAGTAATACCAAACAGATTTTTATAAGGTACAAACAAGTACGCGGCTACTAATTTGTGAAAACAGATATTTGAAGTTGTTACCTTAAATTCCTCGCTCGCCTATCTCGCACATAACTGTTCTCAAACCTCCTTGCTCACCATCTTTGTCCCTCTAGCAATGGCAGCCTCATGTGTTTCATACTTTTCATACTTGAGGTATGTTTGGTGTAACAGGTAATGGAAGTCATTGTACTTTTGACCAAGCACCATAAACACTGTCTCTTTGTGGTTGCTTTTTGACCACTCCAAAACAAAATCAAATTATGCAATGCAAACAGTTAGTTTGATATTATGCAACGTAAAATAAAAAATCAGCTTGGTGTAAACATGCAATTTATGCCACAATTACAAACCTGGACACGATCTGCTAGCTCTAATATGTTCTTCTGATCAATGCATCTCCAACTTGCATGCTGCATGTCAACATATATCTTGAAAATCCATGTAACGCTTGTTGAAAAGATCATTGTGTTCTGGCATGAAACTCCTCGTTAGCCATCCTTAATCTCCACCGCTTTTTCCCAAACTTGCGAATTTTATTAAAGGTCGTGCATCTTAATGGTCCCTTTTCACGCTTCCGAGTGGGAGACGCTTGCGAATAGTAAACCACAACGAATTGTTATCTTATTATTACTACAAGTACCATCAGTTGTATTTAGAGATTTAATATTAGTGTCTAGAATTTGAAGGTATGAAAATATAGGTTTTCCTGCAACGTCTGCGTTACCAATTTGTTCTCCAGTGATAGGAATTATGGGCTCCTCTAGACCGACACTTGGTCCTTGAGTGGATGCATCTGAGAATGAAACACTCATCTTTTAGGACTCGTGCAAGAGAATTTTGATATTGAGATCTACCATGTGCTGCTTCGCGGTTGCCAACGCGTCCACCACGACAATTCTTTGATCCTCTCATTGTTGCTACATCATTATAATTTAGTAAATTAAATGTCAGCCCACATTAGTTATACAAGTAAAATTAGTTGCATTTAGAGATTTAATATTAGTGTCTAGAATCTGAAGGTATGCAAATATAGGTTTACTTGCAACATTCGCGTTACTAATTTATTCCCCAGTGACGAGGAATTGTGGGCTCCTCTGGACTGACACTTGGTCCTTGAGTGGATGCATCTAAGAATGAAACACTCTCGTCCCTTAGGATTCGTGCAAGAGGACTTTAATATTGGGATCTACCATGTGCTGCTTCGCGGTTGCCAACGTGTCCACCACGACAATTCTTTGATCCTCTCGCTGTTGCTGCATCATCATAATTTAGTAAATTAATTGTCAGCCCACATTAGTTGTACAAGTAAAATTAGTTGCATTTAGAGATTTAATATTAGTGTCTAGAATTTGGAGGTATGCAAATATAGGTTTACAACTGTAACATTCCCGTTACCAATTTGTTCCTCAGTGACGGGAATTGTAGGTTCCTCTGGACTGACACTTGATCCTTGAGTAGATGCATCTGAGAATGAAATACTCTCGTCCCCCGGGACTCATGCAAAAGGATTTTGATATTGGGAAAATTCAGTCTATTATAATATTGAAAATAATTCTACTATTACTTAATTATAGCCTCGTGAGGGAATATGAACTGAAGGAATATGGCCATGCTATTATTTACTGAACAACCCGATTTTAGAGGGAATATGACCATTGTATTGTTTATTGAACAATTAGGACTAACTAGGTTTGGAAACCAAAACTTCCAAACTTCTCAAACACTTTTTACTACTATTCACTACTTTATTATTATTTTTCACCTACTTTTATTACTATTCATTACTTTTTCATTACTATTTAAGATTTTATTATTACTTTTTACTACTATTCACAAACACTCTCAAATACTTTTAACTTCCAAACGTAACCTAAATATTGTAGAATTTCTGAACAATTACTGTGAGTCTTTTTCTATATATATTATTGTTGGATGGAAAATTTCGGAACTTGAGATTTTACCATGGTAAATCTGCATTCTTTGCAGGAAACTCCACAAACCCAATTTCGATATATGCCAATTTTGTAGGTAATAACTTCTTAAACATCAATTAATAGAGTTATGCTTTTGCAAATTTCCATTGCTACAATTTTCATTATCATGAGAAAAGCCTGAACTTGACATTTAATAATAAAGGTCCTCTATCGTGCTTAAAATCAAGCATTACCACTTACTAAATTCTTAAAGGCAACTTGCCCTAGCTCACTGTAAAACTGTGCATGAATAACATGGGTAAAACACATATATAGAGCAAATAGTCTATTGACTCTAGTTCTTTGCATTCTTCAAGTTTACTATTAATTAAACATCCCACATTGGAAAAGCAGGTTTGTGGCTAACCCTCTATTAGTCACATATTAGCATAGATTCACTTTAGGACCCAATTCTTAACAAAATAATATAAAAACTGCATTGTCTTTAATTTCTAGATAAGTATTTTTTTTTTGTTTAATAGGTAAACCTTAAGCAGAATGTGGCAAACACAGATTAGCATGGATCCCCTCCCCCCCGCCTTTCCTTCCTCTCATCCCTTTCCACATCAAGTGCATTATTGTTGGATATATTCCATTTAGAATGTATAGTGGGAACCACAATTCAGATCAGTAACTTAAAGTACAAGAGACTCAACATTTAGTGTAACAATTAAAGGGTTTAAGAGAAAATATTGGTTCGAATGGGTCCTGCTCCAACATGCAATTTCTAATCAGATCGTCATGATGTTTGAAGAAAGGTATAAATTTAGATTGGTGTAATTTACCACCCCAGTCACATAATTCTCAGAACCATATACAAAAACCCAATGTACCATCGTCACTCATATAATAAATTCGCGCATATTATGTGGGTACCAAACATTTTGTTGGTGTCCTCGTCCAGTTTTATTATGTTATATTAGATTGTTCTGATATAATAAATTCAGATTGTTTTGATATAATAAAGCTATTTATGTTTCGATATCGGTGGATGTTGTTATGGATTGGATTAAATGAATTTACTTTGATATAATAAATTCAAATTGTTTTGATATCGATGGATGCTGTTGTACAACAAGTTGACTAGATAAGTCCAATTGTAGTATTTCCAGTACACAACAGCATTCATCCACATTAAAATTGTATATTCCTTAAAGCTTTTTTCTAAATAGTGTTAGGGTTTGAATTGGAAATACTACTAACTATGTTCCAACCATATACAAACCATACGCTCCAATATATGATAGTTTGTAGTTAACATTCATAAAAGAAGCACTTGTAGTACTTCTGCCCCTATAGTGCAAATCATTTCCAGTATTAACCTACATAATAAACAAATGCACATAAGGTTTTGAGTGCTACTAACAAAGATCTAAAACTTTGAAGGCTGGTAAAAATATCAAACAAAATCCAATTGGTATAAGTTGAAAACATACATTAGTCAGATTCCATTTTTGAATCCGAGTGGGAGTCGTCATCATTCTCAGACTCATAATGGTCAACATCGGGATCAACACTAGACTCAGTTCTATCCACATCATCATCAATAAAACTATCTTTGGCTTCTCCAAGGCATGAACGATGTAGTGTAGTTACCTCATTAATTGCAACCGGTTCTTCATCGACCCGATGCAATCGGTCTCGCAAGTCACTATCACCTTCATGGATTGGACCAACTTCGTTAATAGCATCGTCCTCTTGATATGCATCACCTTTAGAGGGGTCTTCACCATCGTCTAACGCCGTTGGGCTGGGTGGAATGTCATATACATTCATGTTGGTTATCTTTTGCACCACATACCAATTCCCCCCATACTCAAATCTTTTAGGTAAAACACTTGTGAGCATTGCGACGCAAGTACGAAAAGCTCTTCCTGATACCACTTTCTAGATGTATTTACGCTTGTAAGATGGTCTCCTACACGTATGCCACGTTTATGATCACCAACGTCCCACCAGTCACATTTAAACAGGTATGCAAAATGCCACCTCATATAACGTAATTCAAGAATATCAGTCAACACCCCATAAATATCCACAAGCATTGATTGATGTACGCCTGCAACAACGGTCCCACTATTTTGGCTGCGTAGATGTTTCTCACAGTCTTTTATGTGGAACCGTATTCCATTCATGATGCATCCACTATATGACCCAATCCAAGGATCCAGGCCGCAAGTAAGAGCATAAAGTTCATCTGTAATTTCATCGGGATTCAAGTCACACAAATCTCGTATCTAATTACAACCATAGGGCAACGAATGTTAATATAAGAGGACTTTGCAATATATGTACGATTATATGTAGGGTCAATCATGGTATTACTTCTCACATCAGAAATGTCAGAACTTACTTGGTTCTTGAACCATTTCTAAAATTCGACTTGGTGTTTACGAACACATCAATTTCAAATATAGTCAAATTACAATGCAGACAATCAATGATAGATTGAAGATTTAAATGCCAAGTGGGCTGTAATATACTTACTCCAAAAAGTTTTCAATCTCAGGACAATTGTTAAGCACATACCATTCCACATTTGCATATAACTAATCCTTCAGTCTTTTAGTAGAAGGAGAACCCATTAGCCGAACCTTTTTGGAGAAGACAGTAAACATTGTTGTTGGATGGTATTGACCAACATCCACACTTCGTTCCTCTCTAGTGAAAAGTGTCTCAATGTCATGGAGGTATATCAAACAAAATGTAAGACACTCCACCTATACTGCACTGGTCCCGCAAGCAATGCCTCATGTGACAAGTGAATAGCTAGATGTACCATTACATCGAAGAATGCTTGTGAGAATATCATTTCTAGCTTACATAGAATCATAGAGATATCAGTTTGTAGCTTCTGTAGAACATCAATATTTATAGACCATGCACACAATTTCTTGAAAAAGGAACTTAACTCAATCAAAGCTTGCTTAACATCATTGGTGAAGTACCCTCTGACCACAACTGGCAGTAATCGTTGCAAAAAAATATGGCAATCATGCCTAAAATCTTTGATTCACTAACATTAACACATCGGGCAATGTTTGCAACAAAACCATCAGAAAACTTGACACTTGCTAACCACTTGCAGAAATATCTCTTCTCTTGTTTATTTAACATGTAACATGCTAGTCTCATGGAACAACGCTCTCCATCTTGTTGTAGGTGTAATTCTTTTCATATACCTAGGTAGGCCAAATCTCGACGTGCAAGCATTGTGTCCTTGCTTTTTTCTTTGATATCCATTAATGTTCCTGACACGCTATCGCATATGTTCTTTTCAATATGCATGACATTTAGTTTATGCCTCAATTCCAAAGATTTTCAATAAGACAACTTGAAGAATACACTTTTTTTGGTCCAATTCAACTCATTGGCTGGGCGTTTACATTTCTTTGATGTCTTACCAAAATGTATGTCTTGCAATTGTTCCAGTTGTTCTAGGATAGCCTCTCCAGAAAAAGGTATAGGTGCATGATGATGGTCAATACTACCATTAAATCCAACTCTTTTTTTATCTCTATCTGTTCCATGACAACAACCACCGTCGATGACCCATATAGTGATGCTTTCTCCCATGGACTAACCATAAAGAATCTGTCGTTTCGTTATAGGTAGGACATGCCATCTTCCCCTTTGTGCTCCACCCAGAGAGATTAGCATACGCTGGAAAGTCATTAATGGTCCAGAGTAATGCTGCATGTAACTGAAATGCATTTGATGCAGATGCATCATATGTATTGATTCCAACCTCCCATAGAAACTTTAGTTCTTCGATTAAGGGGCGTAGATACATGTCGATATCGTTACTTGGTGCTTTCAGGCCAAAAATTAGCAAAGAAAGCATGAGGTATGGATCTTTCATACATACATAACCAAAGGGGTAAGTTGTATACTACGAGTATCACTGGCCAAATACTGTAAGGTTTTCCTATATTATTAAATGGGTTAAAACCATCACTTGCTTATCTAATTCTCATATTACGAGCATCTGAAGCAAACTAAGGGTGCTACACGTCGAAATCTTTCCATACCTTCGAATCTGTAGGGTGCCTCATTACATTAGCATCGTTGACGCGTTCAGTTGCATGCCATCACATTGCCACAACAGTCTTATTAGACACAAATAGTCTTTGCAACCTTGGGATCAAAGGAAAACGTCTCAATATTTTGTGTAGAATTTTCTTTTGCTTGTTACTGCTTAACACACATCTCGAAATGTTGCATTTTGGGCACTTGTCTTTGTCAGAATGTTCATTCCAGAATAAGACACAATCATTCAGGCACACGTCTATCTTTGTGTAATTAAATCCAAGCCCATGTTCCAATCGGCATGCATCATTGTATGAGTCAGGGAGAAGAGCATCAGAAAATGTAGATTTCAGGAGATTGATGACCATGTTAAAGGATTTAACACTCCAACTACCAACTGTCTTGATACGAAGCAACTTGACGATGAAAAAAAGCTTTGAAAAAGTCGAGCACGATGGATAGAGTGGACGTTGTGCATCTTCTAACAATTCTGTAAAGTTTTTAGAAGAACCACATTCGGTCACACCATCAGTACTAGGAATATGAGAACCCCCAAGATCATGCATAGAGACTTCAACCTGAATGTCGTCCAACATATCATACATATCATCGATATAGGCATCATGTAAACCTGCCTCATTATTTCTTTCGAGGAACTAACGTCCAAGACTTCCTCCTCACTGTGGAAGATCTAGTCCTTATAAGAAGGATCGATCCCTATAATAAATAAATGGTCCTCAACTACATTTAATGGTTGTAATAGCATGCTACGACATCTACGACGTGGACACCTAATGTCCACGCCCCCTAGGGCATGGTTCCGAGCTATATTCATGAAATGGTTAACCCCTGATGCATACTCGGTAAACATAAATCTGTCTTCAATATGCATCAACACCTTGTCCATCTAAACATGATGTGAGAAGACAAAGTGTAAAAGCTGCATCTATGTCATGGTAATAGAAATCCACTAAACGAAAAGTATAATGAACTGGAAGATGCATATGACAAGAGTGTTGGAATTGGGAACATAATGTGCAAGCGAGAAGGTTTAAAAAATTTCTACAAAGAGGGTTATTACAGTATGTTTTGTATATCAGTTTAGCTCCTAGTTACCTAATTGGTATGTATGTAATGTAATGCAATAATAATATGGAGTGGTAACGAATATATTTGCAGAAATCCACAGGCAAATAGTATCTTCTACCCCAAAAAAATTACAAACACGCTAAGCATATATTTTGTTTTAAAACTACTAGATTCCCACTCCGATTACAAGAAAACTGAGTTTGTACTTTGGCTAGTTAGTACAAACAAAGGTAGATTTAAAATAGCAATTAAGTAAGTCGGGGAAAGCCACAAAAGACAAATTCATTCAACTATGGAAGCCTAGTCAAAATCAATATTTCAAACGTCCACTAAATTGTAATTTAAGAAGTAACCCAGCTAAATCCAAACCTAGCATAATATCATTGTATATAAATACCTAGAGGCCAACAAGGTTGAGGTACGAACATAATATTTAATTAATGTATGACTCTTGAATGGAAAATTTAATTCATATGCTCAGGTATGACTTGGGAACATGTGTATCAAAGAGTGTGTTCAGAGAAACACTATGATAACTATGTTTGGATTAAGTCCAACGCAAACACCAAGTAACCATATAGTCAATAACACTCAAGTAACATGTTGGTGGACAACTATGCTTTACACCTAATTCAAATAAGTAGGTTCCAATAACAAACTTAAATTTAGTATGCAATTATCAACATGTGAGCAATTTCACCAAGTGACCAATACCACTAAACCATGCCTACTTTCAATGTTTAGCAAATCCAAAGTAGGAGAAAGACATAAATAATTCTAAAGCACTTTCCCAAAAATTTAAATAGATTGGTACGTATTACCTCGTCAAAATGAATCAGCTTAATATGGCTCCAAAGTTTCACATTCCCAAAGAGTTAAGGAGTGACCTTGCTGTAGTTTAGATCAGACCTGAACCTCAAGAAAAAAAATGCGGGAGTCAGGAAGTTTCTGAAAAAAATAACAAAAATAACTAATGTGGCAGCCAAGTTTTCAGTAAGTCCTACCAATTTTGTAATTAAATCTAGTTAAACTAGAAAGTTCACCACCTTGAAACCTCAACAGAGAAATAATAGCAAACAACTGGTACAAGGTAGTAAATACCTGGTACCGATTTTCATTTATGATGACCTTTCAACTTTTAGAGCAGCTCTTCAAAGAAGAGTCACAATTTAGGAGGAGTGGATTCAAGGTAGCATTAGTCCTATTTCACTCCCTGTGATTGAAGGGGAGAGTTAAAGAAGTTAACTCTATTCTTTACAAGCTAACTACATTTTTCATTTCCTTTCGAAAAAATAGAATTTCAGTCAAATACAAGGATGACACTCTTTTTTAAAAAAATAAAAAAATAATAAATATAAAAGTTACATGAAAAACTAAACAGTTTGATTTTGAAAAAATTACTAAATATAGAATTTACATGAAAAAAATTAATTTTTTAATATGAAGTTCTATTCTTTTTTTTGTCAGAACTAATAGACACTCGAACAAGACGTGATTGTTTCTAGCATTACTACCCACTAGTTATTTTCACTAGTTCAAAATAACTAGCGTGTAGTAAATGAAATCTTAAACCTTTGCTCCTTGAAAGAAGGAAGAGTCTGAACCATCCAACTGAGGATGGCATCAATACCTTCTTTTCCAATTTTATGCACGACTGCTTCTACTTCAACTCTTGGTTATTTTATACACAACTTCTTCTACTATGGTTATTTCTAGTAGTTTGTTGCTTAGGATCAACACCATCTGGAACAACTTGAGGAGAAAAAATTTGTTGCTTAGGATCAACGCCATCTGGATCAACACCTTCCAGGAATTTCAATCTCACAAAAGCAAAATTCGTACACACAATAATACTATACTGTTAATGACAACCAAAGTACAATAAAGAATCATCACAAAGTAGTTTTTAGGATAAAGTTATTGTCACCTCAGATCTCCATGTTTCAGTTTTTACAAACACATTTACAGCTTGATACTCTTCAGTCACTTGTAATACATCTATGTTTTAGTAGTTATGCGTCACCAAGTATTATTAATCAGAATAACAAGAACTTGAAGATTACTAACCCAAAACTCAAAGTTGAAGAGATCATGTGATGAAGACAAGTGAAATCTGCGACCCTACATAAAAGGTTTCAAAACTTATAAGTATGAACATGCAAAAGCATGCGCACCATCTTTTGATTTTCAAATGAAATGAATTATGAAGATATCAGAAAACAAATAAGAAAAAAGATTTACCTTAAAGCTGGAGCATTTTATCAAGCAGAATGGGCAGGTAAAGTCTTCAATTACTACAAGTTCATAAATTAACCAGGTTACAGCTCAAAGATCACAACCATGCATTAACAGGGAAAAGCATACATCATATAGAACTATTTTTTATAAGTAAAAAATTTATTGATAGCAATCAAGGGGAGTCCAAATACAGGGCTCAATAGAAGACACCTAGTTAGAAAAAACTGTTCAGAATGATTAAAAAAAGAAAGGAAAATTTTGGAAGAGGAATTTCCATTGGCATCAATATCTACTGTATTCTTACAAGTAAATGGAAGTGCAAAATGAGAAAACCCTTATTCTTTTATCAATGTCTAACAGATAAACTTAATCTAAAATCAAGTTATCATCGAGGAGTTGCCACAAGTTACCAAACTAGTATATTGGCTAGAGCTAATAAAAAACATCACAAGTTGATAAGAAGATGGACCATGTACATGAAGTTGACAGCAATCAAGGGGAAGCATAAAGCTCTTAAGATTTTGTGATTAACCATTTAGAAAAAATGCTTTAAAAATGAAAGAGATTAGAAAAGATGACCAAAACCTCATTTTAGAAAGCAAAATCTAAGGCTATACATGGCAACACATGCTTAGGTTATAGCAACCTAAATAATGGGATGCAATTAGTTTAATGAAATGAAATTAAGTGTCTACACCGATTCAACTTTTAGCTTACAAGCAGCACACTCTTTTCTTTTTGCAAACCAAAGTTAGTTCTACTCTTCACAATCGCCTTTTACAAATGGAGCTATTTCTTTCTTAATCTTGTCATAATTTATCAAGATCCTTGCTAGGTTCATGATTTGTTTGCCACAATATCATAATCCATGCATTCATACAATTTAATATAAAAAGATACCGATTAAAAAGATAGTATATAGAATTTTTCTAGCTATAAATATAGCATGGTATCATTCAAAATAATGACAATTGAAGAGCGGGTCAAACTCTCACCATGGCCTTATAAATTGCAAGCCATTTACCTTAATGCTAAGATTGCCAAAGTAACCACCCAAACATCATCGTCCAAGACCTGCTCTGTAAGGGAATGACTTATGCCTCCATGACAGTGGACAAACAGCATTCCGTCCTGTTTGGTTTTTTGTAACTTATTATTAGATAACATGATAACATGTGATATTACATCTTGAAAAATGTGGATGAAGTAAAAGAAAAAAAACTTTCTCTTTGTTAAATGATACATAGGCATTGCATCATATCTTGCACCACTCATCAAGGAAGTCATTTCATTTTCATGTCGAACCTCGCCTATTATTTTCAAACAGAGACTTTCCAATAACATCATTAAACTGATTATCAGCATAATCGGTGTAGACTCTTATAACTAAACCCTAGTTATGCCTGAAATAGAAACCCCTCTAGCTAATTTGAAATATAAACTTAAATCAGACATAGAAAGGGAAAAGAAACTCATATCTTCCTATGACTCCCAATCTTATGGATCTGTGAGCTCAGAACTGCCGGTCATGACCAAACACCATTGACGCCCAATTTGAAAGAAACTCACCAAACTTTTCTTTGAGACCAATAAAAAGTTTAGATGGATGGATTAAACCATCTGATAAAAGGGCTTGAGTGGGGTGTCCGAAATCGCCTTAGAGGGAGAGTGATATAGGGGCTCGATTGGGGATAGACCTCTTCCTTGAAGCCAAAAGGTGTCAGCTCGAAGGACTCATGGAGACAACGCAATATTGTTGTGTTGACTGGTGTAGGCTGTTCATGGTGGCAGAGGAGAGGTTAGGGTTTGGATAAATGCACAAAATTGTGCCTTCACGGGAGGCAGAACATACCACGTGCGGGAGCAAAATGCCATAGGAGAAATGGTTTTCATTGAGGGCTTCCAACTATTAAAAGTGCGACTTATTGCGGCAACTAATATCGTAACAATATGCAAAGATCTTTAAAATACTTATTGCGGCAGTTTTTCTTGCCGTTAAAAACATTAAGTCATCGTAAATCAGTCATTTCGGGCAATTATTTTTCAGACCACATCTATTCTGCCGAAAAAAATAAGCTTCTCTGGCATCAAACTAACAGCCCGGAATGAGTAGTTAGTAAAGTAAAAAATCAAATGTTTCCTGCATGTTCTCTGTCACCAAAAATAAATTTTGTCGGAAAAATTACTTTTTGTCGTAGTGTGTTAATATTATTATATTAACATATCATATAATTATTAGTATTATAATTTATAGGATATACATATGGTGGTGACATGGAGTATTAATAAATATATAGTATTACAAGTTAATAATTTATTAGTATTATTATTTATTTTTTTAGGCAAGCAATTTATTAGTAGTATTAAGTATAGTCTTACATTATATATAACATTATAATCTTATATAATATAAAACATTATAAGTTAATAACCTCACAATAATATACTACTAGAATACCAAACTTAATAAGTAAATAAAGACTAGAGACTAGACTAGACTAGTGTGTATATTGTAATGAATATTGTAATTTGTAATAAGTTAATAACCTCGTACTCTACTGACTAGTAGTCTAGTAGTAGCATTTTAGTATTAATTGTTTGTTATACAATACATATGTATAAATGATAATGTATGATAAATGATAAGTTAGCGCTACAAGCACACACAATATTTGTGTAGTAATCGCATTAGTATAATAGCACTTATTATATTATACTAATTAATATAACTATTGTATTATATTATGAGGAGGATTAGATTATAATGTTTGATAAAATATAATGTTAGATAATTTTTGTTATAGTATCATAATCTATATTATATACATATGTTGGTGTATTAAAGATATTTAGACTAATATAGTATTATAAATTAATCTTTTATTAGTATTAACTTATTAAGTAGTACAGTCTTACATAATATATAACATTAGTATACTAATATTATTAATTTATAACTAAATTTAAATAGTCACATATTAATAGTTTATACTATATATATAATTTAATAATATTGAAAAAATATATAATTTAAATATAAATAGTATTATAAACTTATAAATATATAATATTAATAGTATTGGTATATAATATACATAGTATATTAATATTATAATTAATAATATTAGTATATAATATAAGTTTAAGTTCTTAAGTAACTCAATCAAAAACTCAAATTGTAGCCGTTGGATCCGTATAGGTTAATCTTAGCTGTTGAGTGATTAGATGCGCTTGCCCTAAATCATAGTTGTTGGATCCGTTTTGAATTAATATTGGCCGTTCAATCCAAATCATGTAACGACGTTTTGTTTGTAAGCCCTAGCATATCGTTTGGAATTGGCACTTGTGGTCGCCGAGTCCTCTAGGTCCTTGACTCCTTCTCCTTCATGAATCATTCTTTCTAGGGTTTTTTTCTTCCACTTTCCATCTCAATATACGATTCTTTTGGTGTAAATCTATGCTGATGTATGGAATGAAGGATTGATCCTTCATGAATCACGCATCCTCTGCTTTCTTTCTAGGCTCTGTCACTTGTCGAATGTCAAAACCCTCACAGATAGAGACGTCGGCCAAAGTTGGGGGGAACCATCATTGCCATCTCCATCTCAGAGATGGTAATCAGGCCTTGACAGATCATGGGTCATTAAATGCTAGCATTTATGACTCCCAGCCAACTATTTTCCTGATTTCAAGGTCCATACTTCTCTGATTACTTCTCTAATTACTTCAATGGTTCCATTTTGTTGGTAAGCCGAAGGTATTTGGTGAACTTGTTACTTGCGTAGTGAGTCCTTTTAGGAGCTTCAACTTGGAAAAATACTATTATTTTTGTGTTTTTATTTTCTAGTTCTCTCGTAATTATTTCTAAAATGTTGTAGATTTAATCATGTAATACTTTCTTTTTATGTGTAGCTTTAATTTGTAAATCCTAATCCCTAGTACGTCGTAACTTGTAAAAAGACTTATGATGTACTTGTACATAGGGCTGTAAAAAGACCGAACCGGTCCGGTTCCGGTCGCTGTAAAAAGACCGAACCGGACGGGTTGTCCTGGACCGGAACCGGACCGGATCGGTTGGAGTTCGGTCCGGTCCCGGTCCAAGGAGTTCATCCCCCTGGACCGGATCGGACCGGACCGAATCCCTAGAGTTTTTTTTTTTAATTTTTTTTTTAAATATATGTATATATAAATAATAACATATAAATTTTAATATTAATATTAATATATATTAATATATAATATATACTCTTATAATATTAACATATAAATAATAAGTGTATTATTATTATTTAATATATTATTACTAATTTATCACTATTTACTAACATATAAATATATAATATACTAATGTAAATTGTAATAGTGTTATTACTTATTAGTTATAGTTTATTAACATATACTAATGTGAAAGTGTTATTAGACTATTAGTTATAATTTACTAACATACTTAATATATAATATATACTAACATATTAATATATAATATATACTTTTATAATATTAACATATTATAATTTATAGTAGTTAAATTTGGGCCAAAAAAATATTTGATCATTGTAGAATTTTATATTAAATTTAGCCCATTAAATCATATGGGGCACCCCTGGACCGGACCGGTATGGACCGAACTCCTGTTCGGTCCGATCCAGGGTGAGAGAATTCTTGGACCGAATGAAATCGGTCCACAAATTTCCCGGACTGGACCGGACCAGACCGGACCATTTACACCCCTACTTGTACATACTTCTCTATGACCCAGTCTCTGTCTATCATTCCAATCTACCTTGATCTTGTTGTTATGACTACATTACTTATTATTTGTTAACTGGCTTGCACATTGCACTTGCAACGTTGATTATACCATCTAGTTAGTATCTGTTTCGAGTAACATTTCTCATTTTTCATGAGTTACTTGCCCAATTGCCCCCATTTTTGTGCTCATCAGTTGGAGCAAAACTTGCACAAAGACAACATAGTAAGTTTAACCACTCCATATTAATTATTTGGTTCTTGCTTTATGACTGTTGAAAGTTTAAGGCACTACTAATTTGGTTCTTGGTTTGTGTTCTATTATATTTAACATACGCCTGTACAATGTTCTTGGTTCTATATATGTGGCTGCCTCAACATGTTTAGCACCATCTTATATATATTCTTATTTTGATTATGCGGTTGTCTCAACATGTTTATTTAGTCCTATCTTATATTGACCTTTTATTCTATTTGTGTGGTTGCCTTAACATGTTTAATGTTCATTTTCCATTATGTTATACTTGGTATCTGTTTATTTATGTCATTTGTTATTCTTGACATTTGTTTGAATGAAAGATTATTTGGTTCATGTTTGATATTCTGTTATATTCTATTTGTGCATGTGCAATGTTCTTGGCTCTTGGTTTATGTTCTGTTATACTTAACATGCGTCTGTGCAATGTTCTTGGCTCTTAGTTTATGTTATGTTATACTTAACATACACCTATGAAATGGTCTTGGATATTGATTTATATTCTGTTATACTTATATTGATATTTTTTTTCTGTTTATATGGCTGCCTCAACATGTTTTGTTTTGTTTTTTCATATTATTTTTATGTGGCTTCCCCAGCATGTTTAGCA
This sequence comes from Platycarya longipes, assembly GCA_036559045.1. Taxonomy (NCBI): domain Eukaryota; kingdom Viridiplantae; phylum Streptophyta; class Magnoliopsida; order Fagales; family Juglandaceae; genus Platycarya; species Platycarya longipes. Next base: position 26,516,142 of record CM071797.1, read on the forward strand.
TCATCTTATTAATATTTTAAATTTATTTATGTGGTTGCCTCAACATGTTTTATTTTCTTTTTTTCTATCTGGACAGTTTGGTATTTTATGTTTGTCTAGTTGAAGTTGTTTATCTTTCCTAATTTGCTATCTGATGATATTTGGACAATTTAGTATTTTAGACCACTTTTGTGTTTTAGTTGTCCTAATTTCAATATAATTTTGTGAATTTGTTTGGGATGATATTACTTACTAGTTAGCACAGTTCAGGTAATTTTTAAATTCATATTCTTCACCATCTAGATTCTCTAAATTTTTTGAATGGCAAATTAAGTTTTGTATTGCAAACATCTCTTGACAATATTACCAAGTTAGTAATACTTGAGTAATAATGCAAGGGAATCAAATATATATATATATATATATATATGTTTTTTTTAGTGTATCTATGTGTAGGTGAATTATGGTGAATTGGTAATTTTTTAAAAGCTTGGGAAATTGGCTTTCGTACAAGTTTGGGCCTTGAGTTATGTTTGGTATTCTAATTATCATTTATGGCATCTGTTTAGATTGTTTAGTTTTCATTCTATTACAAACTTATATTTGGCATCTGTTATTTAGTTGGAAACTGTTCTTAGTTGTTATTTAATTTGAATATGTTATTTTGTGATTTTGTTGATTGGCATATGTTTATTGCTTATTATAGAATTTGTTTTGTGCATGACAGTATGTGTAATATATTTTTACAGAATCTGTTTTCTTTATTACCTATATTCTGTGTATGTGTTTCTAATTATAACTGGTTATCTATTTTATATTATTTTTTTACAGAACTTGTTCAGTTTTTTGAACATTTTATCTAGTCGACAACTATTATTAATTGTTATTTAGTTGAAATTTGTTATTTTGTGTTTTTGTTGATTGGCATCTGTTTATAAATTATAGTATCTATTTATAAATTAGTTATTACAAAATCTGGAACTATATATTTGTTTATAGAATCTGTTCTATTTTTTGCCTCTTATCTGTCATCTATGACAATGTATGTATAATGCATTTATAGAATTTGTGTTACCAACTTACTAGTTACTGTGTATCTATTTATTGCCTCTTACAACTTATTACTGCATATTTCTTTTAAGGCAAATTAAGTTTTGTAATTCAAGTAAAACATTCATTGACAGTACTACTAAGTTAACATTTAACAGTACTTGAGTAAGAGATTAAAATTAACCTTAAACTTTTTAGTCTCATTAGTATATGTAGACAGACTGTTAAGCATTAAAGTAATATTAAATGAAAAATTAATGAAGACAGAGGAGGAAGACTAAGTCCTGGCCCTTCAGTGAAGTCTGAAGCTAAATTTGGACCACTCCACTCGTAATTTATTATTGTAAATTTGAAATTTGTAAAATATGTAATAATTCAGTTTATATTGTAAAATGTCATTTAATTTATAGATTTAGTTTGTATTGAAAATATCATTAGAAATTTAGGCCTAATGATGATTATTTATATTTAATTTCCCAAATTTATTTTTATATAAAAAAGACTTCTGAAAATTGGGTAGAGTAAACTGATAAATGGGCTGAGCTCGAGTCTAGTTTGGGCTCGACTTGTGAATTCAATCCCGAGTTCGAGTCGAGCTCGAACCCCAACCCATTAAACAAGCTGAGTTCGATCATAATCTTGGGCCCATTTTGTCAATGAGCCGAGCCCAAACTTGACTCAAGGGGGGAACGAACCGAGCTCACACACTCTAAGTTTACTCGAATTTGGCTTATATATAGTCCTAATGATAAATGTATCACATCTTATCTAATAAGATAAAAGTAGAATAAGAGTGGTATATAACATTACTCTAGTGATATTGAATCAGGTATATATGCCTATGCATGGTTGCGGTGGAAATTATAGACATCCAATTCTATATATTTACGCTGTTTTTAAGTTGGCTTTTCGTGAGCTTATACAAGAAAGCTTTGGGGTTGGAGTAGTACTTAAACATGCAATGTCGTTTAGAGGAGTAGGACAGAAGGGGCCGGTTGCTTGCTCATAAACAAGGATTTGGTCATATTTAATGAATAATTAAATATTATATATAAATACAGTCCATTAATATATATTTAATTAGTCCCTAAGTTCACGGGCATGGTACGTAACTTATGAATTACTTGTATATATAATTGGATCACTACGTGCATGATGCATGCGTGTCTACTTTTGACATTTGGGGTACTGGATATATTTTACTATATTATTATTATTATTATTAAATGATTAGTGTTGTGCAAGTGAGTTTCTCGTACGCGATCAATGGGCCGGTATATAGTACTGCTAGTTCTTGATGAGAAATTGAACCAATAAGATAAAATTATGAACAATATACTTCTAAAATATAATAAGACCTAAATTAATAGATATTATATGTATATATCTCCTCTAAAACACTTCCCTATGATCTTATCTTTAATAGTATATAAAATGCTGATCAGGACAAGTTTCTACCTATGTTACTGCTCACAACCCAATATGCCACGGCCCACCCGGATGGGAACAAGTCGAGAGTTTATTATAAATTATAATGATAAGAGTATAAAATTTTATTTACAAATGAAAAAAAAAAAAAGCCCATTACAATAGAACAACCTGAAAGGTGATCGAATGAATGCGAGGCTCAATCCATTGTTTTGGGTTGGAGAGAATGAGTTATGAGACTTTTCAAAACGTTGTTTGAGAGTTCGTGTGGCTGGTGTTTCGGCTTATAAAGTCCATGAGATTAATGTGCTCAAGGATGTTTCCAGATATTTTCTAATTTATCATTACAACTCGATATCTCGAGTGCCCCGAAAAGAAAAAATTTAAGTCTTATAAAAAAAAGAAGTACCCTGAACCCTAGAACCCGGATATCAGCAGGGGCGGAACCAGGAGTTGATGTTTGGGGGGGCGATCAACTTAAAATTTTTTCTTCAAATTAAGCTCGACGACGATCTTTTATAGAATAAAATTCTTCCATTATCATTTCTGAAGTGAAATTTTTGGCAATTTCTTTTTCGATATAAACTAGTAAATGATCTGCAAGAAATTCATCTTCCATTCGAGTTCTCAATCTAGTTTTTACAAGTTTCATTGCAGAAAATGCTCGTTCAGTAGTAGCAGTAGAAACTGGAAGAGTTAAGACTAAACGAATTAACCTGTCAATCAAATAATAAATTTTTGATTTTTCTGAAATTGCTAGTCCTCTACATAACTCAGATAATGTAGACATATCTTGAAAATCTGGATGCGTCAAGACATCTAGCTCATAGTGCTGCAATTGAATTTTCAAAAGGAATTTTTCTTGCTCAGTAAAATCCTGTGGGTAAAACTTCTCAGCTAATTTGCATACGTCATCAATATTAAATGATTTGTATGAACCTTTAGGGTTTAAAGCAGCACTACGAATAAGAAGTTCCATTGCTTGGTCATTAAATCTATGGTTCAATTCTTGCAACTGGAAGTCTATTGTAGCAGTAAATATATCAATCCTCAAATGATGCTCAATTGTTGTCCTTTCAACTTGACGACGAGATTTTCCTCGAATATATTGGTCATTCATATCAGGAATATCAATTTGGTGTTTTTTACAAAATGATCTAACATCAATAAGCAAAGACTCCCACCCTTCATCTCTTAACTTTTGAATGAGTACTTTTGTGGTTGAAACTAAGCTCATGGCATTCACAATATCTTGAGAATTTTGTTGTAAAGATTGGCAAAGTGCATTAGTGATTCCCATTATTTTTTTCATCATATGTAATATCAAAATAAATTCAAAAGATGTCAATATCATGTAAGCCGCTTCAGCATCACCACGTTGAGAATAATTTGATCCCTCATTTGAGATAGTATTTATAACTGTGCAAGTAGCATCGAACATCCTCATCAAGCTACATATAGATTGAAAATGTGATCCCCATCTAGTATCTCCAGCCCTTTGTAGTGTACCAATTTGATTAATCCCTTTTCCAGTCTCAATCTCATTGGAAGTAATCAAACTTTCAATTACAACAGTTTGAGCAGCTTGTAATTCATCATTACGTTTAGAAGAACCAACAACAATATTAATAATAGATGTCAAATGGACAAAGAATTGATGAACATGTTTGGCTTCTCTAGAAGCTGCAACCAAGGCTAATTGTAGTTTATGAGCCCAACAATGTATATAATATGCATAAGGACACTCTTTAAGAAATAAAGCTTGTAGTCCATTCCATTCACCACGTATATTACTTCCTCCATCATATCCTTGACCTCGAATATTCTCAACTTGAAGGTTGTAACAAGAAAGAATAGCACATATCTCATTTTTTAGAGTTAGTGCCATAGTATCCTTGACATGCACAATATGAAAAAATCGTTCTCTAATAAAACCATCTTTATCAACAAATCTCAAAATGATAGCCATTTGTTCTCTTTTAGACTCATCCCGAGCTTCGTCAACAAGAATACAAAATTTGGCATCTCCGATTTCTTCGCGAATCACATTTCGCACTTTATTTGCAAATATATGCAAAATTTCCTTCTGAATTTTAGGTGATGTATATTTGGCATTCTGTGGAGCATTTTCCAGGACAACTCCTTTAACTTGATCATTATAATCTGCCAAAAACTTTATCAATTCAATAAAGTTACCTTGATTTTTTGATTCAGAGCTTTCATCATGACCTCTAAATGCACATGCTTGGAATGCCAACCATCGAATACTATCTATCGAAGTTTTGAGTCGCAATTGATTATTCTTCATCTCTTGTGATGATTGTTTTTCAACTAGCTTGTCAATATGTCTTGAATGATTCATTAGATCCTCACAACATTTTACGGCATTTTTATGTGGTGAATTTGGATCTTTTCCCACATGTCCTATTAAAGGACAATTCATTCCATCATTCACTTTTTTCCAATTATCAAAACCTTTATTGGTAAATGCATCTGATCCTGAGCGGCCTATTGATTTTTTAGCAAAAACGTAGCATGGAAGACAAAATACAGCATTCTTCGAAGGTGAGTATTCTAACCAATTTGAATATCTTTGAAACCAAGAAAATTGGAATCGACGACGTTGATTGCCTATTCCTGAAAATGGATATTCTGAAAGTTTAGGTTGATATGGACCAGCTTTAAGATAGGCACGTCGTATCTCATCTTGTATGTTAGTAGGAAATTCCCATATTTGTGGACGTAATCCTGGATCACGTTCCAAACAAGTATCATCCATCTCTTCAGGTTGTATTCTTGGAGTTTTAGAGGGACGCTCATCACGTTCCAAACAGGTATCATCCATCTCCTTAGATTGCATTCTTGAAATTTTGAAGGGACTGGGACGCTCACTATTTCTAGAAACATCATGTTCTGTCGTGACGGAGTCCTCTAAATGTATATCTAATTCTATATTACTCTCCGACTTGTCTACGTCTTTTTTTTAAAAAAAAGAATCAATTGTTCTTGATTTGTTCATATTTTTTAAATTAAAAAAAAACATATAAATCAATAATAAATTTGAGAAGTGCCTAATAATATATGCAGTAATGTAAATCTATATATCAAATCATTTCTAAGACATACAAATTTTAATTTTCTTCAAGCTATTAGCTATACCTATACATATATATTATATAATATATATATTAATAATATTATTATATATATATAGATATTATATATATAATATATGCTGTATCAGTATGCACAAATAACAAATCAATTATATATATTATATATATGTTGTATGCAGTATGCTCAAATATTAAAATTTTAACAAAACTATTTATAATATATTAATATGAGCTCGAATTGATTTGAACAAAACTATATAAAAATTATAATATATTATTTAAGTTTTAGAATGACATTAATCAGTTAATCACTATAGTGACATAGTCTATATATTAAATCTAAAACAGCAGCATAATACAAATCTATTATTTATATATTTATTTCTCTATATCAATATGTATTTATTTGCTAGGCTAAATATATTATTAATTAATTTATATATATATATTTAATATTATATATAAATAATGAGCCCAATAAGAACAATAGAACCTGGAACTTGGAAGTGGAAGCTGGAAGCAGAAATACGGGACAGTGGCCACGGCCCACGGCTCTGTTTTGTCTGTGTCTTCCCTGTGCAGCGTGCTCACGTCCAGCCTCCAGGCCTCCGGCGTTTGTCTCGCAACTCACAAGGGAACCACAACCAAGGGCGAGGCTTGAGGCGACCAGTACCAGAAGGGTCCGGCGCAGCCCACGCAGGCAGCAAGTTGCAAGTTGCAACAAACTTGAACGCAGCGGCAGGGGCTCTGGCTCACGGAGTCACAGACTCACAAAAACAGAGTGTGATTGTTTCAACTCAGCGACACACCGACACGGCAAGTTAGCAAGAAGCTTAAATGCGATTAACTTCAGTCTGAGATGAATGAAGTTTCGGAACTCTGTGATTCGGTAGACTGCACTGTGAAGAGGATGAAACTTGATTGAAAGTTGAACTTGGCCCACTGGAACCGATGCAAATGACAGAGACAGAGTATATATAATATATACGCAACTCACACCGTCACACGTAAATTGCAACGGTACAAAGGACTCGGAGTTTAGAGGGACTGAAACATCAGTCATCTGTTTAGAGGGACTGAAGCCTCTCAGGTCTGGTACAGCATGCGGTTTTAGAGGGACTGATGAGTGATGTTTGATCTGTGATTCTGTCTCGTGCTGCAACTGGTTCATGGCATGGACCGTTGGTTTGAATTTATAATCTATAGATAAGTACCGTAAGTTGGACATGGACCATTGGTTTGAATTAATTTTGTAGTTCTTAACTCGATGGCAAATCGGCGATGACTGCGTGATGTTTGATCGACTGGCTCGTGTGCTCCTGTTGCGACTGTAACAGACTTGGGGGGGCGGTAAAGTCACCGTTTGGGGGGGCTGGGTTGTAGTAGTTTAGTACTAAACTGATGTTTTAAAAAATTTTGGGGGGGCGGTAGCCCCCCCAATGCAATACACAGGTCCGCCCCTGGATATCAGATTTACATCCCAAAAAAGTAAATGAAAACATCTGAATATCCAATTCGTAACCGGATATCCGGATTCACATCTGGCTACCATTCGAATTATTTCCAGATATATCTGGATAAATAATCGCCTGATTTAAAAACTCGGATCTGGATCCAGTTATGGCCAAACATCCGAATCTGGTTTTACACCCCTAAACTAAAAGCTTTATAATTAAAGTTGTCATGCATTGAAATTTTGAATGGCGAAATGTTTGGACTTGCTTAATTGTATTTGGTTTGTTTTACCACTCAACTATGGAGTGGTTTTTCCTTTGTACTGACTACCAACTGCTTTCATCATGTGCTGGTTGAGGTTCACGCAGGCCTCATGATTCCTTCAAACTCCTATTTTAGTTGCTTTTCTAATTCCTTTACTAAAACATGTGAGATGATATTTGAACCCAACACGAATAAAAAAGATAGAAATGAGGTCTCCTTAATTATGAACGCCTTCCGCCAAGCTGGAAGAGTCCGTTTGGAGATAATTTCAATCCAAAAGAGCAAAATGTCTGTCTTTTTTTTTCCCTAGGTAATTTCACTAATGCGCCCTAGGCACTAACATTCCATTTTTCTGACTCCATAAATGGTAACCAGTACTGCTGGCCATGAGGAAACTCTTTTCAGCAAAAACTTGGTATAAAAAAAAAAGGTTTTCAGCTTTTCATTTGCATTATTTCCACTGTGTGGTCCTATACAGGGAGAATAAAATAAAACCGCCTATGAAATTCTTCTCATAAACATGAATGCACATGCTTTAGCTGTTATTTACCATGAACCTCTCAATCAAATGAAGTTCATGAACAAAGGAAATCGAAAATTCAGTCCTCTATGGGAGAAAATAGGGTTGCTAAACCTTGATCCACGGTTATTTGAAGTTTGTCATAGGCCATTGGTGTCTTCTGGTCACATTTGTACGTTCCTTTCCCTCTGGCCAGTACCTCACCGTCGGCATCTATGATTCCTTCCTTTGTTGGGTCCTGAGTTCGGTGTCCAGGTTCCAAGATGAATGCCTTCACCTATAGTTCATTGCAAGATATAGAAGGTGCAGTTAACAACAAAAAAACCCCCCAAAAAAAATTTGAATATATTTTGTCAAAAACATTCTGTCTCCACAAAATAAGCAATAGTGGAGAATTCTTTGACATCTTATAGCAGTGGCTAAAGCGTCAACAAGAAAATATTATGAAAACAGGATCTCTCTTTACTATTATGATGACTCACCTTAAGGTACATGACATATGGTGATTTGACATGATCTCCACTCTTCAATTCTGTCATCAATGATAGCAAGGGTAACTGTGGGCAATCCCTAATAAGGATCAAGTCCAGATAGCCATCTGAGAACTGCACATCAACGGGCAAAAGAGAACTCAAATGGTCATTTATGCTCACTATGACACAAAAACTTTGATCCAGAGAAAAAATGCAATTGTTAGGCTCCAAAACAACCAGTTTTTGTGTATGAGACCACATGATAACTCTCCTTCTTCATCTTGAGCATAAAGCACTCTGGCCTGACACAGTTCAAGCATCTATAGTTTGGACAAAAAAAAAAACAAAAAGGAAAGAGAAAAAATGCTCAAGTTAAGCACGATCTAATGATTTTACCTTGGCATCAGGGGCTGCCATGACGTCTTCACCCCCCCAAGGTACGTTATGAAGCCAAACTGAGACAAATGGTCCATTAATAGTTCTCCATTCTAAACCCTCCAAGTCAATATAAGGTCCCTGGTAACCATGCTGTTGAGCCTTAGCAGGCTCCTCTTCACTTGGAATTTGGCTATTTTGTTCGCCGGTAGATTTGCCATGGAAATTAGTTGGCTCTCCATAAGTTTCGAAGCCAGGTACAGGCACAAAAGAAATGCGTCCATTGTATTGCCTCAAATATAAAATTCGTTGAAGTGCCTATATATAAAAGAAACGACTAGCATTACTGCCTTGATGCGGACCACTATTAAAACAACATAGCGTCAATACAACCAAGACATCATTCAAATCAGTTAAAACTACAAGAAAAGGGACAAAAAATCAAATAGAATCAGCATTCTTAAGCAAAGATAAATTTTTCCAATCTATCCAACTTAAATAATAATAATCATCAATTAATGATAAAAAAAAAATGATAGGTCTATTATCAAAACTTTGATAATACTGCTGTGTCATAATAACTATCAAGATCGTAGTGACTCTAGAAATGTTTTTATAATATGCTTGCCTAAACTATCAGGTTCTTATAACTGTAATGCAACTAATTCAAAATATTTATTTTGTTCAATCTACTTGTAACTTTAGATTACAACATAAGATTAAGCACAGTGAGGAAATAATTTAATGACAAGTCATGTAGAAATATACCCGCACAGACACAAAATAACCAGAAGTACTATATAAAAACAACAATGAGACACCACTTGAAAACATACATAGATATCTAGACGAGCACTTCCCAAGCACCTATACTTTTCAGATTCAATGTCGACATCCGCCACCAGACCTGAAAAAAATAAGATTTCCTAAGAGAAACTTTTGGAAATATTAAAGGTAGTAGCAGTCTTGGCCAAAACCAGACAATTTTCTCCAAAAAAAAAAGGAGCAATTTTAGAAAGATCATACTCCAAACAAAACAAGCATCAGGTAATGATATTTCCGCATACCCCATGCAAGTGTCAAGATGCTAAAGAACTTCGCCTCTCCCTGGACAATTGTAGCTACATCCACTGAGCACTTGTGGCCTATTAAGAATTTAAGCAAACAGCAGAAAACTCTTGAATTGAAATAAGCCACTACTGGAATAATGATAAAAGCAAACACAAATCAAAATATGGGCAGAGATCATATATAACCTCGAATAATGGCAAGAACAGCATTAGGTGCTGCACAGGGAGCACCAACTGAATCCAGAAGGGATTTTGCCATGCCATTTCCTGTACCTGCAAGCGGAAATATGTCAGATTAAATAATAAAATCTAGTCACTAATAATGTTCGCGTCATTAACAAACAACCGCAAGGCTCTCCTTCACCTTAAATAATAATGAGAAGTGAAGTGGGAGAATAATTTGGTGAAATACAACGATAAACATGCAACTCTCCATGGCTACTGCTTATTTATAATTGTGCTAATCACAAATAAAATCTCCCTTCAAAGTACTGTGGAAATGATGAATGTACAGATCGCAGAACAGGTTAGAAATACTCATCTTCATAATAGGAAAAGAGAATTTGAAACTAAAACATTCCATTATCAATATTAGCCCACATGAGAATCTTGACAAATGTAGATTTGTGTCACCATAAAGTCAATGGCAAGGAGGGACTATAAAAGTTTACTCTGTTAATAGGCCTCAGCAAATGATATAAATTAATTGGCATTAGAAGCTATTCAATCAATAGACTATATCTTCGTCTACTATGTGAACTATCTCTACGTAGATCAAATTCCTAATTATCTCGTAACAATTAGCAAGTTCCATACTTTTCCACGAGTAGATTATTGTAATTGCACATCATTGGAATGTGTAGTGATACATGAGTGCCATTAAAATTTAATCTAAAGAAGAGGAAAGGCCAAAGAGCCTTATCATGTATATATTATTCCATTATTCAAATGATAACTTCATCTAGTCACACTTAAATACCATAATTTAAGTATCAGAAATAACGAAGGTGATGATAACAACACATAGTAACAAACCTGCAGGAATTACTCCAATAGGCATCTTTATTGCAGCATCCCAATCCTCTCTCCCAAGCAGCCCATTAACTACCTACTAAATAGGCCAAGCTTGTCAGAGAAAAAAAAGGAATGGAGGTAAAAAGATTAGAGGTAAAAAAAATGGCAGCGTTGGGGAATTAGAGAAATAAGTTGTGCTAGAAAGTAAACATGATTGCTGTAAAATAACTGCGGCCATTGTTGATTGTGCATTTACACCGCAATTGACATAGCTTTCACTGAAGCAAAAATGATTATTCAAATATAGACTTTGAGATTCAGTTCTAGCACTACATTTTGACATGCATTTAGGGTTTGTGGGAATTACCTAACATTAAAAGGTAAAACCCCCAACAGTACCCAACAATACAAAGTTAGACTAATATTGTTAACTACAATCTTAGATTAATGTATCTGCATATAATTAAAGTAGGAAAAGCATAGAGAACTGCTGACCAAGTATATAGAAATTTCAATGTGGCTTAATGAATGTCATCTTAATCCAGGAGCACAATCCTTAATAGCAGAACTCCACAGACAAGAATAGCAGAAATTGGGAAAATGAAAGCCTTAAATTCTTAAATTAAAAAAGTTTTGGAATGCACGTAACTATGGAAGATGAATATACACTACAAGAAAAATGGTCTTTTATAGCTAGTTAATTTCAGCCAAATGACTATTTACAGCTAAAATTAGTCACAAATAGTATTTTCTTCGCTTTCATTAGCCACAAAAGCTCACATTTCTTATAGTGATATTACCATGCTCAAAAGGGAGGGAAAAAGAACCACGTCAATTGATTTTTTGAGATTACAGATGGGCTCCAGATAAATAAGGCCGGACAAAATTAAATGACACATCTGTCAACTGGTATTTCTATCCTAGAGTTAGATCTTAAAATTACCTTCGGGAAGTTATTTGGGCACCATCATAATTCATTCTTTTCGGGTAGCACGACCAATTAATGGCGTTCAATGTATTTTTCATTTTCACTACTGTTTTTTAATAGGTAAAAGATTTAACATTTTCACTACTAGAGCACATAATGCATATTCTAGCAACTAAGAAAAGTTAACCTACCTCAACCAAGATTCCATCCCCACTAACACAAACAATGCCATCATACTTGGAAAGATCAAGTGAACTAGCAACTTCTTTTGCATGAAGCCGATATTGAGTTTCTGAGAGATTGAATTGAAGAAAGGAAAAGAACAAAAAAAGCATGATAAATAATCCTAAAGCACAGAAAGATAAAAACTATCAATTTGCATATATATATATATATAAGAACAATCCAAACCTTGCAACGTAATTTGGATATCAGCATCTTCAAAAAGAGTTTTTACGTGATCCACAAAAATCTTCGATGCAGATTTTTTTCCACCAAATGGATTCAACAAAACAAATAGATGTTTAGGCCGTCCTGTTTAAAAAAGAAACAGATTATGCTATTGAGAAGATAACTGTGAAGTTGGAATATGGCCAAACAACCTTCAAGAAGTTCAACAATAAAATAGATGACATTAAGCTCCAGTTTGTCTGCACGAAATGAAGGAAATTTGGAATCTTTTAACAGTTTTGGGTTATAGTTTCTGCAGAATATTTTTTAATTTCGTTTCAGTTCTTCCAACTGATCAACCGATTATCCTCATTGCTTCTAATCAAATGAACACAAGTTGACAAAAACACTTATGAAGTTTAAAAAAAATTGTATTAAACAACACATTTCTGATGATATTCAAGTTTTATTTCATCATTTGAAGTCGACAGATAAATAAGATCGAGTAATGATAGGCTTACATCCTTTTTACTATCACTTTACTACTCATAATGTATTTGTTTTTTTTTTTTTTTCTTTTAAATAAATTTTCAAAATCCTTAATTATTAAGAGAAAATTTTAAAAATATACATTTCACTAATAGTTACTTTCTTAATAATTAAGTAAAAGATTTTTTTTTTAAATTAAAAAATTAAAAATAAAATGGTAGAAGAGTGATAAAGCTATCATTATTCAATAAGAACTCAACAGAACCATCAATCTCCAAAAGAAAAGAAACCATGAAAACTATCTCAGCTGAAAACCAAAGATCTCCCCACCTAGAGCATAGCTGAATTAAACAGGCTGAGTTACCGGAATTACACAATTCTCGATTAGGTTCCTACCAAAATTGGAGGGAAAGTAAAGGATATTTAAATCCTGAAACACTAGAAAAAGACTTCACATCACGGATTTATCCTTCCATTTCCTGCGTTTTCCCATCACTCAAACAGAACACAAGCCGGAACAAAATGGGAAAGGAAGAAGAAGAAGAAGTGAAATTTACCGAGCGAGTCAATGTATTCACGGAGTCTCTGGCACCAGAGCACCAGCGAATCCTCAGACAAGGGTTGAAACACGAAGTCTTTCCTCACCAGATTTCCGGTGTTCCCAATGCAGAAGATTCCGCCTCCACCCTCCACAATTGTTCTGATCCTGATCTTCGGGCCCTCAGTAGAGAAACCGAGAACCTCCTTCTCCACCTTCAAAGACCGTTGACTTCTCTCCGTCCACCTCAGCCAACCATCCGCGGTGAGGGTCAACGGCGTAACGCCAGCGTTGACGAGGACCCGGTCGGAGAGGATGGGCAGGCTCTCAGGTTGGTCCATTTTCTGGAATCAGTCGTCCACTTTCAAAGTAGGCTCTGTTTTCAATCCTTTAAATGTTCGGTTTTTTGGTTAGATGAAACGATCGGGTCCTGAACCGAAAGAACAAGAACTGGTTTGATGGTGTACGCCACGGCCAGGCGAGGCCGAGGTTGGCAGTTGTTTCGTATGTTTGCCGTTTTGGTTTGGCTGTTAGGTAGAGTCCACGCACGCTGCTTTGGCGGCTGTGTATTATTATTATTTTTTTATAGGAAGGCGGCTGTGTATTATTGTATTGGATAATTATAAACCTTTTTCTCTCTTTTTTTTTTGGGGAAAATATCTATATCTTTTATTTAAAATTGAAAAAGCTTAAGCTGGTTTCATATTAAAAATTAAATTATTTTACTAAATAAACTAAACCGTTGGATCTAAAAAGCTTATTTCATAATTAACATATGATTCTCTTATATTTTTCTACAAATTACCTAATCAGTTGCTAAATTCCCTCTAAAAGGGATCATTTGAGGCGTATAATGATGATTTTGATAATTTGGGTACAAGTCTAAAAATACAAATAATGGTAGTTATGGGGTGTAAAATATATTTACCCAATTAGTTGTGCCGTGTGCGTTTCAAGCATAGAGTTGAGCTGTTACCGAATTTTAAGATTGGTCTAGTCTACTTTTGAAAAAACAAAAAAGCCTAACCCTATGTTATAAATCGTATATCAAATTGATCCCCTTGTTCAATCTCACTAAGTTATCGACAACAAACGCCCACATGGCAATGTTCTCGTGTCACGTGCGACATCAAAAACAATCATGTGAGTAAACATGTAAAAAATGTACTGTCATTCTAACGGCAGGTCTAGATCTTGTAGGATGCAATATTACATAATACAAAAGTATCTCACAATCGTTCTTTTATTATTAAATAATTAATTTTTATATAAATGTTGTAATTATTATTTTTTTTTTAAAGTATACAATAATTGCATATTCACGATTATAAATATTATGTTTAATTATTATTTTTTTTTTTCAAAAAGAAAATGATATACGCGGTACTGCTGTCAATAAATTTTGCCTATTGCTACTCTTTTTTAATAAAAAATGGATAAAGTTAGAATCTACATTAAACAATTACTACTATATCTAATATAAAAAAGGCGAAACTTATATATTGTTTAAAACATTCGTAGACGAAGTGAATATAAGTAAAAAGTAAATATAAATAAGAAAGTTTTACGTAACTTCCACGCATCATTATTTTTTAATTTTTTAAATTTTTTAATATTTTTATTTTGAATTTCTTCTTTTTAAATTAATTTAATTTGTTTATTTATTATTTATATATCAAATATTTAATAAAAAAAATATAGTGCGTGAAAATTATGTGAATAATAAGAGAACAATATTAAAGATGTCCGAGAGAACAATATCAAATATTTATGAAGATTTTTTCATATAAATATGTCCGAGAGGACAATATTAAAGATGTCCGAGAGAACAACCTTAAAATAATATAAATATGTCCGAGAGAACAATATTAAAAAGAAAAAGTTTCAGTAAAGAGCAGCCAGTTTAAATAAATGGGGTCCGCATAGAGTCCGTTATTCCCACACTTTACCTTTTTCTTTTTCTTTTTTTTTTTTCTTTTTCTTTTCTTTAAATAAATAGATCATTCTTCTCTTTTTTTTTTGTTAATAATAGATTATAGAATTTTATTACTCATCATTTATATACATTATATATCATGTTTATTAGGGATGTTCAAGCGGATTCTAGATCGAGAATCCGGGTTAACCCGGCCCAGAACCAAAAAAAAAAACTCGATTTGAACTCCAACCAAAATTCACTCGGGTTGAAATCCGAGTTAGATCTGGATTAATCTAATTTTTTTAAAATCAAAAATTCGATTTTCGGAGTGCAAACCGTTTTTTTTTTATTTTTTTTTTAAGTTTGTTTAATTACTTTTTTACAGAGAAATTTGTTGTAAAAATATTTATAAAAAATATTTATTTCATTATAATTTTTCTAAGAAGTAATGTTAAAAAGTAAATTTTTTATTATATAAAAGTCTATATTTTTATCCATGGATAATGATAAAAAAATATATCAAAATGTAAAACTAAAAAATAAAAAAATCTACTACATATTACATTGTTCAAATTAGGAGCTTGTAAATTTAGAATTAAAAAAAAAAAGTTATGTAATGAAGTACATTTTCATAGCATGAAACCTATAAACTTATATGTACAGTTCAGATGTTGATTTATAAAAAGGATAATCACTATCAGAAAAGAATCAAACAGCATCCCAATTGTTATGTAAGTATCCGATGACAAAATTGAAAATAGCTTTATTAACCCCATCTGTGGAAACATATTTCATCTTTGATTATACAAAAAATATAGAAGTACAAAAACTCCATACATATTGGAGTTAAAATAGAACTTAGCTTCAAGAATCAAAGGGTTTGAAATCTTTATAGCTGATGTCTATTGATTGATGGGCGATAAGTATACTCTGTTGAGCTAGACTCCAATTAAATAAACTTGAACAAATTTCTAATAAATAATACAGCAAATTAGCATAGCAAATTAGCTTATACCAAATAATAAAGAGATCAGTGCAACCTATACATGAACTAAATATATAGCAAATAAGAATAACAAAATCCTCCATCCAAAAGAAGTGCATTGTGGTTTTCTCTTCACTTCAATTTTGTCAAAATCCTCCATCGGAAATCATTTGCTGCTCAAAATACTGTGTTCAAACCAGATCTGAAATCGAGCAGAAATATATTGTAAATATACAGTTTTGCCCCTAAAATTCTACAAGTAAATCATATTAAATGGCCATACAATTTTTTCTCTCAAAATATACTAACAAATTTAACCACAAAATAAAATATTAGAGTTTAAACATTACACATCATCAAGTTATTACAAACTCTATACGCACACAAAATCAAATATTAGAGTTTAAGAATTACTACATTTACTCATTTGTCAATGTATGGACAAAAGAGCATTGTTGGGTGCAAGCTTGACTTGTACAAGCCCTACTCACATGAACAATATTTTTAATGTTCGCATTAACAGTAAAAATATTGTTCATGTGAGTGAAGCTTGTACAAGCCAACTTGTACTTAGATATTTTCATGGACAAAATGACACTCTACTCACTCCTACAAAGTAGAAGTATTAAGATATATAACCTGCATGACAGATTCAAATCCAGTATAAAGATACAACACCAAATAAAGGGCCAAAACCTTCATCCCTCAGGCTAAGCAGCTTCACCAAACTTTCAATCTCAAATTTATGGGCAGATGATATTCCAAATATCCCTCCATTCACTCTTTAGAAAGATGTTTAGATGCAATTCACTTGTTAAAATTGAATTGGACTTCACCCATGAATGAAGAAGATCAGTTCAATTAGATTTGCCACATTATTTCAATTCTAGAAAAAAAAAATTCAATTCAATAAATACCATATTTTTTTATGAGAAAATTACTGACTATTACATATATTCCATACTAATTAGTGACTTTTACATTGTATTTTGTTAATCAACAAACTTAGGCTTTTAGCATGCAGCACAGGCAGATAAGATGGTAGATGCAATCATCCAAGGAACTATCACTACCATAAAAACAATAAAGATTCCCATAAACTCAGTAACGATCATTTAAATGGAGAAGAAAACTAAAGAAATGACAACAAATATACATGATAGAAAGAAAGTGATGATTAATTACCTAACAATATGAATTCACTGCTGAACTCAGTGTTTTATCATGCTTGAAATCAGAAAGTGGGATATCAACACAGATCAAGTTCAAGTCATGGAATTCTGACCAATATTAACTTTTAATAATGCAAATGCCGAAACATGTAAGTGAATTGAGAAACAAAGATCCTCTATGATTACAATACACAAAATTGACAATATTAAAATTGTTGGATACGGGGGATCAAAACTTGTCAAAAAACACCATTCCCATGATATCTAATAGCAACCAGAAAACATGCAACAAAAAACTTACACGAGTACAACAACAGAAATTTCACAAAAGTTTGAGTAACAATACATTTGTTGACAACCAAATGTTTGGTTATCATTTGTCTTTAATACTTTCTATATTTCCAAGAATAATAGAAATGATATTTAATATTAAAATTCACATTATCTATATACGATACAGTGGCACTCATATACTATATTTTATCCGTTCCTCCTTTTTCAAATTATACTCAACAAATTGCATTTTTAAGACAATAAATGGAAAAAATAGATAAAGCTAATGACACTAAGTTTACTTTTCCTATTTTAGAGCTATTTTAGTTTTAACAGTGGGAGATGCATATTATCTTAGTTATGGGTATAATATAATACACTTGAGATGTAATTCACTTCAACTTGAAGAAAGCCAACAATGAACTGCTCATTAAGCCAGGAACCAAGTTCGAAAATTGAAAAAAAAAAAACTAAATAAAGCAGAAGAAAACTCTAAGGAAAAACCATTCACAATAACCATTCTGTGATTTTGAGACCAGAAACATGAATTGATGATAAATTAAAAACAAAAGAAGACACGCCAATAATCCAAAGAAACATAGTTACACGAGGAGAGAAAGAGAGAGCGATAGAGAGATTGAGAGAGAGAGTACCGTAGAAGCGAACGAAATAACGACTCACCGATGGAGATTCTATGACGAAATCGGCGACAGCTCATGGCAACAGCTCACGACGACAGCTCATGAATGGGCAACAGATTGAAATGAAGGAGGCTAGGGTTTAGATTTTGTGCGAGAGAGAGATATCAAACTGAGAATGGGAATGAAATCGAAAGTTACGGAGGCTAGGGTTTAGATTTCGTGTGTGAGAGAGAGAGAGAGAGAGAGAGAGAGAGATCAAATCGTCAGATTGAGAAATATGGTTTAGGTTTCGAGAGTTGGTTTTAAAATACGGGTATCAAGTGTTAGATCCGGTAGCCGATTTTTAATTGAATATTCAGACCATATTAAATTAGTAAACCAGATTGTTAAAAATATGAAATCTGGATTTAAATTAATCCGGATCCGGGATCTGGAACCAGATTCTGGATATCTGATTTTCAAACTGGACAGCATAAAAAATCGGTCTGGATGAATAGGCTTAATGCTTATTTTAGTTTTTATTTATTCGTATTGTTTTTAAACTAATAGAATTATGGGTGGGCAGCGGGGTATCCATACCTCGCTTGCCCGGCCCGTTCGCCCCACCTCTGCAAGGCGGAGCGGGTTACCCCGCTTCGTCCAAGC
The DNA here is from genome assembly GCA_036559045.1 of Platycarya longipes. Lineage (NCBI taxonomy): Eukaryota > Viridiplantae > Streptophyta > Magnoliopsida > Fagales > Juglandaceae > Platycarya > Platycarya longipes. Next base: position 26,534,865 of record CM071797.1, read on the forward strand.
GAAGGCGGGGCCCCCCGCCCCGCATGAGAAATCCAAGCTGGGGCGAGTGGCTGGATGACCCATGCGGGGCCCCACCCCGCCCCCCGCACCCCTCCCCCCGCCCCTTCATTATTTAAAAAAAATATATTTTATATATTTATATAAATAATTTGTATAACCATAAATTGTATACAAATATTTACAATCTGATAAACTTGAAGTGGAATTCAAGTTAATAGATTGTCTTGATCTTTTAGGCCAACCTTTATATAGGAGATCAAGGTAATACAATAGGCAACTTAAACAATGTGAGACTTGTTAAAGGTTGGCCTTGGAGGCCAAAGCAATCCAAAATATAACTCTATTAGTTTATATTATTTTTGGATGTATAAACTTTAATTTATTATTTAAATTATATTATAATTTAGGTCTAAAAAAAATTAGACCTAAAAATAATTAAAAAAAAAAATTAGACCTTGGAGACCTAAAAAAATTCACGGGGTGCGGGTTCAACCCCACCCCCCGGCAGCGGGGCGAGGGGCGGGGTCAAAATTCCCCCCCCCCCCCCCCCCCCCGCATGGTGCGGGGGTGGGGTACCCCCCACCCTGCACCATGTGGGCAGAACCCCTAAATAGAATTATTCAGCTCATCATTCATATACAACACATTTAATAAGAGAGAAAAAATTATATATGATATATAGTGTGAGAATAATAAGTAAAAATTTTCTAGATGATATAAAGGTTAATGCTACATCTAGGGGTGCAAAACAAATAGAAAAAAATGGTTGAACCGAACTATGCATTTGATTCCCTTTTAAGCAGTCCATTGACGATTCTTAAGAATCAAAATCAATGGAGTATCAATTTTCTTATTTTGAAATACGGTTTAAACTGAATTCAACCAGACTAATATATATATTATAATTTGTTATATTATATTAGATATATTATATGTTAAATTGTTAATTAATATATCATGAAATTTTAACTTTATTATTCAAGTTTTTAGTTTTATAACATGAGATCAATATAACATGCGATACAACATAACATTAGTCTTATACTTTGTAATATAGCATGATGTAACATATAAATTTTAATTTTATAATATAAAGTTAATATAAAATAAAATTTTAATCTCAAATATAAACACTAATATTAATTTATTAATATAAACTTATTTTTGACATATATCAATGATAAATACATTTTGAGGAATCTTAGGGGTCGGTCCGACCGACTCTCTTAGAAAAAGCAGTCCCTGTCGTCGCTTGTGGCGGTGTGCAACACTGCCCATGCCATTTGGACCAGCTCCCTTCGGCGACCTCACCTTTGTGACGGCGACCTCCCACCTTTCGCCGACAGCCTTAAATCCGAAATGGGTCCGTTTCGTCGAAGGGAGCCGCACCCGATGGCATGGGCGGTGTCGCACATCGCTACCGGTGGCGGCTCCGTTCGGCTCAGGGCCAAATACTCCCTTAAAATAATTTTTATTTTATTTTTTATTTTTTATTATGTTTTCTTCATTTTATTTTTTTATTATATTTTTTATTGTATTTTTTTCATTTTATTATATTTTTTATTATATTTTTCCTAAGACTGTTTTTCGTGCTGGGGCAACTCGACCGCCCTCAGCGTCACCCATACATTTTTGGCATAATAAATTATAATGTATATATCTATATCTTTTTATAAATACATTTGTCCACATTTAATCATATACGCTCATATAAAATGTCTAACACTTATATATATTATAGATAAATTTAATACTATACTATTATGTGTCAATTATTATAAAATAATGTGTGTATACTATAATATAAATAGAGTAATAATTTAGTATGCAAATATTATATTATTATTAATATAGATAATCCATAAAATTGAAAAACTGGATCAAACTATAGCCATATTTGTTTTGGGGGACCAAATTAAAAACTCTAAATTCATCATTATATTTTTTCAAATCCTCATATAAAATATAATAAAAATGAAATTTTTTCAAATTTCAAAATCACTTTTTCAAATCTTAAAACAAAACTAATATTAAAAAATATATATTACAACAATATTTTATTATTTTTTTTAACTTTTATCTCATTTCATTTCATCTCATTTCTGAAAATAAATAGAACCTAAATGAAAATACAAAAAGTTGAAAGTTTTGATTTGATAATGAGTCGGTGTAGCATTGGTTCTAAAAATATCAAAATCAATTATATTAATTTAGTTCTAAAAAATATATAAAATCGGACTCATTACCATAGTTTTGATTTTCGTTCCGTTCCGACTGGAATATTTCGTTTCGGTGCATCAATCGGTGCACTATACTTCCTTATTTTGTTTCGATCCAAATTCCGGCCCGTTTCGGTCATTCCGGTCAAATTCCGACCGTTTCAGTCTAAATTCTGGCCATTCTGGTCCCTATTTCGGTTTAGATTATTTTTGTATTTTTTTTTTTGTTTGAATGATATTTTTTTTAAATTTTAAATTTAGATGGTATTTAATTAATTCTAAAAATAAAATATATTTATATACTTTGTAATTTTAAATACGTTATTTTTTAAATATCATTATTTTTTCATATTTTATCTTTTTATTTATTTTTTATCTCAATTTAAATTTGTATTTTTTCAACTTATAATCATTTTATAAATATTCAATTCTTCTAATATGTACACATATATATGATACATACTTACATATATATATATATTTATTCTATTAGTTGTTAGTTGTTATATATATATATTTATTATAATATGTAATTAATTTCGAAACGATACACCGAAATAGATCAATACTGAAATATTTCATTTTAATATCTCAACTAAAACGATCACTAGAACGAAATTCAAAACTTTGCTCATTACACCGCTATCTACGCCAACAAAGGGAGTCACTTCTAAAACTTATTGAGTGTGTAATTTTTTTTTAAAAAAATTGTTTTGTTATCAAGTACTACTCTTCTATCAACTTGGTCGAGTAAATATTAAGTGTTATTCATAAATGGTACCATCTTCCTATCGCAACATGTCATATCAAGTAAAATCGATGATTACATTAACTTATAATTACATTTGAGATAACCTTGTAAACTTTCCAATCTGGTTAATTTAAAGATATGTTTGAAAATATAATTGTCTAAAGATATTCTCAAATATTTATTTTTTACACATCATTCAAATATTTTTAATTTTTAATTATTAATTATTAATTATTAATTATTAATTTTTAATTATTATAACTTTTTCAAAGTTCAAAATAGAACATAACAAATATAATGTTTTCAATTTTTTTTTTAAAAAAATATTTAAATATTTTTTAATTTTTTAATATTTTTATTCAATCTTATCTTTTTCTTTTAATTTAATAAATATTTTAACTTAACTTATTTTACTATTATTTATAAATTATTTTATTATATTTATAAGGGAGATAAATCAGTCTCATTGTAACTCTCTACTCCCCCGCATGTTTATATTGAGCAATACTACATACAGTTCAAAAAATTAGACTCTTTTGTAGGCCAAACAATGAAAAAACTAGAAAATCTAGCTTGGAGAGTCAATTTACAAAATAAAATTTAAGAAGAGATAAATATTAATTTTTTATATAATCTATTTCATAAAAATACCTTTCAAAATTTGATTTTTATCAAATTTTAAAAATCTGGAAGGGCCAAAATCTCTCAAGCCAAAAGGTAGTTCCGCCTCTGAATCTAAGTAATAAACAAATAGAGAAATTCCTATTTTAGAATAAAATTAATTAAAATAAATTTATTTATAAATAAAAAATTTTAAAAATCTGAAAAATTTATTTATTTAGTCATAAAAATCTGTAGCCCTATCTATAAATAAATCCATTCAGTTTTTTGGATTGGATTTAGTACTGGACCAATTTAAAACCCACCTACAAACTGACCCGAACCGGCCTATCAAACACAACCGCGCAACATACAATTGATGGGAGCAAGTGCAACCCAAGGGAACCACGACAGCGAGCTCTGAAACAATGGGAGAAGAAATTGAAGAGGAAGCCGTCCAGCTTGCGCGCCCGCGAGGGAGGCACATAAAGAAGAGGGCTCTCAAGAACAAAACTCTTGCTGTCAGTTTCAATGAGAAAGATCTCAAGTACTCTGTTCAAACTAAACCCTAAATTTGCTGCTGCTTCTTGTTTTGTTTTGTTATCTTTTGGTGGTTTCGATGTTTGAAAATTTGGCATTCATTGATTGTGTTCGATTTGGTTTTTTTTTTTTTTTTTGCTACAATAAGGGACTATGTGGGTGGGTTTCATAAGAGGAAGAAGAAAAGGAGAAAGGAAGCGCAGAAGCAGCAAGAGGAAGCGGATAGGCGAAAGCGCATTGAACAGCGCAAAAAGGTTCTATTTTATTATAGCTTCGGTCTTTCTAACTTTGATATCCGTATTAGGTTTGTGGTTTCGTTACAATATGCGCTGCGAGTCGATAGTTTCATACAAATTAAGGCAGCTGGATAAATTTCTCTGTTATTTTGTAGTAAGAATGCACCCTTATGCTGTGCTTTTATGTAAAATAATGCACCAACTCATTCTCACTCAGATGTCCCGACATGTTTTTTTCAAGTAAAAATGTCCCGATATGTATAATGCACCCACAGAACCGGGGACTGCTTATGTTAGGGCTGTTAGATTTAAGTTCTGCTCTTTGGGAGGGGTGTATGCGTCGTCTGAAAGATCTTTATCTATAATAAAGTAATGGAAACAAGGAACGGAAGGGGGATAAAGGCTGATGATTTCTTAGAGTTAGGCACAAATACTCGTATCTTCCATTTATAAGACCCAACTTTTTTGTGAGTCCACTTTCATTTGTGAATCCTTTGCCACATTAGCATTAAGGGTGGCAATATGTGACACAATCCGTTAACTCAACACAAGCACGACACGATAATAGTGGGTTTGAATTTATTCTTAACGGGTTTGGATCAAAACGGGTTGACCTGTTAAAACACGATTGCTTAATAAATTAGTAATATGTCAACCCATTATAGCTTTTTATGGTTCGTTAAGAAAATTAAAGTTACAATCTTACTCTTATACCTAAAAGTAAATTTCTTGGGATTTTAATTTCGATATTTTTATTGTTTAGATTATAATTTTGGAGTTGTAATTAGTTGTATATTTTTATATAAATATTATGATTTTAAAATTTATATAAAATTATGCTAAACTTAATTAGGTCAAACGGATTAATTTTGGGCCTGTTCAATCTTTTTGCATAAATGGGTTGAAACGAGTTAGGTCGTGTTATGTTAACTTATTTTCTAGATTTAACTAAGAGTATTGGCAATGGCCTAGTTATTGCCAAGTCCAAAGTTTGGCTAAGTGAATCCACATTGGATCAGCCATCTTAAAGTCAAAATAGTAATATAATATTATATATCTTAATACTATTTTACAATTGTTTATATTTTGCTAATACACTTCATAGATTAATTAATAATTTTAATTTTCCTTAAAATTATTATTGTCTTCTTCCAATTCTCCACGAATTAGGAGTGTTAGATTCAAAACAATCACTTAAGAGGAAAAAAAATACATAATGCAATGAAGATTTAGGCCCGGTTTGGATTCGAAATTCACTTCAACTCATCTCAATTTATCTCCATTTTATTATTATATTTTTTCAATTTCTCATACAAAACACAAATTCCTATACACATTTTTTAAATTCTAATACACATTTTTCAAATTCCAATACACTTTTTTAAAATCTCAAAATAATAATAATATTAAAAAATAAACTAAATTCATCTCAACTCATTTCATCTCTCAATCCAAATGGAGTCTTAATCTTCCAGAAATACCTAAAAAGAGATTGGCAAGACCATACATGGAACAATAATGCAATGAGAATTAGTAACATCCACAAGATGCCGGCCACAAGAACCAATCGAATAAACCCCTTCTTCCAAAGAATCATCATGGGATAATCTCCAAATACTAGGCTACACCCAAAACCCACACTGTAGTAACTTAACCTCCTTTCCTTTTCTCAGCACGCTAGTCGATTGTTTCACTTCTTTTATAAATTTTGTTGGGTGCACTAGTATATTTCTCTTCTTTTGTTATTGGTATCAATGAATGAAAAACAGTTATCGAATGATTTAGTGGCAAAAAAATGATCAATGTCATGAACTAATAATGATGATAACTAAGAAACACCAAAAGAAATGATAATAATGATGATGTCGTGAACTAATAATGATAATAATGATGATGTCATGAACTTATAGTGCAAAACTGATGGTGGGAAGAGAGGATAGTATGGTGTGAACTCTTGAGGCTAATGGCCAGTTTTCAGTTTCTTCTTTTCACAGATCTCTGTCCAGCAATTGTTCTGGTGTCTCTCCTTAGAAAAATATTTGGAAAGCGAAAGTCCCTCCTAAGGTTGCTTTTTTCAGTTGGGTGGCAGCTTGGGGCAAGGTGTTGACAACCGATAACCTTAGAAGGAGAGGTACGTTCATTGTTGATTAGTGTGTTATGTGCAAAAGAAATGGGGAATCCGTTAATCATCTATTCCTTCATTGTGAGGTGGCAAGATTCCTGTGGTATGATGTATTGAGATGGACTGGTTTGCAATGGGTTATGCCCAAAGATGTGATGGATTTATTGGCTGGGTGGTCTTGTTCAATGAATTGCAAGAAGGCGAAAGCTGTTAGGAAAATGATCCCTCCCTGTCTTATGTGGTGCTTATGGCTTGAAAGAAATGGAAAATGTTTTGAAGACAGAGCGCTCTTTGGGTGATCTTAGGGGCTTTTTCTTGAGCACTTTGGGTTCTTGGGCTAAATCTTTTGTTATGGTTGATGATTTTCAGTTTTTTTGAGTTTTGGGGGTTTTTCTTTTTGTGTTTGAAGGAATTAGGTATTTCCTTTTGTATATGACCTGTGTACTAAGGCTTATGTCAATTTCTTTGCAATAAAATCTTTTTATTACTTATCAAAAAAGAAACACCAAAAGAAAAATCTAAAAACATCGAATGAAGAAACCCACAGAAATGCACAAACACTGAATGAAGGAAAAATGCACAAACACCGAATGAATTTACCCAAATACAGCGACGATGAGGCAAATTCAGACTCAGAGAGACTGCTGCTCTTGAGCCAAGCTGAGAGAGAGAGCTAATCGCATGACCTTGGGACAACAGGAACCAAGAAACTCAGGAACTCAAGAAATTAGGGACTCAAGAAAATGAAGGAACCAAGAAAATTAAGGGCTTAGAAAATCATAACCTTGGGACGACCTTGAGAGACAATTAATCAAGGAAGACTGAAGAGTAAACGGAGAGAAGAGGGAGAGAAGAGCGAGGGTTTGGATAGGTTTTCAGCATGAAGAGAGAATAGAATATGAGGGAAAGAGAGATTGGTAGTTGACAAAAAGAATAAAATAATCTTTTGATCCTTCTACAGTAGCTCGCTAATAATGGCTAGGGAGACTAATTTACTGTAGCACAAAGTCAAGATAGTATGTCTTTAGCTAGTCCAATGTGCGAGCTTTTTGACAAATATAGCCAAATTATGAACTTGCTTTGGCATTTGGCTAGGCTAATGCCAGAGCTCTAATGGATCAAAACAGGTCGTATTTGTCAAGCCATTATGTTAATGGGTCATGTGGGTTTGATATTTTGATATAATAAGCTTAATAAGTAGGGTTTGGGTTGCCCTATATAATAGAATATACAGGTTTTAACACGACCCTAGAAAATGATTTGACACCCCTAATTTAGCATTGACATAAGCTGGTATAGTATAAAGCCATGCCCCATTTCTCAAGCTATTGTGCACAGCTATGTTCAACATATTTGGAGGCATGAACTTGTTAGGAAAAAAAATGGGGCATGGAAAAAAAACTCAGGGTGGATAGACATACAAGGAATAGGGGAGAGGAACGAAAAGGCCATGGCATGTTAACTTGGCTAGCAGTCCTTTTTGTGAATGTCCATGCATATCATCATCGTTTTCAACATTATTTTTTGTACTGATTTGTCCCCATTTGTATTACTCATAGCATTGCTGATTAGGTGTTTTCATTGGCTTAAGTATATGCAAAAGCATGTGGCTCAAATCTTGTGGACAAGGGAAGAAATTGGTGGTCTTCTTATCAATTTCAAAGTACACCTTTCTTTATTCTTGTAGGAAATATAAAAGTTCTATATAATGACTTAAAGTTTTGGAACTCTCAAACTTTTGGAGACATTGGAGAGCACAAGAAAAATCTGGCAGAAGAGCTTCAAGGTAGTGAGAGGATATTTGACGCTAGAGTCCTTTCTCAATAGGAAATTGATTGAAAGTCAGAGTTTGCTTTAGAGTTGGAGAGAGTACTTTCTGTAAAGGAGATCTCTTGGCGCTAGAAATCAAGAGCTTATGGTTAAAGAAAGGAGATCACTATACAAAATTTCTTTCATAGGGTGGCTAACTCTCACAGGTGGTATAATACCATTGATATGCTAAGTATCAATGGTATAGAGTGCACGGAGGCTCCAGTGATAAGGGATCATGTGGTGGAATTTTTTGATCAGTTGTTTATAGAATAAGAGGGATGGAGGCCAAAGCCCGGTGGTCTTGCACTTGACTCCATCGATCCAAAGGCCGCATCTTGGTTGGAGAGATCTTTTGAGGGCTAGAGGTTTTTGAGGTCGTAAGGAATATGGCGAGTGATAAAGCACTAGGACCTGATGGTTTTCTATGGGTTTTTTCCAAACTTGTTGGGAAATTGTGAAAGAAGATATAACGAAGGTTTTTCATAAATTATTCTTGGCAAGCAAGTTTGAGAAAAGTCTTAATACTACTTTCCTTGTCTTGATACCAAAAAAAAGTGGTGCTTTCCAGGTGCAAGACTTTAGACCTCTTAGCCTTATAAATGGCATCTACAAAATTATTTCTAAGGTGCTTGCGAACTGGTTTGGGGAGGCTTTAGGTAACGACATTTCAAAGTCGCAAAATGCATTTGAAAAGGGTCGACAAATCTTGGATTCTATCCTTATAGCTAATGAATGTTTGGATAGCAGATTAATGGCCGCGATCATAGGGATCATTTGCAAACTAGATATGGAGAATATGATCATGTAAACTACAAGTTCCTTATTTATCTGTTGGAGAGATGTGGATATGGGGAGAGATGGTGTAGGTGGATTAGATGTTGTATTTGTACAACAAAATTCTCTATTTTGATTAATGGCAGCTTAGCTGGCTTTTTCAGCAATTTCCATGTTCAAAGCAAGGAGATCTTCCATCACCATTTCTTTTGTTGTTATCATGGAGGCTCTTAGTAGGATGCTGTTGGTTGTGGTCTGAAACAATTTTATGGCGGGATTTTTTGTCAATAATCCCAATAGAGACACTGTTTCTATCTCTCACTTATTATTTGCAGATGATACTTTAATCTTCTGTGAGACTGATAAGAACTAACTCAGGGTGTTGAAGGCCCTCTTATTATGCTTTGAGGTTGCTTCAGGCTTGAGAGTCAACTTTGATAAATTCGAGCTAGTGCTTATTGGGAACATCACCAGTTCTCAGCTTTTGGCCACCACACTTGGGTGTAAGGTTGCTTTTCTTCCTATGAAGTATTTAGGGTTACCTTTGGGGGCAGCATCACGAGATCTATCACTTTGAGACATAGTGATTGAGAAGATAGAAAGAAGACTGGCAGGATGGAAGAGATTGTACCTTTCTAAAGGAGGTCGGGTGACTCTGATAAAAAATACCATTTCCAACTTACTTACATTTTTTTTTTAATCTTTATTTCCCTTTCTTGCTTCCATGGCGAAAATGATTGAAAAACTTTATCATGACTTTTTATGGAGCAGGACGGGGGGATGAATTCAAGTTCCATCTCTTATCAGGTGGGAAACGTGTGCAGTTCATTATCATCAGGTGGTTTGGGTATTAAAACATATGACTCTTTAATTGGGCATTACTTGGAAAATTCTTCTGAAGGTATAATATGGAATTAGACGCTCTATGGAAAATGGTGGTAGAGTGTAAACATGAAAAAGAGGGGAGAGAGAGAAGGGGGGGGGGGTTGGTGCACTAGAGAAGGGCGCATGGGGGGTTGTGGAAACACATTAGATAAGGTTGGGGGTTTTTTCTCGTCATACCAAGTTTCTATTGGGTGAGGGATTGATGATAAAATTTTGAAGGGACGTGTGGTGTGGGGAGGAAGCCCTGAAGGACTCTTTTCTTTCTATTTTCCGACTAGCATGGGATCAAGAAGCTTCTGTGGTAGACCTCATGTCTCGCTCAGGCGACTACGTTCAATGGAATGTCATATTCAGTAGGGTGGCCCAAGACTGGGAAGTTGACACCTTTGAAGTGTTTTTTAGTCTCATCTACTCTATGAAGCCAAATGGATTGCGACCCGACAAACTTTGGTGGACACCGGTGGGTAAGGGTATTTTTTCGGTTTGTTCCTTTTACAAAGTCCTAAGGCTTTCTCCAAATACTCACTTTCCTTGGAGAAAAATTTAGAGGAATAAGGCACTCTCAAAGCTCTTTTCTTCACTTGGACAGCTGTCCCGGGCAAGATCCTAACTACTGATAAATTAAGAAAGCGCTAGATCATTATCATAGATTGGTGTTGCATGTGCAAGAATTCTGGAGAGTTTGTGGATCACCTTTTGCTACACTGAAATTGCTCGACACCTCTAGATCAAAATTTCAGTTGAGTTGATTTGAACTGAGTAATGCCTGCCTCCGTGGTCGAGTTATTGGCTAGTTGGATATCTCTTGGAGGCCCTATTCCCATAAAGTCAGTATGGAAGGTGGTCCCTATCTGCATTTGTGGTGCATATGACGAGAACGAAACGATCGAACCTTTGAAGATAAGGAACGGACTCTAGAGGAACTTTGATTTTTCTTCTTTCGTACTTTATTATTATTGGTAATAGCTGTAGATATTAATAGTCTCCATCTTCATGATTTTCTTGTTTTTTACAATCCAATTTCGACCTAGATAGGTCTTGTCTGTTGTATACCATCCTGTGTACTTGGATTTTGCCTATTTTATCAATACATTTGTTTACTTATATAAAAAAAAAAAAAAAAAAAAAATTTCCAAAAGCATTTTGTAGGTTTTAATGGTTCCATTTCTGTTATATAATGTATGTTGCAGAGAAAATTTGAGAAAGAACTGGCTCTACATGGTGGAGTTCCACCAGTCACTGGTTCCACACCCAATGCAAGTGATGACTTACAAGAAGAGGAAGAGGATGATCAGCCGATTGCATCTATTTCTGGTATTTTTCAAACTCTTCAATCGATGGGCTTCAATCATATATAAGCTGCTTTTTTTTATTTGTTAATACTCATCACAAACATTCGTGCACTGCTGGATCCAGTAGTTTCGGGCTGGAGGCTTACTTGCCAATTGATCGCTCAATTTGTTCTTTTTTTTAGTGGGATTGGGATACGGGGACTTGATCACCGGATGCCATCAGGTGATCAATGGGTCGATTTGTGGCATAGGTGCAGATTTAAAAAGAGTGATCAATGACTCTTTAGCCCGTTATCGAAGACATTCATCTGATATTAGCAGTAAAGCTTCATGAGGGCTAAAAAAGCGGAGCATTAATATTTTTGATGACTCCTTCAATTTCCCGATGAATGCTCTAATTTTTTTTTTTGTACTGACTTGGTTCATGCAATATATGAATCTATCGTTATATTACTTGTTGTCCCCCCCCCCCCCCCCCCCCTTCAAAAAAAAAAACAAAAAAATGTTACAAAGTATTTTATGGAAAATATTATGTGTTATACTCATTTGATATTTGTGTTGGGTTTTTGTTATTCTTGAAAGGGACAACAACATATGACAATGGCAACATGAAAGTTACAGTGACAACAAGTGAGATCTCACATCAACAAGAAATCTCCCCCATCGACAAAACACTGGCTGCAGCAGTGCCCCAATCAACTGGAGCTGATAGGAAGCACAACGTACCTTTGATTAAGAAGAAAACATTCAAGAGAGTTGGGAAGCAAAAATCACGGCCAAAGCCACAAAATAAAAGAGAGAGGAAAAAAGGAAAGAAAAAGAACAAGAAGACGCGCTAGCCTTGTCTAATTGTCTCACCCTGTTCTGTTGAGCGACCATAATTTTAAGTTGGCTGCTGAGAACTTCTGCTTGGTTGTGTGGAAGCTTTGGTTGACAAGGGAATTCAGTGACTTTTATCTTTATGCCTAACTATCATTAGATTTTGTCTCGAAGAGCTTTACTTCCAAACTTCACAATCGGTCAGACTGAATATTTCTTCCCCTTTACCGAGTCAAAGAAAAAACGATTATTCTTGTACACTGCTGGTCTTTTAACGAATTTTATTAAAAATTATGCCGAGTTGTATATTGTCGATACCTGTTTCTAACGATCGTTCCAATTAAATATATGCCTATTGGTCCTGCATAAGGATTTGTTGGGATAGTGAGATTAAGTGAGATAATTTTAAATGAAAGTTAAAAATTAAATAAAGTATTGTGAAAATATTATATTTTAATATTTTTATTATTTTAACATTTAAAAAAATTGACTTATTTATTATATTTTATATAAAAATTTAATAAAACTGTAATGATTAAAATTTGATTTGTTTTGGGAGATAAAATTAAAAATTTCAATTTTTTTTTAAATTTATAATTATATTTTTTTCAAATTCTTTTATCAAATATAATAAAAAATATAATTTTTTTAAAATTTAAAATTATTTTTTTAAATTTTAAACTAAAATTAATACTAAAAAAATATTTTATAATAATATTTTATTTTTTAAAATTTTTATCTCATTAAAAATAAATATAAATAGGACCTAAGTCTCCACGGATGGCTTTCGGCAAGATGGAAGTCTTTTCTGGTGGCCGAGGCCCGTTTGAATAATTAGGTGGGATGGTGTAATTGTAATTGCGAGGTGGGTGTCTTTAGGTCATACGAGGGGGGCTGTTGCAGCAGCCCGTCACATAAACAGTAAAATTATTATTTATATTTTATTGTTTATGTGAAGGACTTTTTGCAGATACTCATTTGACATTTGTGGCAGTCGTAGGTACCGCGATTAGGTGGGGGGTTTGCAAAATGTACTCATGGGACGGAGGGGGAATTGGGAAGCCACCGCGTGTCATTATATGAATGGATGGCTTAGTGGGTGGAACACAGAGAGAGTTACGAAAGCTTCGTTCCAGTTCGGGGGCCCACGTCTTAAGTCCCTTGCCTTGCGCTACGATGCATGGATGCATCAATCGTTAGTGTACTACAATTTGTCTATACCTTGCCTATTCCTCTGCTTTGCATTGTCGTAGTCTCGGACTGATCATTGCATTTACAATTACACCACTTTGAAGTTTGAAACCACCCCCCCCCCCCCCCCCCCCCCCCCCCCCAAAATCGCTGAAAGTGTTGTATCTTTTACATGAAAAAATATAAATTTCTAGATGTTATCATATATGAACCCTATTGGATTTAGAAAAATCATATACTATAATATTGAAGATGATCTTTCTACTTATAAGTTATGTAGAACAAAACTATTGAGAGGTTTAGTTCATATATACTTTCTATCTTTGGCGTTTTAGGACTGAACTCCAGTGGAGACTACACGTCCAAGGCATGTGCTTAGCTCCATATATCCACAACTTATCATAATTGTATTACTATTCTAATATCTAAAGTACTGACATGATACATGAAAAACATTTCACATAAGTTAGAAGTCATTAGCCTAAAAAAGAAGAAGTTAGAAGTCATTAACAATTTAATTCAAGAATTGTACCATAAACATTAAAATATAAGCAAAATACAATAAAAAATGCCACACTAAAACCTCTAGAATATGTGATACAAAGTACTACAAGGAGAAATTCGGTTACAACAAATTTTAACAAATTTTCAATGACGTAGTTAATTCTCTATCTTAATAATAAATATGTGGAACAGTCTATCATAAGCACATGTACAGGAGCATAACCATAATTTGGTATTTGAGTGATGAACTTAAAAATTTTCCTTCAAATAAAGCTCGACGATGATCTTTCATGGAATAAAATTTATCCATTATCATCTCTAAAGTAAAATTCTTGACCATTTTTTTTTCAATATAAGCTCATATTTTTGTTTATACTTTTAAGTAAAATTCATCCATTAAGCTCATATTTTTGTTTACTTTAAGTAGTTCCAAGAGTTTGTTAGATTTTTTTTCGTATAGTTTATAAATTAACGAATATTTTGAATTAATTTTATGAATTAAGTTTATTATTTCCTTTAATTTATTATATGAAAGCAACAATCTAAATTATCTAAATAAATGACAGTAAATTAGTAATGCTAAAATCTGAGAATAATAGTTTAAGTTATCTAAAAGCCTAAATAAGTCAAAATGATAATCTAACAATAATTTAGTAATGCTAAAGTTTAAAAGTAAAAATCTAAACTTAATAAAATAATAATAATAAAGTAGATTCTTGAACAAGCTAAATAATATAGTAATAATAAAAAAACTTAAATATAATCTATAGAAGTAAAACAATAGAACCTGGTTCGGTTCCGCCCCTATCAATGCAACTCCCAAGTCCCAAGCCTTCAAGTTTCATTGAAGTCACTGCTGCCTCTGGTAAAAGTGTTGTGAAGTTGACTATTGTTGGCGCTAGGACGACCATGAGAGAGTTCGCTAAGGAAGTGATGGCCAAGGTACTAAGTGCCGAGGGAAAGGTCGTGAAGACGGTCACGGAGGAAGAGGTGCCAGCTCATGCAGAGGGTGCAAAGGATCAATCTTCCTCCTTTGAAGCTGGGGAGGCCGTGTATGAAACCTGGCGAATTGAGACAACTATTCAGGCAACTAGCAGAGAGAGTTCAATAGAGGTCATCACTCCTCTAGCTTGACTAGAAACGTGGTAGGACGTGCGGAGGCCATTGGCCAAGTCGTCAAGTGTCTATCTGATTTCTGCTACGAGGTTTCTTGCATTGTTTTGCGATCCCTTTCCTATCTTTTTCCTTTATTGATGACTTCCAAATTCCCTTCATTGATAATTTTGTGTTGGTTTTTGTTGTTGTCAGGGCACCTCTCAATTGGTGGCTTTTGTTATGAATGGCCAAAAAGCTGTCACGTAGGAGAATTGAGCCCTCCATTCGATGACCGAATAAGCTCTGAGATACATTGGTGATGAGAGGGAGGAGAGGGAACATCTAGAGTAGGAGTTGAGAAGGGTCTGGCTTGCCCACGAGAAGGATAGTAGGTGAATCAAGAAACTTCGATGCTGTCAGAATGAGCTGAAGAAGAAGCTTGAGTCAGTGAACAAACGGGCGAAGGAATAGGTCACCTTGGTAACTGAGGACTTGTCTGAGGCCAACAAACAGATGATGGCCTAGGAAGTGGTCATTCAAGACCTTTGTGATGACTTGTTCCAAATGTAGAGTGTTGTTTCCTGTCTGAACAACCAACTGAAATTGGTCTTGGATGTCTGTGATGCTTGGTAGCATGGGTGAGCCAAGGTCTTCAGGTCATTGCGGGACAATGTTTTGGAGAATCGGCAGCCAGGTCCGAGGACCCTTGATGCATATTTGTGAGCCCTCAACCTTTCCAAGGTTGCCATCAACCCTGAAGCCTTCAAGTTTGGTTGCAAGGGGAATGACTTTATCCCCGACGCCTTTTTGGGTTATGTGGATTCAGCCATGCTTGAGCCCGATACTTTGAGTCTGTGATCCCGAGCTCAATGTTCTCGGTTATGATCTTCTTGAGCTTGATGATCTTGGTTTCAAGGCCTCTAAACACGATGTTGATGCCCCTGCATCTTAGTTCCCACACTATAGTTGTTTCACTTCCTCCTTTTGTATATATATATATATGTTTGTGCCAGTTTCATGTGCCTTGTGTGTATTCAACTATTAATGAAGTTGTCTTCCATTTATTTGTACTCATACTTGGTGCTCATCTTTGATATTTCCCTTTTCTTTCTTTTTTTCTTTCTTTTTCTTTTTTTTTTTTTAAACATATGGTCTGGGGGCTTTGATGTAGAGAGTTAAGGTGTCCATGCTTAGGTGAGGGGATTACTGGCATTTGGTGCTTTTGGTCCACCCTGCTAACATTGAACTTGCTCCTGACAACCTCACCGATTGACAACTCTTGGCTTGTGTGTTTTTTGTTTAACCCTTCCGGTTGGTTGTCTTCTTAATGCTTTGTCGATATCATTAATGAGGCTAATGTTTTAGATTAGCTTCCTTCCTTTTGTTATTAGCTTTATGGTGTGCTTTACCTTGCCCTATTCTTTTAGCATTTTTTTTGCGCGTTGTTCTTTATCTTGATATGTAATTGAAAAATAGGAAGAGGCATCATTAGAATATGTTGGCCCCTACCCACTGTTGTTGCCTTGAAGGGGGGGTGGAGACTTCTTTTATAAGTCGAGCCATGTTGATAAGGTTCCGGTTGCCCCCTCAGGAGAGGCGTCGGGAAGCGATTGGCTAGCCCGCCCCTATATCCCTCTTGAGTTGCACCGTGACTATGGATCGAAACAAGCTGTTGTAGAAAGCAAATGAATTAGTTATGATTTCACTTTTAGGTGCATAAGCACTAGACTTGCAAATATGGGTCGTTTGGCCTACACTCTATCGAGGAGGGATTGGGATGTCTTAAGTCAAGCCCGCCCTTTTAATTCTTCGAAGAAGTAACTTTTTCGAACAACTATGGGACTGGTAAGCTTTTTACTGTGATGGGAGTTGAGATAAATGTTTGGGCTATTAAGAGACTTGACTCGCTCTCCTCTACGGAAAGGGCTGAGTGGCCTTTGGTGCGACTCGCCCCCGTAGCCCCATTGAGAGGTAGGATGTCCGGTGGTTTGAGACTAGACCCATTCCCACTAGTTGACATTGCAGGAAATGTAAGATTTAGATCATGTTGGCGCTGAGCCCATTCTTAATTTCTTTGTCTCAGTAGAAGTCGAGACAAGTTTTTGGTCCTCCGGGAGGCTGGACTTGCACTCCACCGCAAGAGGGGTAGAGTATCCCCTGGTATAACTCGCCTCTTTTGATCCTGCATTGAGATAAGTTTTTAGAAAGTTTGTAACTAGATCCACTCCTACCTGTTGACGCTTACGAGAAATGTAACTTTTCTTTCATCTTCAAGCAATTGGGGACTAACCTGCACTTTACTGCAAGAAGAATGAAGCAGTCTTTGGCATACTCATTCCTTGGGTACCCTGCTGAGAAGGTAAGTTTGGATAGCAATGTGGCTAGTCCTCTCTTCGTCACAATAGGGGTCAAGATAAGCTTTTGGACCACTAGGGGGCTGGACTCACACTTTATTGCAGGAGGGGTAGAGCAACCTCAGGCTTAGATCGCCCATTCGATCCCATGAGAGGTACATTGTTCGGACAGTTTGAGACTGGACCTACTCCTGCCTATTTATTCAACATTTTCTCTCTCATTTCTCAAAACTCAAGAAATACTTAACTAAACTATCTTGTTGTTATCTACCATTTATCTTACTACTATAATATTATTTATAAAATTCTCATCTCTTCTTACTTTTCAAATATTTACAATTTTATTGTAGTGCACATTAGGTTGTCATAGGAAGGGGTGTCCATCTATATCAAGAATAGAAATGCTATTTAACTTAAAATAGTTGACCGAATATTTCTCCCAAATTGAAAAACATTTTTTACTTAATGATTAAGAAATTGTTTTTAAATAATATAATGATTTTTTTTAAAATTTTTAAAAAAATTTAAAAACAGTAAAAAAATGAATGAAAAAATAAAAATAAAAATAGAAAAAATGCCTATTCAATACAAACCCGTGTTTATTCGAGAGATGTAGCACGACTCATATCAAGAATAGGTAGTTTCCAGTTCTTAAAATTTAGAGAAATAACTATATTGGATTAAAAAAAATGATTTGGGTTTTTAAATAAATAATTTAGGCTTGATTTATTTTGGGAGATAAGATGAGATCAAAGTTAAAAATTAAATAAAATATTATTATAATATATTAATTTTGTTTTGAGATTTGAAAAAATTATTTTGAGATTTAAAAAAGTTGGATTATTTATTTTATTTTGTATGAGAATTTGAAAAAGTGTAATGATGAGTTTGAGATGAGATAAGATAAAATAAAATAAGATGAGATTGTTCTCCAAAATAAATCAGGCTTTAATGTAGTATTGGCGTAATTATATAATTCTAAAATGATTAATATATCTATAAAAGTAAATTTTGTCTTAAAGGAATAATTTAATCATAACTAATATAGTTTTTTAGATTTGATACTCCTCGAAGGATTGTATAAGTACGCAAATATTATATTAAGTTAATTATATTAAATTATGTTACCCTTTAGAGTACTACATTTTCTTGTATTAATACATCATATTATTTTATATTAATATTATTGTGTTTATTCCTCTCATTTTAAGGTAACAAGGAAAGCAAATTTGTATGTCGTTTTTTTTTTTTAAAAGTTCGAGTAATAAAGATAAATATAAAATGAAAAGAGATTGTGATAGAAAACTCCAAATAATGTACTGAAAGTGAATTAAACGACACAAGGAGAAACAAGCTAGCTAAATAAACAAAAAACAAAAAAAAAAGGAGTAGACATTGCAAATTGGAAAAATATAGTCACAAATTTTTGTTTAAAAATAAGGATTTCAAGTGATAGAGGAAAATTAGATACATACAGTTAGTAAATGTACAATATTCATTATTAAATGTGTAGATTTTAAGGACATAATTAAATATTCAATACATAAGAATTATTTTATATGTCAATTTTAGCTGCTCGAAGTACTTGAATCTAAATAAAAACTTGACGAGATCTTCATCCTCATGGTGGCAACTTGTTTTTAATCTATAAAACATTGACTTTAACCTTAAAATTTGTGGGTAGTGTGTGTGAAAGTTTCGAAGCCCCAAAAATCAAAAGAAAAGATAAACTTGAACTTTGATTCCTCAGTCGTTGTTGTTATATATTTTCTTCTCTCTTCTTTTTTTTTTTTTTTTCTCAGTGGATTTCGTTAAACGAATTAAATAAACACCAGATCTGACGGCAGCTACCACGAGCGCACACTTAAAATCCCCAATCGTCGCCCACACAGGAACACCACCTCCTCAATACCAACACGTGCTGCCGTACTGGTCAATATAGAGGAGTTGAATAGGATTCCTCACGGCTCACGACTTCTTGTTGATTCAACGGTCCAGATCTCCCGAATCCCCGATCCCTTTCTACCCGAGATCTCAGCCACCACAGAGATTCGACCAGTGTTGGAGCCGTCACACTGATCACGCAAGCAGCACTCGGGACAAAGCCCTCACGGCTCACGACTTCTTGTGGATTCAACGGTCCAGATCTCCCGAATCCCCGATCCCTTGCTACCCGAGATCTCAGCCACCACAGAGATTCGACCAGTGTTGGAGCCGTCACACTGATCACGCAAGCAGCACTCGGGACAAAGCACAGAGAGAGAGAGAGAGAGAGAGAGGGGGCGGCTTCGTAGCAATTGCTCAAAGTGTTCGTATCAGGGAAAATTCGAAGGCGCTTCGCCGAAACTTCTCAGAGACTCGAAAATTAAAAAAGGCTCTCTCGATTTTTACTTTTATTTTTATTTCACTTTCCCGCTCGCCTTTCTTTCCTTTCTTTTATCGTCCTTACGAATCTACGACACATTCGTGTTGTCGCTTTGGATCGAATCCCCGTTTGGTTGCTGAGAAAACAAAGGAAACTAAAAGAAAATCTTTTTTTTGTTCTCCCTCTCGCTGTGTGTGTGTGTGCTTTTTTTTTTTGGTTATAGAGATTGGAAATGGAAGTGAAAGGAAGTTTTATCTTTACGTGACTGGAAAGCTTGTTGTTTTTCATGTTGTTGAACTTTCTCCTTAGAATAAAACTTCCATTTGGTTGCTGAGAAGGTAGCGAAAATAAAAAAAACAAATCTTGTTCTCGAATCTCACACGTTGCTAGTTTGTTTGTTTAAGGAAATAGAGAAGTCCTAGGCAAAGTGAGGTTAGGTTCATGTAATTGAAAGCTTCATATCGTGTTATTTTTCTTCAACTTTCTCAGCAACCAAGCAGGACAGTTTAGTTTAGAAATAGTCAAAATGCAAACAAGGTATATGGAGAGATCAAATAGCGTGGTGAGGGAGAAGCGAAGTTTGGATGTAACTTCAGCAGATGAAGTCCAGCCTGATAGGAAGCGTCCTGCTCTAGCTAGGTATATCTTTTTCTGTCTCTCAAAATTTAAGGTTTTTATTGATATTATTCTGCTTTTGTAGCAAACTTCGTTTAATCGGTCCATTTTTTTTTCTGAAATATTTTATTCGTTTTGGAGTTCTTACCTTAATGCTTAAACTTTTGTGTTTGTTGTTTCTATGGCTCTAATTTAACAGTAAGTCTGGATTTTTTCATAGAAGCTGAAGCGAGAAAGTGTATCAAATTAATGTGAATTCTACGAGGAGGTCTAGCAAGACTAAGCTAGTTCTAGATTGGTTGTTGCTTATTTAGGAATAAAAGTTCATAGAATTTGTTTTTTAAGATTTGATCTTAGCATTACTTTGGTAATTGTGAACTAAGAAAACACCTTGAGGTTCAAACCGATTGTCTCACACCCAGTGGTTGCAGAAATTCTGGCACTGTGGAGAGCTGGTTGGTTATGCATTGAACTGAACCTGAGTAATGTGGTTTTTGAAGGGGATGCCCAAGTGGTGACAAAGGCAGTGAACTGCAGGGAGGAAGATTGCTCGTGGTATGGGAATCTGTTAGAAAATGTTAGAAGTTCTATAAGTCTAGGGAAGGATGGAAAACTCAACATGTTCATAGAGAGGGGAATAAAGTGCTCATAAGTTGGCAAAGGTTGCTATGTCTAGGGCAGAAGAGGCTGTTTGGATTGAGGAATGTGCAATGGAAGTTTGTAGAGAATATGCATACAATAAACTTTGTATAGATTGATACAACAGATGAATGGTATACAACATTTTACAGTAAAAAAAAAGGTCATGCTAACAAAGTCTGAATTTATGTTGATTATTCCCCAAAAGTTGGCTTGCCTTGGTTTTTCTGGATTCTTATGCTTCCGATATTTTATTTTTGTTTTTTGTCATAAATTCATGGGTCTTTATGCATCTACGAAACAGCTCTTCCTGTATACCTAAGAATATGAAGCGGATTTTAAAACGAATTTGGGATATTAATTTTCTTGGTGTTATGTTTTGCATTTGTTATAGCTGAATTGTATTTCCCATGCAGCATTGATGGCCTTCGAATATTTTTATTAAAACTTTTTAGTTTCGTGCAGTGTAATTGTTGAAGCTCTAAAGGTGGACAGCCTGCAGAAACTTTGTTCATCATTGGAGCCTATTCTCCGGAGAGTTGTAAGATAAATTAGCCTTCTTCTATCTTTTTCCCCTCCCCACTGAAGATTTTAGGAAAACTTTCTTTTCATGTTTCATCATGAGTAATTAATTTAATTTTTTTAAGTAAAAATTTAATTTAATTTAATTTAATTTAATCTATCAACCATCTAGCTAAATAATGGTCTTCTTTTTACCTAAGAGAGTGCAGAATTGAAGTAATGGAGTTTTACTGCTCTTTTTCTTTTTATTATTTATAGGCTATTAATTCTTTTTCAGCTCATCTAACAACAATAAATGGGGCTACAACGTTTTTAAGGACATTTATGTTTCTGAAAATGGGGCTCACATTGGTTATTGGAAATCTTTCTTGAGTATCTACTATGTAGCTCAAGTTTTGTAGCTGAGTTTGTTATATAATATTGTAAAAAAAGAATTAATTGTAAAAAAAGAAAAAACTTGGTAGTGGAGGATCTCTCTAACATTGTGGCCAGCCAGAATGTGAAGTACAGAACTTTTTTGTACAAGTCCCTAGTACAGAGCCACCAAGAAAGAAAGGATTCTGCAGCTATATGAGGTTACATGAGATGCTCATGCAGCAGAAGCAATTGGTTCTTTTCCCCCTTTTCAAACTTTTGTTTTTCCTTGGGACCTTGGGCATCTGTCATGAGGGGGCGGGCTTCAACGAGAGGACCAAAAAGTTCTGAGACGACAGAAAAACAATGCATTAAAGTATTCCTTCATAAAAGTGTATGTACATGATTGATTGAGAAGCCATGGAATCTTTGCCTAATTTTATAAGACTAGTGACCCCCATAAATTTTCCAAAATGCCAATATTTTGTGATACCGTGTATTTTGTTATACATTTCTTCATAACAAAAACTTCTTTAAAAGGATTTTGTCTCACTTTTATCATCTATAAAAATATAAAATTGTTAGGTCTATCAAAAATCCTACACAAAAATGTCAATACACCAAGGCCTCGCTTGATAACACAAATAAGATGATATAAAAATTGAACAAAAATCTTATGCATAAATGTATATAGGCTAACTTGACTTTTAATATGATTCATCAGATCTACTTTACAATAAAAATAATTTTTTAACGATCAGATAAATCATATTAAATCCCGTTAGTGTATAGTCTCTATCTTACGTAAGAGCATTCTTATTGGATTGTCTAAAACTATCTTTCAAAAAGTATAAATTTGTATATTTTTCAAAAAAAAAAGATCATATTTAATCAAAAGTGAGGAGATAAAAGTAAGAAAATAGAATAAAAGTACTTTTGTAAATAGTAAAGCTAAAATTTTATCCAAAATTTGACTTTTTGTTGGATAAAATTTTAGTTTTACTATTCACAAAAATACTTTTATTTCATTTTCTTAATTTTATCTCCTCATTTTTTATTAAATATGACCAAATTTTTTTGATAAATGTATAAATTTATACTTTTTAAAAAAGAACTTTAGACAATCCAATGAGAATGCTGTTAAGAAACCTATGCCGATCAAGAATTTCTCTTAAAGAAAAAAAGAGTGAAAGTGCATGAAACACGTTATTCTCCGGAGAGTTGTAAGATAAATTAGCCTTCTTCTATCTTTTTCGCCTCCCCACTGAAGATTTAGGCAAACTTTCTTTTCATGTTTCATCATGAGTGATTAATTTAATTTTTTTAAAGTAAAAATTTAATTTAATTTAATCTATCAACCATCTAGGTAAATAATGGTCTTCTTTTTACCTAAGGGAGTGCAGAATTGAAGTAATGGAGTTTTACTGCTCTTTTTCTTTTTATTATTTATAGGCTATTAATTTTTTTTCAGCTCTAACAACAATAAATGGGGCTACAACGTTTTTAAGGACATTTATGTTTCTGAAAATGGGGCTCACATTGGTTATTGGAAATCTTTCTTGAGTATCTACTATGTAGCTCAAGTTTTGTAGCTGAGTTTGTCATATAATATTGTAAAAAAGTCCAAAAACGTGTTGTTCATGCTTCCAAGGTCTGTCAAAAATTCTTGGTGATTTTAATATAGTTAGAACACCTTTGAAGAAGTGTCTGTTCCAGTTGGCTGACATGCTTGATGGTGAAATTGTTCTCTATTGGTATATAGACATGGTGTAATGCTTTTGATGTCTCTAATGTGTGCCACTGAACAGGTTAGTGAAGAAGTGGAGCGTGCTTTAGCAAAATTGGGCCCCGCCAAACTTCCTGGGAGGTATTCTAATCATTGATATACTTGGTTTATCCATGCTCACTAAAATAATAGTAAAACATGCCCTTTACTCTTTGAATTCTTTTTTTTTTTATTAAGAAAAAAAAAATAATGAATTCTTTAACGAATAAAACAATTGAGCTGTTCATAAGAAGTAAAGGGTCTTGTTATGTGTGATTTTATTACCACTTTTTAAGTTGCATCTGCAACTGGATCAATCTAGAGATCCAACATTGGGGTTCATATTGTGCTAGTGTGTTCTGGGTTTTGTTGGCATCGCCATTCCATGATCGTTGGGGTTAGGGTCACATTATGGGAACTGGCCTGGGCTTCCTGCCCCAGTACCAGCTGGCCTTTTCAATTCTACTAGATGGGAAGGGTGAAATTCTCTTTCAGCCCCTCACTTTTTAAGGTTAGAGGGGAGCTATATATCTTGTATGTCTCTTGCAATGATTTATTCATGTTGTAGACTGTCCTTTTTCTCCTTTACATCTTGCTCTTGGTTCTCCTTTCTTTTCTTTTTATTTTTTGTATATATTTATGGTTTTATAAGGAGACAACCTCTAAGATATATAGGTGCGTATATATAGAGTTAACCACAAAAAGAGTAAGATATCTGTATAGTTTTAACGTAGGCTGGTAAATGTGAAGTAGACAAGAAATGCCAAAAAATAAAAATAAAAGAAAGGAAGAACGAAAGAAAAGAAACCAGTTTAAATTATTAAATTTAACAACTCTAAAAGCATGATAAAGAGAAATGGATTCCTCTTAGATGCTCCAGTTCAGAGAAGGCTGATGTTCCTTAAATCCGATAGGCCTTCTTATTTCTACCCTATTTCTTATTGGATTTTGGATAAACTCTGAACTTTTTCTTCTCGATTGTTGGAGCCTAAACACCATAGCATATATGATAGGCTCTCTGATCCATGGAGTGATCTCTATGTTTGGACAAATGCCACAGCAGCCCCCAAGTTTCCAGCTATAAAATTTTAAGGATTTTATCTCTTTCTCCTTTTTTCTTTTTCTTGCTAGTTGGGTGTGTCCTTTTGTCGCTTCCTATTTACTTGGGTTGCATCTCTCTGCGCCTTCATTAAATTTGCATTACTTATAAAAAAACTGGATTGGGGGTTGATTTTAGATTCCGATCCTGTAGTGCAAAAGTCTGAAGGCGATGTTAAGATGAGTTGAGTTGAATTGTTAATAGTAGTATTTCGTGGATTCCATTGAGATGGGTTTAACCTTTTTAGGTTGAAATGGATTTAACTTTTTAGGTTGAAATGGATTTAACTTTTTAGGTTGAAATGTATGAAATAGGTTGAGATGAGTTTAACTTTTTATGGGAAATTGAGAAGGTAGTGAGTCCTATCAATGATTGGTTTGAGATGAGTTTAGTTCAATAACCAAACACGACTTGAAACTTGATTGCTCATGCCACTTAGAGAGTCAAATCCCACTGGGTCTGGATCAGGATTTTTGCTAGCTAGATGTCTACTTTTTTGGTTTTGCACTCATTAAAAAAAATTATACTCTTGGCTTTTGTTTCATTTCATTGTATTCATGGCTTCTGAGACCACATTTATCTTTTGTTTCCACTGGTGAGATTGTTTGAATTATTGATAAAATTTCAGGTCTTCACCCAAACGTATAGAAGGGCCTGATGGACGAAACTTACAGCTGCACTTCAAGTCCAGGCTGTCCCTTCCTCTCTTTACCGGTGGAAAAGTGGAGGGGGAGCAGGGTGCTGCAATTCATATTGTTTTGATTGATGCAATCACAAACCGTGTTGTCACATCAGGTCCAGAATCTTCAGTGAAGTTAGATGTTGTTGTGCTTGAAGGCGATTTCAATAATGAGGATGATGATACCTGGAATGAAGAAGAATTTGAGAGTCATGTGGTGAAAGAGCGCGAAGGAAAGAGGCCGCTTCTGACTGGGGATTTGCAAGTGATACTTAAGGAAGGTGTAGGAACACTGGGTGATCTAACATTTACTGACAACTCAAGCTGGATAAGGAGCAGGAAGTTCAGGCTAGGATTGAAGGTTTCCTCAGGCTGTTGTGATGGCACCCGGATACGTGAAGCAAAAACAGAGGCCTTCACTGTTAAGGATCACCGTGGAGAATGTGAGTACATAATTAGCCACAATAGTTTATTCCATATATCATGCATGTGCCTCTTGGAAAGACGGTAAATCTTATTTTTTGGATTTGTAGTATATAAAAAACATTATCCACCTGCATTACATGATGATGTTTGGAGATTGGAGAAAATTGGGAAAGATGGGTCATTTCACAAGAGGCTGAACAAAGCTGGAATTCATACCGTTGAAGACTTTCTAAAACTTGTGGTTAGAGATTCACCGAGATTGCGGAATGTAAGAATGCTGGATTTGTCTGTTAAATTCAAACTCCTATGTTGCAGATGCTCATTATTTTCCCATTCTTATGTTGCAGATTCTTGGAAGTGGCATGTCCAATAAGATGTGGGATGTTCTTGTAGAGCATGCAAAAACATGTGTCCTAAGTGGGAAGGTTTATGTGTATTATCCTGAAGATGAGAGGAATGTTGGCGTTGTTTTTAACAATATCTATGAGTTATGTGGCTTAATTGCCAATGGACAATATTTCTCAGCTGACTCTCTTTCCGAAAGTCAGAAGGTTATTGTTTATCTTTGGTCTTGAATCAATTTGATTGATCACGTTGCTTTGCATTTCTTGTTGTGGTTAATTAATGTTACCTATGGTGGATCACTAACCTACTACATCAACATTTAATGCTCCATAATTTTCTACATGTTGCTATCATTTTTCACATGAAGAGATATATACAGGTGGAGCAAGTTTTAGAGAAACTAGCATTTGGAAATCCAGAATTGCCATCCATTTTTTTTTAGAAGTATGAATTACCATTCATTTTTCTATGCGCACCATAAGCTTTTGAAAAGTTGCTAAGTACATCCTAAACCACTAATAATTTGTGCACCCTTTGTCAGTTACAGTTTGAGACATTAGTTTGGAGGGTTTTTTTTTTAAATTTTTGGTAAGTGACATTAGTTTGGAGTTTAAGGTTCACATTGAAACATAATGGGCATTTAATATCATATACTTTCGTCTCGGTTTTTATTTGAATGAAATGGCCCTGCATTTGTAGTTCACTATAGAATACCCCGAACAATATTTCTCACTTGTTTTTTTTTTTTTTAAATCAATAAATTCGAACTTATATAATATTGGCCAGTGAAGTGTTCATCTTGTAGCTTTTGGGAAAAATGATTTGAGTTTAGAAATTGAGATTGATTTTGGTTTGTGCAGGTCAACGTGGACACCTTGGTGAAGAAGGCATATGACAATTGGATGCATGTTATAGAGTATGATGGAAATTCGCTTCTTAGCTTTAAACAAAATAAGAGCCCGGGTGCTTCTCAAAGTGATGTCCCAACGAATTTACATGATTATTCAAACTCGTTTGACCAGCAGTTCACCCTACCAAGCCTGCCCGTTGCCATTCATTTGGAGCAGCCTTCTATGGATTCAGTAGGCATAACAGTTGGAGGTGTGTAAATATTGGTATAAAAATTGCAATAGTTCACTTGGTGGTTAGTATATGCACTATTTTTCAACCACCTCCTCCCCCCAAAAAAGTTGCATTGCTGTGATTTCGATACGCATATGATGTGACCATATAGTTCTGATTTCCGATTATGTGTACTTTCTCTCTCTAGGATATAATGATACTATGGCAGCCAGATTCTCGCTACCATCTCCAAATGTAAATCTCAGTGCTCCTACTCCGTTTGAGGGCACTTCATTCCCCCTACAGAATCCTTTGGTCAGCGTTTCTCACCAAGCGCAACTTCCAAAAAGTGACAACTTGCTGCTTCTTGGTCATCTACAGCCATCCACATCGGGATTCCAGGCAGTTGGTGCATCCAATCTTACTTATAAGGAAGAATTCTTCCCAGAGGAAGAGATTCGTATGAGAAGTCATGAAATGCTTGAAAATGAAGATATGCAACATCTCCTTCGAATGTTCAGCATGGGAGGCCATGCTCAGGCCTCCATTAATATGAATGAAGATGGATACCCTTATTCATCAGCATATATGGGCACCCCATCTCTAAACGTCAACTTTGATGATGATCGAACTCGTTCTTCGGGAAAAGCTGTTGTAGGGTGGTTGAAGGTCAAGGCAGCCATGAGATGGGGCATCTTTGTCAGGAAGAAGGCTGCTGAGAGACGAGCTCAACTTGTTGAGTTGGATGATTCATAGATGTGGCATGTAAGGCAAAGTTGATCCTGTTTTGATGTCAATATGCTTACTCTTCTCTGTCAGTCTGAATCATCTCAAGCTGAATTTGTCAACGTGAGGAAGGACTGGGCAGGGTGAAGCAAAAAACCTAATTGGTGGGTGGAGCCATGCCGCTGTTCCGGATGTTGCTTGGGGTTATAATTCTGACATCTGAGAATCTGTTTCATGTATAGTGTTAGCCTCTAGAGTAAGTTTATATCTACTATTAACAACCGGATTACTGTTGTGTTTTACAAATAAAGTGATGTCCTCTCTGCCTCTATCGAAGATGTTGCTAAATGGAGATACAAGATCTCAGCGGTGACCTTCCAAAAAGGTGGAAATTAGCCGTAGTTGTTTCTGTTTTGGCTTTTATATATTTGGAAGTGAGCAGAAGATAGTGGTGGTCAACTCAATTGTATCACTTGTAGTCATGTAAAGCATGTTGTACCTAGTTGTGTTTTTTGTTCCAATCTGTTGTAGCCTGTTAGTTGAAATTCAACGTAATTGGTTAGTATTGTATGTTGCTGCATTGTAAGAAGAGAACAATAAATATTAATTAGTTTATGGTAGTGAAATAGTGATTAATGTTTGGTTGACTCCTTGCTGCATCAGATAAATGTATGTGAGGACTGGTATTCATCTCATTTTCAGCCCAACTGTGATATGAACAGAACATATTCACCTCATTCACCTTTATTTCTCAGTTGTGTGGATCTGCCTCTACACAACAAGATCAAAAGATCCATTGAACCAAAGAACTGGAAAGTAGGTTACAGGATCCAAACTAGGCATAAATGTTTTATATCGAGGATTGGCCTGCACTGCACAAATTAGCTAATTTATGGTTGAATCCCGAATGTTCAATAATCTAACGAACTCAATTGCATGAGCCATGAACCGTAAGCCTAGTCCGTAGATGCAAGCCAACTGTCCTCTGTCGTGATGTATACATATATGCATGCTCCAAATGCACAAGGCCGATTGGTCTACTCGGCCGGTCTTTGTTCACTATTTCCCACGAAGAGAAAAAAAGGTCGGTTTGGCTCATGGTTTAGGGGGTTGGTTTGTCAAGACTGAACTGAACCGAGGTTGCGTTAAGATACAATGTAAAATATCAATTAAATATAATATGTAAAAAAATTATATATATAATTTTGTTAAATTAAAAAGAGAAAAGGCCCTAGAATTAGAAGTCTTTTTCTATTTATTTTTTTCCCCATGAGTTTTGAGTTTGCTATTTGTCTTTGAGCGACATTCAATTTGTCGTCTTGAGTTTGCAATTTGTCTAGTTTTGGAGGAAAAGAGTTGACGGATTTAAGTTATTTTGCGGAAAAGGAGATTAAGAAATGGGGTGTTGCAGAAATTTAAAAATTAACGCCTGTAGAGAAAATTTTCATGGAGGTAAAAATCCAGAATCTTATGATTAAAGGAAGGAGGCAGATGCACGAGATTTTTTTCATAAAATGGCAAATTCTCATCGTAAAATATTGCCATTGAAGTCCTTCATGTAGGTCATAATGTGATTTGTGATAAGGAGATTGAATATCAAATTGTGAATATTTATGAGAAGTTTTTTCGAAAAGAGTTTTCATGGAGACCTAATTTAGATGGGCTGGCGTTTTAAACCATTGATCATCTTGCTGTAAATTGGTTAGAGAGATCCTTTGAGGAAGATGGAGGTTTTGATATGATTGAAGGCATGTCTTAGGATAGGCTCTAGACTTGGACAATTTTTCCCTGACATTTTTTTCAAGCATGTTGGATTTTTTGAAGAAATTAATTCCTTCATGAAATTTAAGAAAAGTTTTAATATAATTTTCATTTCTCTCATCCCTAAAAAGACAGGTGCTATAGAAATGAGAGATTTTCGTCCTATTAGCTTTGTAAATGACGTGTAATAGATCATATCAAAGTTGTTAACTAACCACTTTGTGATTATCAATAAGACTATAATGAACTCTCAAAATGCATTTGTGAGGGAAAGACTAATTCTTGATTCAATTTCAATTGCTCATGAGTGTTTGGTATGTAGAATAGGATGGGGCAATCTAGAATTTTAGTCAAATTGGATATGGAAAAGGTTTTTGATCATGTCAATTAAAGTTTCTATACTTGCTTAGGAGATTTGGGATTGGGGAGAAGTGGTGCTCGTGGATAAGGCATTGCATTTCGGCGATTTGATTTTCTATTTTGTTGAATGGCTTTCTAGTTGAATTTTTAACAAATTTCGTAGTTTAAAAACTTCATTGTTTAAGGTTTTTTTTTTTAAAAATTACAAAATACGAAATGGGGCCTAAGGGACTTGAATGCAGGTTCTCTAAGAACCAAAATCATGTCTCAACCATTAGGCCACTTGGCTATATGATGTTTATATTATAATATATAAGGTATAAATAACTAGAATTTGGAGTTGGAGTTCAGAGTCAATAAGGCCTTCACACTCTAATTTTGACTCCAACTAGGGGAGTCGGAGTTATTTCAACTTTTGACTCCGATTTTCGAAACCTCCAACTCTATCAAAGTCGAAGGGCCATCGAAGTTTAGATGGAATCGGAGTGGGTAGAGGTTTTTGCCCACCCCTATTTATAATCTAGATAATTTAACTTCACGCTCCCATCAACTACAACAACTAAGGCCAATATCATGGTTGGAATGAAGAGGTAGTCAAAGTAGTTGAAAAGGGAAGCTATCGAGGAAAGCTAGAACCATTCTTGGAGGTGAACTGTGCGCAACAAGTGTTTAGTTAAATAGGATGCAATGATAAATGAAATGGAGAGTTTTGGGAAGGGGTGAGAGTGAGTATGTGTGATGATTGATGAGTGAAACAGGACGTATTGTACATTTTAGTTAAACAGTACATTTTGTTCAAATGTTAGTTGTATAAAAGACCACGACAAGAGACTTAACAGGTATCTGAAGTGTATTGTATGAATAGATTGAAGGTTTTTCCACCAAATAAAGCAAGTGTTTTCTATCTTTTCTTTCTTGATTTTCTTTTAATCTTGTCCTTACTGTCGTGCATCTCCAAAACTTCCCTAATAGTCGGCTGTTATGATTCCAAAGTAAGTTGGGCAGAGTCGATGGCCTTAGTCTTTTGGCTTTAGTTTGCTTTATTAGTTTTGTTTCATAATTGGCCTTAGGCCTTTTGTTGGGGGCTTATGGCCTTATAACGAGTTACTAGCCTTTGTTTTGGAGGTTCACAGTATATGTAGTCAGTGGGGGAGAGGAGGTAGAGTAATATGAAATCATTTGGATTTCCATTGTAATAGGAACCTTTGTTTGGAGGAAGAGGACCCTTAAGTTCCTCTGCATGACTACGCATTTATCTCTTACCTTTCCATTTCATCATTTCTCTGCACTCAATATTTTATATAGAAATCATCCATCCATTGTCGGCATTCACCATTTTAATTCAGAGATATATTCATCATCAAATATCATTTATTTTACTTATTGAATTACTGGATTCCTGACAAGTGGTATCTATAGCCGATGATCCATAGAGGACGACACCCTTTTTGAGCAACAACTACAGCAACGGGTCGACTCTCATGAAAAGAGTCTTCAAAAACTTCATCACAGCTTGAATGAGTTAACCGATCTGCTGCTCACCTGGTTGGCCTAGCAGCACAATCCTCATAATCAGAATACTATGATCGAGAAATTGATCAAACAAAAGTCCACAAGTTTTTCAAGAGGTAACACAACTTCCATAGTTTGTGAAGAAGACGTGAAGCCTTACAAGGCAACACTCCCTCTTCCTCAGATTGGGAAAAATCCAGAAAAATCTATAGTCATTAAAGCGATCCCAACTATTGATATTGAGATCTAGAAGTTTCCAATCTAAGAAGGAAAAATAGTGTTCGATGTGGCTAAACTCAAAGAAAAAGAGAATGGGTACACGAAAGGGAAAGTCGAGGCAGTCGAAGTGGAAAGAGATTGGAAGAGAGACGAAGCGAGAAAGTGAAAAACAAAAATTATGGCCATCCCCAAAAATTACAAGTACAACCTAGACTAGTCTCATACGATGAGGTTGGAAGCCTTTTGGCCGCTGGGCATGACACCACTCACCTAGGCTTTGGGCCTCTATGAGGATGTCGTCGCTGCGTATAGGAAGGGCCTCAGGTCTGATCCCATTAACAACACCCTCACATTCAGCTTCAACGACGACCTGTAACAGTTGAAACTTACTGCCGGCCTACAACAGTCGAAAAATTTAAGGGGTAAAAATGTTTTTGCTCATCTTTTGCTTGATGAAATGCCATTGAGAGTTGTGTTTGAGCTCTTTGATAGAAGAAGGGAGACTTTTGATGTATTTCGTACTTCTACTTGTTCAAAAATCTGAAGTGGGTGTAGAATTGTGTTTGAGAGGATGGCCCGTAGGTATGTGAAATTTTAGGATGCTCTTCATGGCCTAATTAAACCAGGGGGAGTGGTACTGGTGATACAAACCAGAGGCCTAGTACAACTTCTATGTATGGGAGGATAATGATTTTTCAAGAGAACCATAAGCTATGCTAGAAACGATTTCTCGATCTAGGAAGTGATATTAGCCTTCAAAGGAACGAGATTTAATTATTCTTTTATCCAGTGGCCCTCCTTATTGATCCAATTGTTTTCTACGTTCCAGTAGTGGTGGTGAATAATGATAATTTGTCATGTATGACAACTGATTTGAATCTTAGAATTAATTTTATTTTTAAAAGGTTGGCAAACTTACATGTGGAACATAAGGTGTTTGATGAAATGCGTGAGATCATAATACAGCCACAACAACCCAACAAGCTCAATTCTCATGTTTGGATCATAAGTGTCGATTACAAGCCCTTTAAGGGCCATGACAATAACCACCCTTTTGTCCTAAAAAATCCAACGAAAATCAAGAGCGCTGAAGCCATGGTTGCTAGTGAAATCCCTCTTGTCTTACATGGATTCGATTTACAAGTTGTGAATGTCAAAGATTATTGTTGAGAGAACACTACTCTATGCATGAAGTTCGAAATTGCATATTGTCACTAGACATTGTGAGAACAGAGCAGCCCTTGATATGACGAAGGGAATCCCTGGAAAAGTAAGAAATTTGCAAATGCATCTATTGATTGAAAATTTTTATCGAAATTCTAAACATATCCATCTTGATGGGAATTACCCTTATGCCTGAGATGTTATTACAGTTCTAGTAGAACTAGGAGATACATTTAATGACATTGATTCGATGTTGGCTACAACCCTATGTCGAGTGCCGATGTTGCTTTGTGTCAAAGCATTACAAAGGTGGTTTTGGAGTTGTAAATCTGCCATGCAAAGAACTGTTGAAGAGTGATATTGATGAAACTGGAGTTCTTGGTGCCACACTACAAGTCATAAATCCAACGGTGGCTAAAAATAGTTATAGGCAATTTAAGGACAATTCTTGTACTTTAACAAACGATTTTACAAATGGAGATGGCAATTCCAGAAATTACAAAGTCATAGTTGAAATGGAGTTTGGAAATATTCCAAAGAATAATTAGCACAAAGTGGTTACAATAGAGATCCTTGACAATGAGCAGACCGAGCCAAACTACATCTTTTGCCTTGACAATTGGCAAGCTATATTGGCTGGAGCCCTCAAAATGATTCTTGCCAACAGTGAAATTAATGTGACATTATTGCCGATGCACATGTACTCCTTGCTTCGCACATCAATTTCATTGATGGTGTCGCCACCTTTTCGTATTGCAATTCAATTTATATTAGCTATGCAACAAAAGTATTAGGCACAAGACCAGCTCCCTTCATGGCAGCTTTCTCATCGAAGGGACCAAGCACCGTAGGTCTGTAGCTCTTGAAATCCTTGAGCCTGATATCACTACATTAGGAGTAGAAGTTAGTGTTATAGCAGCCTATACAATTGACCTGACGGTGGAATTAAGGTTGGGTTATAAAGCACCAACTCATAGTGGGGTCACTAATCTCGAGACATCTAGGACTCGTATGAGCTTTGGCAGAGACATCTGGGACTCCTATGAGCTATGGATTCTAATCCTCAATTACAGAATGGTGGTGCTGCTACAGATTCTTCGGCATCAGATGGATATACGGATGATATTGAGAGAGAAGCAAACTTTTACTTCCATGAAATGTTTTCAGTTGACCATGATGCAATGGTCCAAATGCTAGTGAAAAATAAACCTTGGGGACAAGGTTCTTTAAAGAGGGAGTTTGTTATGATCTCAAGGTAAGTTGGGCTGAGTCGATGGGCTTAGTCTTTTAGCTTTAGCCTGCTTTATTAGTTTTGTTTCATAACTGGCCTTAAGCCTTTTGTTGGAGGCTCATGGCCTTACGAGTTACTAGCCTTTATTTTGGAGGTTTGTTGTATATGTAGTCAGTGGGGAGTGGCGAGAGGCGAGTGGAGGGAGAGTAATATGAAATCATTTGGAATTTTCGTTGTAATCGAAACCTTTGTTTGGAGGAAGAAGACCCTTGAAGTTCCTTTACGTGACTACGCATTTATCCCTTGCCTTTCCATTTCATCATTTATCTGCACTCAACATTTTATAACAAAAACCATTCATCCATTATCAACATTCACCATTTTATTATATAGATATATTTATCATCAAATATTATTTACTCATTGAAATACTGAGTTCTTAACATCGGTATCAAAGAGGGAGATCCTCTCATGGCTGAAGGTACATGAGGAAATTCTTTGAAAGCCTACCAAGAAATGAAATAGAAGCAACAAGAAGCTATGTAGCGGCTCTTGGATGACAACAACAATTAATACATGTCATCTCTAACAGGTTAAATTAGATGGCTGATAGGATTTGGACCTTGCTTGAGAGTCAGCATGTGTACGTTCAAATGAAATCAGTGTTTTGGATTTCATTTCATACCAACTGGTACGATCGAAATATGCTGTGCTAGCCTAGTAGCCAGTACATAAATGCATAGTATTCATACCGGCTAATATTTTGGCCGTATCAGTTGAAATATCGATACATCAAATTTCAGTCGGTACCAATATTTCAGCATGTAACTCTTTTTTTTTTTCATTTCTTCCTCATTTTTGGACTCCCAATTCAAACCAAACTATCTATAATTTATATATATATATGTATATGTATATATATATATATAATTGATTCATATATAGATTATTATTTTAGAATAAAATTATATATATTTAAATTTATTCATATATAAACTATTTCGAAACAGTATCTAAAATGATATTAATATTGAAATATCTCTTTTCAATACCTTAATTGAAACGGTATTCAAAACATTGGATATGATGGTCATCTGTCTCATTTTACTTTCTTCTCAAACATCACTCAAACACAACCACTTTTCAACATTAAATTTTGAACTTTTTCATCTAATCATACCTAGTTAGGGGTATAACCGACTCGATTTGGTTTGGTTATATACATTTTAGAACCGAACTGGTACATACCGATTTTCAAATTTTAAAAATTGATACCAAATTGATTCATTACCTAAATCGGAACTTCCGATTTTTTTTTGTTTCAGTCCAATTTTTTCGGTTTTACGAATTATCTATGTTAATAATAATATAATGTTTACTTATACTAAACTATTAGTATGTTTATATTAGAGTATTAATACATTATTTTATAATAATCAACATATACCAATACAATATTGAATTTAAATGTAGTCTATATATAAGTTTTAGACCTTTCATATAAGTATATATGATCAAATGTATAAAAATGTATTTACAAAAAGCATATATATTATAACTTATTATAATATATTTATCAAAAGTAAGTTTATATTAATGACTTAATATCAATGTTTATGTTTAACATTATAATTTTATATCATATTAATTTTATATTATAAGATTAAAATTTATATGTTATATCAACTGTTATATTAAAATTATAAAATTACTTTTAGGCTATATCACATATTATATTAATTTTATGTTATAAGATTAATACAATTGAATAATAAGATTAGAATTTCATATTATATTAACTAGTAATTTAGTATATAATATATGTAATATAATAATAAAAAGTTATATATAAAAATTATAAATATATATATATCGATCCAGTTCAGTTTGAACCAATTCGGGAGGTGTAGCCGCAATAGCACCAATTTTTATATGTCTGTTGGCTTTACCTTTTTTTAAAAATATGTATGTGCGTAGTTCAAGTTTTCACCCTATTCACCAAGTAAAAATATGAAAATTGGTACCACACCGATTTAGGACCGATTTCGATTTTGAAGATACAATACTACACTAGACCACTTAAAAATTGGACCGAACTCATTGGTTCGATCTAATTCAATCGATTTTAAAAAAAATTCATATGTCTAATCATTACAACTTTTTAAAATTTCTAAACAAATTACAAAAAAATAATTCAACTTTATATTTAAATTTTATAATTTTTTATCCAATTTTTTCTCTGTTATTTTCCAAAATCCAATAAAATATTTTAGCTCGGATTATTTCACTATTATTTATAAGAGGAATCCTGGGGGTCGGTTCGGTTCGACCCCCCCCCCCTTAGGAAAAGCAGCCGCCGCCGCTGGTGGTAGTGTGTGACACCGCCCATGTCATCGAGACCGGTTCCCTCTGGCGACCTCATACGGACCCATTTCAGGTTTATGGCTGTCAGAAGAAGATGGGAGGTCGCCGGGAGTTGCCGTCACAAGAGTGAGGTCACCAGAGGTAGCCAGTCCCGATGGCATGGGCGGTGTCGCTTACCGCCACCGGCAACTCTGGGGGCTAGACTGAGGTCGAATGCTCCTAAAAAAATTCATCTTCATTTTATTTTATTTTTTATTATATTTTTTATTATGTTTTCTTTATTTTATTTTTTTATTTTATTTTTTATTGTATTTTCTAAATTGTATTTTTTATTATATTTTTTAGAATTTTTTATTGTATTTTTATGGAGACTGGTCTTTATACTGGGGGCAACCCGACCGGACCCCAGCGTCACCTTATTTATAAACTACTCATCTCATCTCAATATCCAAACGTTGGCTAAATCTAGAAAACTGTTGATGTGGTGAGTCCTCTATTCACTTCAACTATGTTTACATACTCTAGTTCCAACAAATTTCAAATTGGATAATGATACATCTATGGAAAAAGCCCAAGGTCAAATAGGTGTCATCCCAACTTTTGCACCCACCAATAATGCGCTGCCATGTAGGAGTAGGAAACTCCATTCTACACACGCATGCATGATAAAAAAAAAAAAGTTTATTTCTCTATCCTCTCATTTTGTAAGATAGCAGTGATCAGGGAAAAAAGGTATCGAAATGTAAATGGAAATTGCTGGAATCAGTAAAATGGATGAAGAACATAGAACTATTAATAAATAATTTGGATAATACGTGAAATCATGCAGGAGCAACTTCAAGGGGCTCCTTCCTCCAGTGATTCAATTTCCTTTCAGTGTTTTTCCAGATATATCTGAATTCACACATGCAGTCCTTACATATTCCAATTCTAACAAACTGATCAAATAAAGTGCAACACGTTGTAAAGTTAAAAATTGAAATAGACATAAACGACAAAATAAGCAAATAGCAACTCCAGCATCAACGACACGTCGCTGCTTGGCTGTATTATTCAAACGGTGAGTTGCAAGGCTTCTCAAAACGATGTGCTGCAAGGCTTCTTCAAATGGTGCGCTTTGACCTCACTTAAGGCAACCCTGGACACTTCAATCCATCAGTTCCCTTAGTTCCATCGGTTTGTCTTCCAAAGTGTTCCATGCCTGGCCATGGAACCCTAACAATCGCCCCCCCCTCCTCCTCCTCCTCCTCCTAAAGCACCTTTTCCACAAGATATGGATAATGGTCTAGGAGCTTCTAATAGCTTTTCCAGGTGTTGTTGTCCTCTGAAATGCTGGTCCATTTCACTAAGACTTCCATGATGGCTCTATTTCTCTGTCATTTCTTGCAACGGTCAACCACTGCTCGGCAAAATCTCACCATCGTGACTCACCGGAGGCAATTAAAGAAGCAAAACCACCTGATTGCCGAGCTTCAGCTTCAAACACGAAACAAGGAAGACTGGGTGTATCTTAGACATCTCTGGCAGATCCAAGTGATAACCAACCTTCCCAACATGCTGGAGGATATGAAAAGGCCCACAAAGTCGTGAAGAAAGCTTGTGATTAGAGCAAGTGATCACAGAGTGCTAACGATAGGCTTGGAGCTTAAGGTAAACCCAATCTCCTTAGTTAAACTCCTTCTTAGTTCTGTGTCTATCTGTATAAAGTTTTATTCTTTGTTCAGAAAGCTCTAAGTTCTGTTTGGGAATGCCCTGAATCTGTTCCCTTGATTTCAAATAAGCATCCACAGCTTCATTTGAAGTAGTGCCTGGTATATACTGTGACAACTTAGGGGGGTGTACCTGCAGAGTGCCTCAGGGGAAATTAACTTAGTAGAAGAATGGTAGGATGTATTATATCAAAACTTTGCCATAGCTAGCCATTGAGTCCAAGCCTTAGGCTTTACCTCTGTATAGCATCTAAGATAACCTTCTAAAATTTTATTAAGGACTTCGGTCTGCCCATTAGTCTTAGGATGATAAGCAATACTATAATGGAGAGTTGACCCCTGTAATTCAAAGAGGGACTTCCAAAAGGAACTAAGAAAAATAGGATCATGATCTGAGACAATAGTTTTTGGAAGTCCATGTAATTTAAAAATCTCCTAAAAAAATTGTTAGGCAACCCTAGCAGTAATATATGGATGCAAGAATGCCATAAAATGACCATACTTTTTCAAACTGTCAATCACCACAAATATTACTGTAACCCCATGGGAATTGGGTAATCCCTTAATAAAATCCATAAAAATAGCATCCCAGGCTTGACTTGGGATAGGTAGAGGCTGTAAGAGTCTAGGGTAAGGAATTGTCTCAGATTCGTTTCGCTAACAAGTGTCACATTCCTTCACTACCCTTTTAATATCCTGCTTCATTCCTGGCCAAGAAAAATCCCTCTTGCCTCTTAGATATGTTTTAAGTAATCCAAAATGTCATGCTTGTAGGTCTTCATGAATGAACTGAAGAACCTTAAGCTTTAAGGGAGATTGAGCACCAATCACAAATCTACCTTTTTTAAGTAACAACCCCTACTGGACAGTGTAGCCTGTAGGGAGAGGTTGTTTCAATTGCACCCGAGTCACTAACTCATGTAAATCAGGGGCAGAGGCATATTTGTCCTTAAGTTCATGTAACCATGAAGGATTGGGAAATGTTAGAACAACTAAGGACCCCATGGAAGACTGATCTGTGTCAAACTTGTGAGATAAGGCATCAGCAACCTTATTCTCCTTCCCCTGTTTATAATCTATAGTATAGTCATAACCCAACAACTTGGTTAGCCACTTTTATTGGGCCAGGGTGCCTAATTCTTGCTCCAACAAAAATTTAAGGGCCTGCTGGGTCAGTCTTGACTTTAAATGATTGGCCCAATAAATAAGGCCGTCACTTTTGAACTGCTATAACCAAAGCGAGAAGCTCATTCTCATAGGTTACAGCCTTACCTTTTAATGCTTTGCTGAGAAAAGCAATTGGCTAGCCAAATTGCATCAACATAACCCCTAAACCCTTCCCACTCGCATCACATTCAACAGTAAAAGGTCGATTAAAATCAGAAAGTTTAAGGACAGAAGGTGAAGTGCCTACTCTCTTAAGGGCTGTAAATGCTTGAGCAGCTGCGGGGGTCCAGTTAAAAGAATTTTTCTTGAATAAATCAGTGAGGGGAGTAGTTATAACACCATAGCCTTTGATAAATTTGTGATAATACATTATCAACCCCAAGAATCCTTGCAAGGATTTGATAGTAGTAGGAGTTGGCCAGTCCAGCATAATTGTGATTTTCTTAGGATCTGCTTTAACTCTCTAACCTGTGATAATATGGCCCAAATAGTCCACCTCTTAAATCCCAAATAAGCATTTAGATCGTTTGGCATACAAAGAATGACTAGCCAGTGTTTGAAAAACTTGTTATAAGTGGCCCAAATGATCCGTATACCAAAATATCATCAGAAAATACAAGCACAAACTTCCATAAAAATGGCTTACAAATACTATTCATCAAGCCTTGAAAGGTAGAGGGAGCATTGGTAAGCCCAAAAGGCATGACTAAAAATTCATAATGACCTTCATGAGTACGAAAAGCTATCTTGTGAATGTCTTCTGGGGCTACTCTTATCTGATAATAACCAGACCTAAGGTCCAATTTAGAAAAAGAAATGGACCCATGGAGCTCATCCAACAACTCATCAATAACTGATATGGGAAACTTGTCTTTAACAGTTTCCTTGTTTAGGGCCCGGTAACCCACACATAAATGCCAACTCCCATCCCCTTTTCTCACCAAAAGCAAAGGTGAAGAAAATGGACTACAACTTGGCCAAATGACTCCAGTGGAAAGTAATGCAGAAACTATCTTCTCAATTTCAACTTTCTGAAAATGAGGGTATCTATAGGGCCTAGTAGAGATAGGAGTAGTATCATCCTTTAAAATGATTCGATAATCATAAGGCCTAGAGGGAGGGACCCCAGATGGTTCTTGAAAGACTAAATCAAACTTCATTAATAATTTCTCAATTTTTGAGCATTGAGGTAGTTGAGGTGTGTCGAAGGAGGTGGCTAAAAGTTGAAGAAACATAGCCTTTCCTTCGGAAATGGTAGTGAACAATGCCTTATCTCCTTCATTAACAATAAAGGGCAGACTAGGTTTAATACCATGAAGAGTAACCCACTGTTCAGCCTATTGGAAGTGCATACTTAGGGTATTAAAGTTCCAGGCAATATTGTGCAAGGTTTTAAGGCAATTAACTCCTAAAACGATATCACAACAAACCACAGGAAGCACATAAAAGGTATAACAGAAAGTGAGCCCTTGAATGGTGGTAAGGACATCATGGCAACCACTTGGATTGTGCAAGGTAGCCCCATTAGCAGCACGAACTTTTAATGTCACATTTTCATCAACCAGCAGTTTAGATTTCTTAACAATAAATAGGGTCAAAAAATTATGAGTACTACTGGTGTCTACTAAAATCACCACTGAAGTAGTCTCAATCTTACCCCACACACGCAGTGTTAGAAGAAGGTGACCCAATTAAAGTATTAATAGAGACAACATGAGTAGGCTTCATAAGTTGGGGTATATTAACATCAATTAAATCAGTGGAATCATTAAAAATCTCCTCAAATTTATCATCATTAGGCTCCTCATTAGCATGAAGTAAATAAACCTTAGGGGACTTACAAACATGTTGGGGGTTCCACTTTTCATCACAGTGCCAGCAAAGTCCTTTCTTCCTATATCCATATGCATTGAATAGACACGCTTTGGTAGTACTACGGTCTTAGAGTAATTGTTGGATTTATTCTGGTAGAAAAGTGTGACTAACCCAAATTTGATGCAAAATTGCTTTTAGGCTCCCATGTTTTCACTGGTTGCTTAACACTAACAACACCACTAACAACACATTGTTCCTATATGCATGCCAGGCTGAATGCTGACGTGAGGGTAGTGGGATTCAACAAGCGTAAAGGGAGGCGAACATCATCCCTTAGGCCTGTGAGAAAACAGCTAAGTTTATGGCTATCTGTAAGACCTTGAACTTAGCTGCAAAGAATTTCAAACTGCTCCTTATAATGGGTCACAAATGAAGTGTGTTTACGGTGCAGGAGATCTTTTAATGGGTCAACATAGGTACTACGACCAAATCTGGCTTGCAAAACTTCAATGAACGCCTACCAAGAAGGAAAGGGCCAAGTAGAAATTGTATCCTTATACCATACTAAAGCAGGTTCATGAAAGTAATAGGAAGCCAATAATAGACGATGGGCAGAGGGTATTATGGAAATCAAAATAATGAGTGGTTTTGAATATCCAATCTTCCGAGTTTGAGCCATCAAATGGGGAAAAATCAAGTCTAAGGCCTCTAGGAATGTGTCTGTGGTGGTCATTGTTGTTGTGGTTATGTGGGTCAAGATGGTCTTCTGGCAGTGGTGGGGGTGGGGGTGGGTTTTCTGGTTCAGGTTAGGGTGGGGGTAACCTGGCATGAAGAAGAATCTAAGAAATTACCAACTGGCAGAAGGTTTCATTGACCTGCTGAAGTTGTGCCAATAGATCCTTGATGTTGTGATCATGCTCCAAAAGCATGTCCTGCTGCTGTTGGTTGAGATGTGTGCCTTCAGCCATGGAGGAACAAACTACTCTGATTACCAATTGTAAGATACCAGTGAAGAATCAGGGAAAAATGTATCGAAATGGAAATGAAAATTGCTGGAATTGGTAAAATGGATGAAAAACAGAGAACAATTGACAAATTAATTGGATAATACGTGAAATCACACAGGAGCAACTTCGAGGGGCTCCTTCCTCTAGTGATTCAATTTCCTTTCAGTGTTTTTCCAGATACCTCTGAATTCACACATGCAATCCTTACATATTTCAATTCTAACAAACTGACCAAATAAAAGTGCAACACGTGTAAAGTTAAAAACTGAAATAGACAAAAATGACAAAATAAGCAAGCGGCAACT
Source organism: Platycarya longipes (assembly GCA_036559045.1). Classification (NCBI taxonomy): domain Eukaryota; kingdom Viridiplantae; phylum Streptophyta; class Magnoliopsida; order Fagales; family Juglandaceae; genus Platycarya; species Platycarya longipes. The sequence continues at coordinate 26,577,270 of CM071797.1, forward strand.
CCAGCATCAACGACACGTCGTTGCTTGGTTGTGTTATTCAAACAGTGCGTTGCAAGGCTCTTCAAAATGAGGCGTTGCAGGGCTTCTTCAAACAGTGCGCTTTGACCTCACTTAAGACAACCTTCGACACTTCAACCCATTAGTTCCCTTAGTTCCACCGATCTATCTTCCAGAGTGTTCCATGCCTGACCAACATTTAAAAAAAAATTGCTCTAATGCTTCTTGTTAGCAGAAAACCATGAGAAAAGATTTAAACAACCTACACCAAAGAGTTGAATCCAAGAATAAGATTTAAAAAAATTACTCTCTCTATCTCTCTCTCTCTCTCTCTCTCTCTTTTGTAATACAAAAGATGTAGCTCGAATTAGTATCTTGTCCAAAAGGTGGAGAGAGCTATGGACTTCATTCTCCAATTTGAAATTTGACCAACAAAGATTCAAGAAGAGGGAAATCTGGATTTGAGGAATGAGAACTTTAAGGACTTCATTGACAATTCTCTAAAGATATACCTCGAGCAAAAACTAATTATCCGTAAAGTGGTTCTATGTATTACCTCTTATAATTTAGAACTAGCCCTTCATATGGATTTGCAAATTAATTTGGAAGTCGAAAACCATGTGAAAGAGTTAGATCTCCCTTTGTCGTCGAGAAAAACATACATTACACTTTGCCCTAATCTGTTTTTGCTGTAAAGACATTAGCTAGAATAAGTTTATATGGGTGTAAGTTGGAATCTTGCAGTTATATAAAGCTTCCACATCTACAAAAACTTTATATGCGACAAGTCGTCATTGATCAACGACAACCAAGAATCTAATCTATGGCTACCCTTTGGTTGAGGATTTGAGATTCATGACGGACAAAGTTTTTCAAGATCAGTTTGCTAGTTTTCCTATACTTGAAAATTTGGAGCTAAGCAAATGCAATCAATTGAAGAATATAATGATTTCTAGTACACAACTTAAAATAACTTGTCTTGAGAGGATGCAAAAATATGATGGGGACTAACATAGACACTGCAAATCTTTTTTCTTTTGGATATAAGGGCAATATGACGCCCTTCTCTTCTATAAATCCTTTGTGCCTAAAGCAAGTCAAGCTATCTTTTGAATGAGTAGGAGAACAGAAAGCTAGACTTAAATTCCAGCTTGGAACTAGCAATGCTCTATGGTTTAATAGATTGATACAATTTCTTAAAAAGCTCAAGCACTCCAGTGGATTAAAATTGGTTGTTCGCTCAAAAAGAATATCATTATTTACGAAGAATTGAGAGAAATCTTGCTTCCTCCAATTTGTGATCTCAAGCTTGAAATTGTCAAACCATCAACAGGCTTTGAAGATCTATTAGATTAGTTGTTGAGGACATGGCAGTCAGAGACCCTATCAATATATTACCTTCCAACATCAAGAAAAACGGGCCAGAGCGAGAGAAATAGTCATTTCCAGCTCACTGAGGCGATTTGGATTTCATTTGGTGTCGTTTGGGGCTCCCAGTGATGTTCCAATGTGGCTGTAAGACAATAGTGCGTACGTTGAGAGCAGATAAAATAAATAGATGATAGACACACGATTTATGTGGTTCGGCATAATGCTTACGTCCACAGGCGTTTTAGGAGGATGATCCATTATAATAAATATTTTACTTTCTCATATTTTACTATACAAGAAAAACATATGCATTGTGGAGAAAATCCCTCTAGAGAAAATGTCCTGGTCAAGAAGAAGAAGTTGAAGCCCTGTCAGAGCCGAGACCCTTTGTCTGTCGTGGACTTTCATAGGGCTTCTTAGGTTTGCGTATGTTGATTTGCCCTGGTGGGACAAGTCTGAAATTACCTTGCGTGCGTTAGTTATTTGATTTCTTTTATTTTCATTCTTTTCCCGCTTTTCTTTCCTGATCATGTGCCCGTACCCTGACACCCCCATCTCCTTTTATTCCTCAATTCATGCGCTTGCCACCTCTCTCCCTCATCTTTTCATACCTTGTTGTGCCATAATGGTGGTTGGGTCTCACCCGTACCCTTTCCCCTCACAGTAGGCATCGGGGCGGGGGAGGGAGGGCGAGAAAGAGGGAAAACATGTGAATTTTTTTTTATTTTTTATTTTTATCATGCATGCTGTGTGGAATGGAGTTTCATGTACCTCCTACGTAGCAGCATGTCATTGGGGTGCAAAAATGGGATAAGCACCCGACCTATAGCTTCTCCCTGCATCTATAACTCTTTTATAACTATAATATGACCCAATTTACCATCATTGAATGCATTAATGCCACTTCAGTAGGACTATTATCCATTTCATAGAGTCAAGGGTATTAAGTTGAAGATATTTTTTTTTCTAAGCACATATTTGATAAACCTCATCTTTGTTCCCGTTGTTATTGGACCACCCTTAAACCAAACTCAACTAATCTCGAATAAATTATTAATGAAATCCACTACTTTTTAAACTTTAGTTCTTAACTTCATACATTATAACCTAAAAAATTAAACTGATCTCAAGCTTAAAAAGCTAAACCCATCTCAATAGGACCTACAAAATAGTACTATTTACAACCCAACTCAACTGAATTCATCTCATCTCAACATTCAAACATAGCAAACATTGCTACCACCTTGCTAAGTTCCCCTTGAAAGCTCACCATTCTTTTACCTTCCCTACCCTCGTAAGACCACTCATTTTCCCTTCGTAAATAGATCTCCAAAAAGTAACAATGGCAGTTCGTACATTACTGTAACAAGAGTGCTCTGCTTTCCTCTATTGAATTATTCATGAATTCCTTACTACCCATCGACTGTAACATTGCATTCACTACGGACAATTGTCATTTCCTCTCCACGCTTGGTTTCCTTAAATACAATGATTGCCTAGAGCACTCAGTGACAATGGTGGCCATGGTGTACAATGTCATTAATTAGGGGAAGGGGGGCATTCTGAACCATTTGTAAATAAATAAGGCTCGAACACAACGCCACAATATATCGTAAATTCTCAAAGATTCCCTTATCTCTTGGATGGGAAAGCAAGCATTCACAGACATATGCTATGTTTATCTGTTGGCAATGCCCAAAATACAGCTGACCGAAACTTGACCATCCGGCTTTGCAACGTGAAAATCAGCAATCTCACAGTTGGTATGTGTGTGTGTGTGTACTACACAGTTCACAACTCATGTACCCTGAAATAATCGACAATATCACTGAAATGAGTGTATACTACACAGTTCACAACTCATGTAATGGATTCTCTTCATGCTAACCAAAAGGGGGGAAAATACTATAGCCCATTACGATCAAAATTATATTAAAAAAAAAAACAAGATAAACAAAATACAATTAATCAAATCCATTCAACGTGTTTTTGTTTTGAAGTACAGTAAGAAATAATTAAAAAGAATATCAAACAAAAAACACATCAGGCCGTTATTCTGCATCTGAGACCTCATCTTCATCTTCCTCCAGGATGTAGACCAAGGCACGCTTTCTTGCAGCAAAAACACAAGCAACACCTCGGGATGCTGTTACAATAGGTTTCAATGTCAAGGTCAGGTCACTGGCTCATTTCAACAAATCAACAACAAGGTTTATGTAACTGGTTAGGATCCAAACTAAAGACACTGAACTTTCTTCTATGCATGCAAGGAGAAATATATTCCCAATACTAGTTATCCTCAAAGTAGTATACTTATCACATATAATAACTTCAAATGCGAAACTGAGGTTGCAACAAGTTTTGCTAATTCTTCAACTTGAAAAGGCGAGTGCATGAATCCTTTACCATTTAGAAAAGTCTTCAGTACACTTCCTGTATGCACAATAACTTTTCCTTTCTAATGAAATTTTCTCCCGGAAAAATACACTTTGCCCCAACATTATTACTCCAATTCCAATTTGGCCACCGAGCTATCACATTTATCATTTTACCCCAAAACTACCACTTCCCTTACAATTTGCTTACCTTTTAAAATTCAGTCATTAAAATCACATCAGGTCACCTATTTTACATCCAATGGTAAGATCTTAACAAGTGGGTAAATCGTGATTTAAATTTAAAAAAATAACAACTCAATTCTTTGTTGGTCAAATTACAACAGCACTAGTTTGCGGGGGGTAACGGTCAGTATTCCTAATTTCTTATTGCTTTATATGTGTTAAAACTTTAATGATGAAGAAACGAGGTAGTGTTCAAGTACAGAGGATGTAAACGCAAAAAACTCCTAATAAGAAAATGAAAAAGAGTTAGTGGTCCAGTCTAAAGAAGTTGGTACGCTCATCTGCCTAGTGCCTAACCATATCTCCAAGAAAGCACAGTTGAACCACATCAAATTGTGAGCCTCCATACCTCCTTCCCACCAACACTGGAGATCACACTTGAGACCACTTTACCATGTGAAATCTCAACTTCGCCACACCACCCATGAAGAATAGGTGAAGTCTATGGTTTTAAAGTACTCTCCTATGCATGGTGAATTAGACTTTGATATTATTGAATATGTAAACAATACGTACATAAAAATATCTTTATATATATACACAAAATATCCATACATACTTTCACACATTAAAAACTACTCACATACTCATGCTCATAAAAGTGTACACCCGAACATACAGGACGCATATAAGCACACGAGAGATTTATATCAATAGTCAACATAATTAATTCATCATCATGATCATTGTTCCACTAAATAGAACCCCTACCAGGATTATTGTTCTTCACAAAATTTAAAAAGCCTAATAAACCAATATAAAATGAGAAAGACTCACTGCTAACTGCCAAGGGAGCGATTACAGAGTGAGGGATACTGCGAACCTTTTCATTCTCCATTTGCAGGTAGACAACAGAATCCTGCACATAAAAACCTTCAGAGAACTTGGTTGTTTACGAAAAATTAGCTTAAGAAAATACTCATGACAGAGCAGCAAGGAATGAAATTTAAATGTTCTTACCAAAAAAAAGTAACACACGCACACAAGTTTGGCAACCACACAAATAAGGAGGAAGTTGAGAGAAGCAAATGAAATGCTTGACTTGAGAGACTTCTATTAAAAAAAAAAAGTAAAAATAAAGCAAATTAAGATGAAATAATTTTCGTTTCTCAAGAAACTAGCTGTTAGCCAGCATCGCCTGGAAAATGGAGCTGTCACATTGTGGGGACAGAGGAGGTCAAATAAATAGAACACAGAAATCCAAAGAGAGCAAATTTACAAAAACTACAAAGTTGGCAATGATATGGAGATGAAAAACTACAAGTTCTGCACCAAACCTGCAACACCAACAACATTTTAAAGTGGAATTGAGGACGAAACAAGGAACCTTGATTACCTTTAGTTGGTGCAACATCCAATAGTCTTGACTAGTAGATCGTGAGATAGATACATATGGAAGGTCATTTGCTTGTACAATCATCATACAGGCATCTCCAGAGCTTTCAGAAGAGGTATTAGTTTCATTTAATAACAAAACAAATTGACTTTCCTGTTTATACAAAATGGGTTAGACAACAACTGAAATTTCTAAGCTACAAGACAGCACATAGTATATCTTGGTCTTCACCTTATATAAGGAAAGATCCACACACTGATAACCGCCAGGAATGCACAGCAATACAATTTCCAATGAAGTGTAACCCTTCTTGACATTCATCAAGTGATTCATAAACCCTCTTGCTATGCCTATACAATTCGCAATCTCCGGGAAAGACTCATCAGGTATTTGGAAAGATATATAATCAATACACCTATTTTCACAAGTCTGATAAGATGAGGTGGCATGGGAGGCATCCTGCAGACGTAAGAAATGAGACCTTAGAATGCAGAGTGATATTCATTCATACAAATAAGCAGCACTCTTTGCTGCGATTGCCTACAGTTCATACAGTCAAGAGCTTATCGAGATCGTCACTCAAACACACTTAATGATCTCCAGATAGATTTCATTATATAAATTTCCCTGTTGGTGAATTTAAAATTTAGAGAACATAATGGGGTGCAGTGGCTAATTTTCACATACACACAACAATCTTCCCATTGGTATATTCAGAATTATGCTCTCAACAACTACGTTGTTTTTTGCAAGGGTGAATTTATAATTTTAAGAAAGTATCAAAGGAGCACATCATGCACGCACTTGTATATCATTTTTTCCATTGGTAAAATCTAATATTTTGTCAAACTAATTTTATGTTGTCATAGCTATTTTAAAAAATATAGGTAGGTAGTCATAAAAAATATAGTAAGTTTACGGAGGTGTAATTCACTTAGTTTGGGTCATAGACATCTGAAATTAGTATTAAGTGTTATTTCTTGTTTAGTACGGATTCCAACCCCTCATTTTCTGTCCTCTTCTTGAACCCAAACAACTTTGCAACTCCTAGCCATAATAACCTCTAAAGCAAGATAACTCCAACTCATGACACCACCATTCCAACACAAAATTATCAAATCCACTCCAATGACCATTTCAATTTGTTTATTGGGGATTAAAAGATCAGTATTAGAGCAATCCAACAAATTGTTTTATGTATATAAATTCATCAACACAATAAAACAGAATTACTGATAATCGTTTGCATGAGAATTTGGCAAAACTAGTGCCGGAATTTATCAAAATGTCAAAAGACAATTTAAGATAACTGTCTCAAGCCAAAACAGCCATTCCAAGGGGTGAAAAAGAGGATCCAAAAAACTTGTTCCAACCTAGGAAATAAGCTCGTGAGCTAATAGGCTTATTTCACAGTCGAGACACAAAGACAACTTCCATTCCCACGTTAATCCTAGACATAGATTGCTTCTTTTGGTGTGAAGCAATGTCGAACCAACCTTAACATGCTGCGATGAGTGGAACATAGCAGAAACGGACTGGAATTTAAGTGAGATGGAATAGAGGATTAGGCATTTTGGGTTGCTTGCCAGTATAACACATTTGCCATTCTGGCCGGAATGATACAGAATTAATAACTTTGCATTACCAGTGTCCTGCCACAGTGAGTTTTTGCCACCAGCTCTAGAAATCAAATGCTTGCGATTCAGCTGATTCTTGTAAAAATTTGTCAAATTCTAGAAAATTTTCAAGTTCGTAATAGGGTACACAAATTGTGTATCCTAGGTTGCGATCAACATCATAGAACCTAGATGCTTTTTTATCAGGTGATTTTTTATGGGTACTTTAATCAATTCAAAATTTTTTTTTTCCCTTTTGGTAAGTAATATTTTTTTTTTTTTGAAGTAATAGAATTTATCAATCACTGAATAATCATGCAATTTTAACACTAACAATATGACATGGAAAACACACAGCACAGTACCTCATAGTACGATATTGATGCAGGGACAGGGAAAGAAGAAGGTGCTGGCAAATATGGAAGAGGGAACAGTGGCAACAGATTCTCACAAAGTATCTTTTCGGATATTGTACAGTGGGGCATCTGAAAAGCTTCACTGAAACTGAAATAATAATATCATTAATAAAATAGTTTAGATTGATGTAAACTAGAAAAATATTACTTGAAAGAGATGAACTTCTGTCTATGTCAAAATATAAAACGTAAGAAATAGTAGTCTACATATTTATCTAAGGGGAAGGGTTGGAGAAAAAGAAAAGATTTTAGATCACGCTTTCAATTTGATTCAAGCAACAAAAGTCTAGTAGCAAGTTTTACCTAAATTTTTTTATGCTCTGATTTTCAGAACATCAGCTTTTCCTGTTTCCCCTTCTGTTTCTTTCATTCTTTTCCATCCTAATAACATTATCACTTGAAATATTTTAAAATGGCATTCAGAACTCATTAGTACAAATTTTTATGCTTGGGAAACTAATACAACCTGCAATTGTGGTTCAGCACTAAACATTGATTTTATTAGAATTTACAGAATCAATACAGCACTAATTGAATGATGATATACTGGAACAAAGTTCTCTTTGGTTTCAGAAGACATTAGAGCATTGCGCTGAGGGCAATTTTCACTTGCTATCTTGATTACAATTACACCCTTAATATTAAAAGAAGGAAGAAGGGAATACCTCGAATTCATCAGCTGAAATTCTTTAGCTAGTGTCCTTTGCAGATATTCGCAATCCAAAAATCCCCCAAAATTAACTAATTCCTTAACTCTTTGCATTGTTTCCCTGAAGCATTTAGATATCAGATTGCTTGAAGACTAACGTTGACACTGCAAATACATATTGACATATTTGAAAGGTGTGCAAGTGTGTGAATGTAGTCATGTGTACAGATATGCCCATACACATTGGCATCAAAATGTAAACCAATTTTAGAGAACCAATGCCAAACCGTAGTTCATTTGGATTTCATTAGAGACGTTGAAGATACTTTAGCAGTTCCTATGTAATATAAGAGTGTAGTTGTCCAATAATATATTTTTCTAGGAAACTTATGTGATTGACCGTGACCCTTACTTCCATTTGGTACAAAGACCATAGTATAATCAAATTTTTTTATAAGCAGTTCAAGAAACCCTCTGAGACTCTGATGCCCTTGTACATGCTCATCAATAATCTTGATCTGGTTCACACACAATATGTAATACCCCAATTCCACATTAGTTTCTAACAAAATGAAACTGGGCTAAATATGTCATTTTATGGAATCTTCAAGTTGACAATTTTTTTGTCATAGCAAAAATGTGGCTAGCCCTACCCAAGGGTTGTTATATATGGTATTAGGGCCATGTTGGACAGTTAGCCGTGTGATACTGGAGTATGGCCTTGACAAGCACATCAGGAATTTAGGGGAGAGAGAGTTTGTAACACCCCAGTCCCACATTTTTTATATAAGTAACACCTCAGTCCCACAATGGAAATATGGCTAACCTACATTTTTTTATTGGCACAAGTGTCTGGGAGAAATCCCAACTAATCTTCTTAAGGGTGCATAGGTCTGAGCAAGTTGTTTCCCAAAGGTGCACCTCGGATAATTCAAGAGAAAATTCTCCTATTCTGTTGGCCCCAAAAGTGTGAGGTTAAGTCTTTTTTTTTTTTTTTTTTGATAAGAAGTAATTTTATTGATGTGAATGAAACAGGCATAACCTATGTAGACAGGAAGTATACAAAAGTAGGCCTAAATACATTCTATGAGAGCTATCTTAAAGATAAAAACTCATAAACACTGTTTCCATTCAGCACTATAGCTGAAAACCATAACATAAGTGTTTGAACAAAAAAATTCTGCAACTCGGCCATAGTGCACTCCCTATCCTTGAAGCATCATGTATTCCTTTCTGACCAAATTCAGCACATAATACACAGAGGAATCAACTTCCATGCTGCTTTCACCTGAGGACAACCATGAATTCCCTTCCAACAAGCGAGTAAATCAACCACTTTCAACGGCCTAACCCAAGCAACATCCAATCTTCTAAAAATCCCATCCCATAATGCTTGTCACATTGCAATAAAACAAAAGATGGTCTACTGATTCTCCCTATTTTTTACACATAACACCAGTCCATCATGATGAGTCCCCACTTCCTCAGATTGTCTATGGTCAAAATAGTTCCACGGCCTGCCATCCACACAAAAAAAGCTACTTTTTGCAAGTGCACAAGTCTTCCAAATATTTTTTCACAGGAAAGAAACAAGTTGATCTGCCAGAATCAAACTGGGAAGGTCTTGCCAAAGGCTGCTCTCCACACCACACATCATGCCAGAATTGAATTCTGGTGCCCCCTCCAACCACAAAATGGATAGAGCTTTCAAAACATGGCCAACCCCCCTAATAAATTTCCATAGTCCCACCCCATAACCTGCCCTCACTACTTTGGTACACCACCCCACGCGTTACCATGTCTTGCATCAATAACTTCCTTCCACAACGACTCCCCTTCTGCATGATACCTCCATAGTCATTTCCCCAATAAGGCTTTATTGAAAATTCTCAGATTACGCACTCCCAACCCTCCACTCGATATTGGAGAACAAACTTGCTTCCAATAAATGAGAAGAAATAGGTCATAAGATTTGATGAAGTGCTCTTAATCAGTGTGAGTCAATGCCTCCATAACAATAACAAAGAGAAAATGAGACAATCGATCCCCTTGCCGCAACCCTCGAGAACTATTGAAGCAACCCACAGGAGTGCCATTCACTAACACTGAGAATCGAACAGTAGTGATACAGTGTCAAATCCATGCAATCCACTTGTCATGAAATCCACACCTCCTCAATAAGTAAAGGAGAAACTCTCAATTAACATGATCATAAGTTTTCTCCATATCAATCTTGCATAGAATACTTGGTAGGCCCTCCTTCAACCTATGGTCCAAGCACTCATTAGCAATGAGAATTGCTTCTAGCACCTGTCTCCCTGAAACAAAAGCATTCTGAGATTTGGAAACAATGTGTCCCATGACCAAACTTAGCCGGTTAGCAAGCACCTTTGAAATAATCTTATAAGCCCTACTCACCAGGCTTATTGGGCAGAATTCTTCGACTTCCGTAGCTCCAGGTTTCTTTGGTATGAGTGTAATGAATGTTGTGTTGAGGCTTTTCTCCAACTTTTTAAAGGAGTAAAATTCAAGAAAAACCTACATAATGTCATTTTTTACTACCTCCCACAAGTTGGAAAAACCCCATCAAAAATCCATTTGGCCCTGGCACTTTGTCTTTTGGCATACTGTTTATGACCTTATATATCTCATCTTCTTTAAAAGGTCTTTCCAACCAAACCGCACTCTGCATATCAATAGACTCAAACGGCAGGTCATTGAGCTTTGGCCTCCACGAGGTCGATTCCATGAGCAAAGTCTCATACTAATGTACTTAGTGGTTCTCAAATTCAGAGGGAGAGGAGATAACTTGGTTACCTGAATTGAGAGACTCAATGGTGTTGTAGCGCCTATTTGAATTATCCACTTTATGAAAGAACTTCATGCATCTGTCTCCTTTTAACCAAAGGGCCCTGGATTTTTGTCGCCACAAAGTCTTCCAACATCAACACCCTTTCCAATTCGCTCTCCACCACACCCTCCTCCAGGATTATCTCTTGTATGTACTTGCCCCTCCAACTCCTAAAATTCCTCCATTAATGAAATCTTCTGATTATCAATGTTGCCAAAAACTTCCAAGTTCCATTTCTTTAAATCTTGCTTCAAAACCTTAAGCTAACATGCAAGAATATAGCTAGGGGTACCCGTTAAATCATAAGAGGACCACCAAGAACGGACATTCTCAACAAAGTTTTCCGTTGCTAACCACATATTTTCAAATTTTAAATATCAACGGTCCCGCTAAATATCACCTCACAATAGGGAAATGATCCGAACAAATACGGGGCATCGGCTTCTAGCGTAACTCTGGAAAGTAGGCTTCCCAATAAGAAGAAAGGAACCTATCAAGTCTCGACCAACCCCTACTATTGGACCATGTGAACTCTTTCCCGACAACTGAGAGATCCATGAGATCCAAATCAAACAAGAACTCGGAAAACTCCTCCACGGCCAATGAAGTGCGATGATTCCTCGATCGGTTACTAGGAAAGCGAATGATGTTAAAGTTTCCACCCATGCACATATGAGGAAAAACTAGGCTTTCTAAGTGATTTTAGGGAAATTTCACATTGACTAGTCTTTTGGGATTATAGCACAAATGTGGCTAATGTTTCTCTAGATGTGATTGACTCTGATCTTTCCTTCCACCTGTTGTTATGGGTGGAGAAAATCCCATTCAATACAAAGACCGTGGTATAAATCAAATCTATCTGTAAGTAGTGCAATTATTGTGCACGCAATTCTACAATGCCCCCCATCTTGAACATGTTCATAAATAATCTTGATTTGATTTGCACACACTATCAACCTCAAGCCAAGCTGAAATTATCACATGCACAAAAATAACAGATGAGTATGTAAATGCCAAAAGTTCAACTTACAATTCAATTTCGATATCACAGTTAACTTCAGATGGTTCCAGTAACTGTTTGATGGGATCTTGATCATATAAAAATCTCAAAAATATTACAAGAAGTTCACTGCCAAAATCATAAATAAATAAATAAATGACCCCCAAAAAATGTGTCAATAACCTTAAGAAATCAGAAGAAAACCAGAGAGGTGTACCTATCATAAGGTAGAAGCTGATCACTGGGTTCTGACATTAGTAGCTTTATACATTTTAAAAGCCAATTGAAGAAATTTGAAAACTGAAAAGAAGAAAAAAGACATCAGAAATACATATTCACAAATCCTAGATGTTATCCTCTCATTTGTTTTGGCCAGTTTTAAGGACTTCATAATTAATGTACATGCCTTTTAGTCAGGTACGTGAAATCAGAAAACAACTATTATTTTAATTTTATCATTTCACATTACAATGTTGGTTAAAGAACATTGATACTGAAAACAATAATTTCAAATAGAATATTGGCACGAGCATTGAGAAAGAGAGAGCCAGATTGCTCATTGAAAAACAAAAACTGAAGGCTTTATTGTGATAGTAATTTATTACTTTGGTAATATGGTAATGAAGATATAAAGGGGAAAAGGCTACACTACAGGCTGAAATCAATTATATCACTACAAATTCATCTTATAATAGAATCTCTCCTCCATGCCCTCAAAGAAGAGACGATGAACAGCTATATTTGACTCAACTAAAATTAATGCACTTAACCAATACTTGTCAATAGCAAGCATATTCGGTCAAAGATTTTGACAACAATATTGTAAGAGATACATAAATGGGAACTTCATAATAAAGAAAAGAGTATTTCAATGTCAATAGTAGTAAGATACCTAGAACACAATCATGCAGTTACACTTCCAAAAATACTTCTGTCCAAAGAAATTAAGTGTAAAAGTTCAAAGAAAAAAAGATCCTCAAACAACCATACCTGCTGCACCACAGATGAAAGCACTCTGATAAACCGTTCGACTTGTACAAGTAACATACCCGCTTTTTCTGTTGCATCATTGATGAGTGTCTCATCCAAACCAACACCCTTGTAGCGTGCACGCCACCTTGAAAGGCCCCTCAATTCTCCCATCCTGAATCCAATTATTTCGGCAGCAGGCTGGGGAGTGGATATTCATCACTTAGCTTCTAATCAAGCTCATTGGTATAAAGAACATGATAAACAAAACTATCACAGACACATACAATTTCACCAAATAGCCAGCAGCACCAAATATTTTAAAGAAAAAAAATGGCCAAACTCTGGTCAGATATAGCATCTATACATCCGAAGTATAGAGAAAGAAAGATATAAGAAATGCAAATTAACTACTTTACAAGCCTTTGCTTAAGATTGTAAAGCAGTCAGCTTCAGCTCTTAGATATCAAGCACTAATTTGCATTTCCATGTCAGCTTTTGATAATGGTATGTAGACGGCCAAAGGGATTTATCCTAGTTTACGATGGTTATATTTCCATTAGCCAAGTAATATTTTCACAAGAAACTAGCTTTTACCTGGAACAGAATTTATTTCTTAAATGAACATATGCTACAACCTTTATAGCCTGGTACTTTTACAAAGTGTTGAACTGTCATGGTGACACTGTTTTTCCTTGGAAATGTATATGGAAATCAAAAGTCCCTAGTAAAGTAACCTTTTCTGGTGGTTGGTTTCTCTCGAGAAAATTTTAACCACTGATAATTTGAGGAAAAAATATGGCTTTTTGTTATCGATTGGTGCTTCTTGAGCAAAAAAGATGGTAAATCTATTAATCATCTTTTCCTTCATTGTGAGACGGTGACAGCCTTGTGGAATGAGATTTTTAGTAGGGTTGGCATTGTCTAGGTTATGCCATTGCGTGTGGTGGACTTTTTGGCAAGATAGAATGACTCCATGGTTAGCGGAGGCAGTGCAGGTTTTTGGAGGGTGGTCCCCTCATGTTTGTTGTGGTGTTTATGGTCTGAGAGAAATGGGAGGTGTTTCGATGACTGTGAACGTACCTTGGGGGATTTTTGAGATTTTTTCTTTATTTCTCTCAGTTTTTGGGTGCAAAACTTTATAAGGAATGGGAATTCTTGTAATGTTTTGCTTTAGTTTTATCTTTATTTAGCTTGTATCTAGGCATTTTCTTGTATACTTTCTGCGTACCTGGTTTTGCCTATTTACTTGAATAAAATTTCTTATTACCTATCAAAAAAATGGCCTGGTACTTTTAGCTTTTGAGATCCTAGTTCAAAAAATGATCATTTGAGATTTGAGGTTGAAACTTTTGATTTTAATAGACTTTGTAATGAACCAAGGGCTCAAGCCACATTTGCGCCTATAAGCAAGGACTAATCAAGATTTTTTTTACGTAGGTAGAAGTAAATGACTAATCGAGATCACAATTAGAGTCCCCTGGAATTCATTATAAAGGGCAAGAAACTTCACTATCCCAAGCAATGCGGGATTTGATTCACCACCTTCCCTTCCTATACACAGTCTCGGGTAAAAAATCTTCCCCCCTTAAATCCCTGAAATCCTCATTAGGCCATCATGGTAAGTAGCACAACTCAAGTCTCGCACTTTTGGTTAAGATTGGTTCTACATGGCTTACAATGGGGGATTCTCATAGTGGCCTAGTGCAAGGGCTAGAACCAAGTGGGAAGACACCCACCCCACTGCAAACTGATTTTTTTCGCATTAATTTTTTTTTTTATATAAGAGTCTTTATTGAATTGAATGGAGATGCCCGTTAAAAACTTTTAAGGCTATTAAAATTAAATGTGATAAAAATGGAGTCTCAAATGCTCATTCTTTAAGAGTGGTCTCAAAAGCCAAAAGTGATTACTTATTAAAAAAAAAAAAAAGCCGAAAGTGATGAATCATGGGATGCTGGATATATTTCCTCCGGAAAAAATCAGATTGCATACCTATAAAGGTGATTGTGAATAGAAAGTACCAAGTCATTAACTGTACAAATAAGTAAATAATGCACCTGTAGATGATCAAGGACAATGAGCTGAAGTTCTTTTCCAGCACCACAAACAACCTTCGACACACGCTTGACACCCTATTAAGTGATTAACTTGGAGTATCAAATGTAAAATCAGAATCTCCTTCACAAAGTTGACGCAAGGTTGAGCATACCACTTCACCAAGAGAGTTAACTAGAAATTGATGAACTGCTGGACTAGTCCGTGCACCACCTAAAAGGCTAAGAAACTCCTCTTGGGGAGATGAGTCAAGTCCTATATACAAATGGTATGAATGATTAAACAAAAAAATAGTTATGAATTACATTAATGGACTGTATCTTTGTGTTACAACTAGCAGTTACCATGGTCTATAATCAGTGTAGACAAAGAATCAAACTTCTCACGAAAATGGTGCATAGCATCAGACCACTGCTTACACATTACTGATAGTGATGCGCGGATAACCTCAGTTAAATCCTCAATATTAGATGCTTGTTGAGCCACCTGATGAAGCTCATTTTTCCTACAATGAGGAACAGAGAGAGTAATGGATAGGGAGATGGGGATAGTTTGAAACAGGAAGGACAAATACATATCATTATTATATCAACTTCATGCCAGATAATCTTAAAGCCCAAAACTCCAAAGCAATTAGCAAGAAAGAAATTGAAAATGTGTACAACAAAAAAAAGAGAGAACCATATACAAAATAAAAAATAAAACAATATTAGGTCCACACAATTTATAAGAAATCCCATTTTCTACTGTAAAGTTACCTTTTCCAAAATATAGAAGTGTCAAGGACTAAGCAATGCAAGCCATCCGTACCATGTCCAACCAATTTTCCATTTCGTGATTCATTGGTATCTTCAAAAAGTTCTCCAGAGCACATGACTATCAAATGACAAAGATCTTTTGATAAAGCAACCTAATACAAAGATAATGTAACAAGATCAGATTTTTGTACACTATTAGGAGTTCACCAGCGAGCAACTTTAAAATAAGTTAGTATAAGAGGGTTTCTCTACAACATGCTTGTGAAACTAAAATTCTGTATGAATACTAATCGATAGAATATAGAAAAGGGGCCAGAGGTGGACTTTCCAACTAAGGAGACTGATGATCCCTTTACCCGTGCTCATGAAGGAAAAACCAATCCTACTCATTTGATCATTTATTTCCCTTTTTTCTTGTTGCATAATCTTTTCATCTATTCAAGAGAACTGTGGCCAATCATAAAAGAGGTGATGTGACAAATGACAGAGAAACTCAAATAGCAATCAACTTGGATTCATTTCTTGGTATATGTTTATCATTAATGTTGTCATGTGAAAACAATCTGGTCAAGAAAATTAATTAAACCATACCATATGGATGTATAGAATGGTCGTGTAAACATCTTTTTTACTATTTTTGATAGGTAAAAGGTGTAAAGATCTTATTATCAAATGCACAGCGTAAAAATGACAAGACCATTCACATGAAGGATGACATACCTTGTAAATGGAAGCATTAACAAGTCGGTAAGTAGCTTGAATATCCACAAGAGTAGGAAAACTGAACTTGTGTATGTTCTGAACATGAATGAGGCATAGACAATTAATATAAGAAAAAAGAGGTAATTAGGCGACACGTCAACCATTAAGGTTGCATTTAGGTAGTGAGGTGATCTCAAATATTCTGTGAATAGTAGTGAAAAAGTAATAAAGAAGCAAATAATGGTTATGTTGAATAGTAGTGAAAATTAGGTTAAAAGTAATAAAATAATAATGAATAGTTGTGGAGTACTCATAATACATCACTATATATTTTCAGTTAGTCCAAGATATATTTTCAGAATACTCCACTACCCAAACTAGCTGTAAACTGAAAATATATTGGACTAACTTATTAGCAAAAAGATGAAAATAAGAATAAAGAACCTGGAACGAGTTAGGTTAAAACCAAAAGTAGTGACTATATTATGGACTGTTAAAAAAAAAACAGTAAAACCAAACCGACCAAACGGTTTTGCACAGTTAAGTCCAGTTTTTGGCCTTGCATGATTGGTTTCGGTTTACATTTCACTTTGTTTTTTTTTTGTTAGTTTTCAGTTTGGTCCTTGGGAATGCATTTTTCACCATGGACAAGACCAAACCTATTAGAAGCCATGTATAATTAGTTATTTTTTAATCTTTCCATAAATATTATACAATTGATGTTCCACTAAAAATAATATTTGGCTCAAGTAATAAATCGGACTGGGGGATTTCCGCTTGAATAACCCAATGTACACTTACGAGAAACCCCTTGCCGAGGGCCTGTGCACCCCCAGGATTAGTCAGGACACTGTTCCCAGACACCCAGTGCCAATCAAAAAATAATAATAATATTTGGCCTCTACAATTGATATTTGGGCTACACACTTGTACATTTGGGCCATAATACCAACCAGCCCAAACCAAATCATCCAGGTAAATTGAACCAAAAATTAACCACAGACTGAACCTGTTGGTTTCAGGGTCCAAACATATAGAACGATCAGTTCAGTTTAGTCAAGAAAAGTTCTCAAAGACCAACCGAACCAAACCGATTTCATACTTACTGATTTTTTTTATTTACAAGTATGTAAAAACTTTATTAAAGCAAGTAAAAAGGCATAGCCCCAAGTACACAAGGAGCATACAACTGAGAACACCGAGTTACAAATTAGGAGCTAAATGTGGATACAAGAAAATCATGAAAACTAATACCAGAAAAAACAATAGCAAAGGCTCAAAGAAATAAGGTATATAAAAGAAACATCTTAGTTCATCCACAAAAGTGCCATAGCCAATTCCCAAGAAGCACCTTATTAAAAATCCCCAACCCTCCACAAGGAATCAGCAAGCAAACCTTATCCCAGCTTACCAAATGAAGCTTGGCTTCCTCGCCAATTCGTCCCCACAAGAAAGCACGGAATCTCTTCTCAATCTAATTATAGCCACACCAGTAGGCAAGGAAAATAATTATAGAAAATATATGGGAAGTTTAGCAAAGGTGCTCCTGATTAGAGTGAGTCTTCCCCTGTTTGAAAAATATATTCTTTTCCAGCCTGTAGCCTTCTCTCAAAATTTTCAATGACACCATCCCATATCGCCTTTGACTTATAAGCAGCACCCAGGAGAAGACCAAGGTATTTCATAGGAAGAGAAGATGCCTTGCATCCCAGAATACAAACCAATTCTATTATATTATGCACATAACCCACTGAGACCATCACTGATTTCATAAAATTCACCTTTAGACTAGAGACAACTTCAAAGCAAAGCATAAAGGCCCTCAACGATTGAATGTGGCCTTGAGCTGGTTCACAAAACAATAATGTATCATATACAAAAAGAAGATGGGAGATATTGACAAAAGCAAGTCAAGTTCGAGCAAGTCGTGGGTGATCAAGCTATATTCATTTAATTTTTAGTTAAATATGGATTAAGCTTGAGCTTATCATCAATGTATATTTTATGTTCCCAAGCTACTTAGATGTGAAAAACATATTATTTATATCTTATAATTTCTCTTATTATCCCAAGCTAATTGGAATAAAGTTTCTCTTATTACCTATCAAAAAAAATTTGTAATTTTATTTATAAACTTTGACAAATCAACTTTTTGTAGATACCTTTATATACCTTTCATAGATTTATAGAAAGTTTTGAATCATGTTGCCCAATCGGTAGCATGTAATTATGTGAATGAACATAATTACAAGCAGTTTAGGCATTACCAAGTACTGAAACAAGTATCGATTTCCCAACATGTGGATGAACAGAAAAGGTCATCAGGACTGGCTTTCCTCCGGATGGTTTTGCAACTAAGGCTCTGCTCAAGGATAGCATTATTGAGTTGATTGATGATGTTCTGCATGGAAAGCGTTGGATTAATTGAGATGGATGAAAATCCATTTAGACATAGAAGGGTAGTGCCAAGAGGGCATCGAAAGAGCCAATGGATATAGATACAAGCTCTTCTAAGGTTGAGAGCTCCATAAGCCAACAATAATATCGTTACTGATTCTCCTTTCGGTCTCTGTAATATGGAAGATCATGAGGTGTTACTTGAGACAGACCATGGGGGGATTGACAAGGTGGGTGAGTGGACTTTGACGCTAAAAAGGGGAATGTATCACTGGGGTCGGTTCCACTAACTATGTTCAATATGAAGAGGTGGAGGTCGTTTATATATATGTAAGAGAGTGAAATAACAATGGGGAATGGATTGAGGTAGGCAGTAGTAGTACAAGCAGCGAGACCACACTGATTGAAAAAAAAAACAGCGAGACCATCATGTCCACTTCTGGAAGCTTACACAAAGGGGGAGCCAGTCACTTGAGATCATGTCATCAGTTGATTATGAAAGTAATGATGTGATCAATTCTTCAAATTGGGTGATACAAATTGAGAGGCACGTGATCCTATTAACTAGGAGTTCCTTTTCCATTTGTTTGAGGAGACGTGGTTTTGGGGAATATGGCAATCTTGGTAGCTTATTCCATTACTACAATACATTTCTCTATTCTTTGTTATGGTCATGGAAGTACTAAGCAAAATGCTAACAAAGTTGATTGAGGGTGTTCTATTTCAGGTTTCTCCATGGGGGCAGGAAACATTGTTGTAATTAATCTATCCCATCTTCTGTTTATAAATGGT
The DNA here is from genome assembly GCA_036559045.1 of Platycarya longipes. Classification (NCBI taxonomy): domain Eukaryota; kingdom Viridiplantae; phylum Streptophyta; class Magnoliopsida; order Fagales; family Juglandaceae; genus Platycarya; species Platycarya longipes. The sequence goes on from CM071797.1 coordinate 26,596,803, forward strand.
ACTTTGCCATTTTGTAAGGCTGACCCAAATCACCTTCAGTGTTAGCAAGCTTTACCCTAATGCTTTGAATCAGTCTTCGGATTAAAGATTAATTTAGCTGAATTGAAATGGGTCCAATGGGTCATTTTTCTGATGTGCACAGTTTGGCGAGTAATCCGGAATGAAACATGTCCTCGTGGCAATGAAGTGTCCCTACCCGCGATAAGGGCCATGTTTAAGGCACAGACGATTTGGGATGAGATTATTGAGAAGATAAGAGTGTCGATTGGCCGGTTGAAAGATGGTGTGTTAGTCTACAGATGGTAGGATCAATTTGATCAAGAGCAGCACCCTTTCTAACATTACCCACATATTTCATGTCTATTTTCACCTCCTTTCGGGCGGCGGTTTAAGGGAAGAGGAAAAATTTTACTTGGCAAGTTAGGCCGAGATTTGCTCTCTATTCCTAAAGGTTGGTTGGGGGTTCACAAGCTGCTCCTATTTAACTGTGCACTATATGTTTAGTGGCTGTGGTGTGAATAAAATGATAGAGATGATCAATGGAGAGTAAAAGTATATTTCAGGATGCTCGTGGGGTGGATGGAGTATAAATGAGGTCCAAGGGTAGCATGGGGTGGGTCTAAGGAAGAATATCAGGAAAGGTTGGGGGAAGTTTTATTTTTTTGATAAGTAGGAAAGGTTGGGGGAAGTTTCATTCTTTTTTTTTATTTTTTTATAAGTAAAATTTTATCAAACAAGACAAAAGTCAATTACAAGATTCACCATGACCTATCAATTAGACAAATTGGTTTCTAGGAAATCATGTAGGTCCATACCATTGAAATCCATGGCAATGGTCCAAATATAAAGAGTTCTATAAAATAAAACAATCAACTCCTCCTTGGTTCTCTCATTGTCTTCGAATGTCCTCTTATTACGTTCCGACCAAAGACACCACATGATGCATATGAGAATCATCTTCCAAACAGCTCTGATATGTCGCTTGCCTCTAATGGGGGTCCAGCATGCCATTGTTGCCGTTACGATCTCTAGCATCACCCAAGCTAGCTCCATTCTACTGAAGACGTCATACCGTCGCCAAATATTCCTTCACGGAAACTGTGTCGCAGGTCCTTGAATGAGCACCTTACAAAATGAACGAACTGTGAAAATTCCTCTGCCTGCTGGGATCCACCATAAGTCATCTTGAGTCTAAAGGTTCAGTCTTTGTGAGTAAATGAGACTAAGAAAATCCACAAAGAAGTTTAGTTCCCAATCCTACGCCGCCCGGTTGAAGTTGATATTCCAAATGTAAACGGCCTCCATTTGACTCCACCGCCTTCGCCACAGTGATATTTTTTGTGCAAGCAACCTAAAAAAGAGACGGAAACAAGTCAGACGGGGCCCTATTGCCACACCAGGCATCCTTCCAAAATCTAATTCTTGAACCTGCACCACAAAAGAGCCTGGTATATTGATGAAAAGTATCCCACCCATTTCTTATGTTTTTCCACACCCCTACACCACCCGACTCCCTAACAGCATTTGAGCTACACCCTCCCCAAGCTTCCTCATACTTGTGATCAATCACAATTCTCCATAGAGCTTCTGGTTCTTGATGATATCTCCACAACCATTTACCAAGCAACACTCTATTAAACATTGTCAAATTACGAATGCCCAATCCACCTTCCGATAAGGGGCGACACATCTTCTCTTACTTTACTAAATGAAACTTGAACTCCTCACCCAAACGTCCCCACAAAAAATCACGTTGCAGCTTCTCAAGGCGGCCTGACACCCTAACCGGGATAGAAAAAAGAGATAGAAAATACATGGGTAAATTCGAAAGAGTACTCTTGATAAGAGTGACACGCCTTCCCTTGGTCAAATACATCATTTTCCACCCTGCTAATTTCCTTTCCATTCTTTCAAACACAGTATCCCAAATCTCAGCCGCCCTTGAAGGTGAACCCAAAGGAAATCCCAGATATGTTAAAGGAAACGAGGAAATCTTTCATTCTTACTTATCAAAAAAAGGGTCGGGGGAAGTTTTCTAACCATATCTAATCTGTTGAAGAAGCCAAATCCAAGATAAAATTTGGCACGATTTGTGGTGTGGAGAGAGGGCCCTCAAGGAAGTTTCTGTGAATGTGTAGTGTTTGCTTGTGACACGATTGCTTCTGTGGCAAATAATTTGGAGATTTCGAGTAATGCTCCTGATTGGAGTGAGGTCCAAGATTGAGAGATGGATGTCATCAGTTAATCTATTAAATCCCACCAAAAGGAGAAGAGGTGAAGACGTTCGTTAGATCCCGTCCAAGAAAGTACTATTGAATGAATGTTCTTTCTACGATATACGCTATCCTCATGTTAACAGCCTATTTCCATGGAAGAGCATGAAGCAAATAAAGATCACATTGAGAGTTGTGTTTTTTGCTTAGACAACCTCTCTTGGGAAGATTCTGCCTTGGATAATTTAAGAGAGACCCGGAAACACACGAAACAAAGATATAAACTAGGTAATGCTGAGGAGGTGTGGTTTTGGAGATAGGTGGCGTGGCTGGGTGCAATATTGTATATCGTCCACTCAGTTTTCTGTTTTAGTTAATGGACAACCTTGTGGATTTTTTCAGAGTTCAAGGGGGTTGCGACAAAGGGATCCGTTATCTCCTTTTTCTCTTTGTTTTAGTAATGTAGGCTCTAAGTCGCATGGTGGAGGTGGCTGTAAGGGGAGGTTTAATTGCTGGTTTTTCAGTGGGTAACACTAACATGGGTGCTCTCTCCATTTCCCACTAATTGTATGCGGATAACACTTTAATTTTCTGTGATGCTGACAGTGGACAGCTTCAAGCTTTAAGGGTTGTTCTCTTGTGTTTTGAAGTTTCTTCGGGGCTCAAGGTGAACTTGAAAAAGTCGAAATTGGTCCTAGTACGAGAGGTGGAGAACATAAACCATCTAGCAGAATTTTTGGGATGCAAAGTGGCTTCTCTTCCTATGAAATACCTTTGTCTTCCTTTGGGAGCCTCTTTCAAAGCAAAACATATTTGGGATGGTGTTATTGAGACGGTATAAAAAGATTGGCGAGTTGGAAGCAACTCTACTTATCAAAAAGGAGGAGACTTACTCTCATCAAAAGCATTCTCTCCAATCTTTCTACATACTTTCTCTCATTATTCCCTTTACCAATGGGAGTGTCCAATCAGATTGAAAAACTGTTTGGGGCCTTTTGTGGGGTGGCATGGGTGAGAAGCATAAATTTCATCTAGTGAGTTGGCAAAAAATGTGTTGTCCAAAGGAGTTGGGTGGCTTGGGGGTGCGTAACTTGATCTTTTTTAATAAAGCTCTATCAGAAAAGTGGTTGTGGAGATTCCAAATGGAAGGCGATTTGTTGTGGAGATTGGTTGTTGATGGGACATATGGTTATGATTGGAGGGTTGGTATTCCAAGGATGGTAGGGGGACTTATGGTGTGAGCCTCTGGAAATTTATTAGAAATAGGTGGAAGGTATTTGTAAAACACATTAATTTTGAGGTGGGAGAGGGCACAAGAATCAGCTTTTGGTTTGATGAATGATGTGGATAGAGAGCTCTGTTTTCTGTTTTCCCAGGGGTTTTCAGATTGGCTGAAAATAAGCAGGCTGCTGTTTCAAACGTGATGTGTCGAGCCAATGGTAATATGCATTGGAATATGATCTTCTCCATAAATGTACAGGACTGGAAAGTTGAGGAAATAACGGCTTTTTACAACTTGCTTTACTCCAAGAAGATAGGTAGAAATGAGAGATAGAATGCTGTGGAAACATTCGGGGAGCAAAAAAACCTCTATTAAATCTTTTTTTTTTTTTTTTGATAGGTAATCAAAAGGATTTCATTAATAGAAAAAGGCTAAGCCCAGGTATACCAGAGGTATACTTGTGAAAAATTAGCAAGTGTTACAAAGAAGAAAGTAGATCATGGATACTAAGTCCGTTACAAGTAATAGATCCCGCCCAAGAAAGCAAGGTCTTATAAAAGAAAATAATGAGCTCCTCCATAGATCTCTCACAATCTTCAAAGTTCCTTGCATTTCTCTCTCTCCATAAACACCAACACATACAAATAGAGACGATACGCCATATAGCCGCCACCTATGGGTTACCTCGAAGACCTCTTCAACTGGCTAAAAAATCCACCAAATGAAGCGGCATAACCCATGATAAGCCAAGTCTGGTGAAAAAGTCATCCCAAAACTTCTAGGCCACCTCGCAGTGGAGGAGTAAATGATCAACTGATTCCCCTTTTTTTTGCACATACAACACCAATTTATTACAACTATACGGCACTTCCCCATGTTATCCATGGTAAGGATCTTGTCCAAGGTTACTGTACACACAAAAAAAGCCGCTCTCGATGGCGCTTTTATCTGCCAAATACTCTTCCATGGGAATCTGGGTAGTCTGGGATGTCAAATGGTCTGAATTCTATTTCTGTAGGATTTCCTTTTATTTATATAGAATAATTGTACATAATTGTTGCCATAATTAGTGGCGCCTAAAATGCTATCATTGAAATATTTACACCTACTTACACCTAATTTACACTTAATTGACTGATTGTTTCAACATTTGCGTCTAGCTATTTTCACATATTTACACCCATATGAACTTATTATGCTGACATCCCCCCTCAAATTGATGCGGGTTGATCAATGAGCATCAATTTACTTTTTAAAAAACAATGTCGATGACGAGTAAGAGCCTTAGTAAAAATATCAGCAATTTATAATTCAGTAGAAACATGTGGAAGAGTGATAACACGAGCTTCAAAAGCCTCACGGATAGAGTGACAATCAACTTCAGTATGTTTAGTGCGCTCATAATAGACAGGGTTGGCCGTGATCTGAATAGCACTTGTATTATCGGTATGTAAAGGTGTAGGATTGTTCTGAGAGAAATTTAATTCAGCAAGTAATTCTCGAAGCCAAATGATCTCGGAACAAGCAAGGGACATTGCCCTGTACTCAGATTCCGTAAAAGACTTAGAAACTCTGTCTTGCTTCTTACCTTTCCAGGAATTCAATGCATCACCTAAGAACACGCACCAACCAGTGATGGAGCAACGTGTATCAGCACAACCAGCCCAATTAGCATCGCTATAAGCAGCAAGGCTAGGAGAATTTCCTGCAGGAAAGAATAAACCATGGGAAGAAGTTCCTTGAACATCGTATAATTCTACAAACAGCGACCAAATGAATATGACAAGGAGTCTGAAGAAACTGACTGACTTTTTGTACGGCAAAAGAAATGTCAGGTCTAATAATGGTGAGATAGACCAGGCTACTCACCAATTTCCTATATAAACTGGAATCAGGAAGTAAGTCACCCTCCTCTTTGCGAAGTTTGACATTTAATTCCATGAGAGTATCAACAGAGGTAGCTTCCTGTAGGCCAACTGTAGCCACCAAGTCACACACATACTTATGTTGATTAAATGAAATGCCGGAGGGACTTCGATGCACCTCAAGACCAAGAAAATATGTGAGAGACCAAAGGTCTTTCATATTAAAGGACTCGGAGAGATGAGTCTTAAGTTGACCAAGTAAAGCATAATCAAAACCAGTGATCACAATATCATCAACATAAACTAAAAGAACAACAAGACCCATGTTGGTTTGCCGAAGAAATAATGAAGTGTCATGTTTACTCTGCTTGAAGGAAAATTGTAATAAAGTGGTTTGAAATTTCACAAACCAAGCTCTCGAAACTTGTTTAAGACCATAAAGAGAGTGACGAAGCTTACAAACTTGTGAAGTCCGAGAGGAAAACAACCAAGGGGGTGGTTTCATATAAATACACTCTTTAAGATCCCCATGAAGAAAATCATTTTTAACATCCATCTGATGAAGCGGCCAATCTTGAGAAACAGCAAGAGCTAGAATAGTACGAACGGTAGTCATCCTCGCCACAGGAGCAAGTGTTTCTTCATAATTGACACCATAATCTTGATTATTCCCAAGTGCCACAAGCCGAGCTTTGTAACGATCCAAACTCCCATCAGAGCGGACCTTGATGGAATAAACCCATTTGCAATCCAGATGAACAATAGTGAGAGGGCATGACTCAATGTCCCAGGTGTGATTGGCCTCTAGTGCAACAATTTCTTCCTGCATAGCTTGTTGCCAACAATCATACTTGGCAGCGTGTGAGTAGCATGTGGGAATATCAAAGTTGGACAATGCAGCAGTAAGAGCTGAAATAGAATTGCAAAAGCTGGAGGAGGGAAATCCATACCTATCAGGAGGTACACACGCTCGAGAAGAGCGACGTACCAAAGATGCTAGAGATGCTCCAACTGACTGAATCTGGAGTGTGGTAGGATCAGATATTGGGTGAACCACCGGAAGAGACTGTAGGCGAGGACGTCGTGTATACACAATACCTGGTTTAAAGCGTGAACTGACAGGAGGAAGATCTGAAGACTATTGCTTAAAAGGGGAAAAAAATCACAGTAGAAAAGGATGGCATAGAGGACACAGAAAAGAAATGTTGATTTTCAAAGAAAATAACATTCCTAGAACTACGTGTACGATGTAATGTTGGATCATAACAAACAAATCCCTTGTGACACACATTATATCCCAAGAAAGCACATCAGACAAATAATTTATGTCGCTCATGAGGAGGTAAGTGAACAAAACATACACAACCAAAGGTTTTAAGGTTATCATAATAAGGTTGCTTTGCAAGACTCCATATGTAGGACTTGAGAAGGTAAATGATTAATCAAGTAAGTAGCAGTTTTTAGAGCCTCTACCTAAAACATAGATGGAACAGAAGATTCTAACAAGAGAGTACGTACCATATCTAGGAGATGACGATTTTTTCGTTCAGCTATTCCATTTTGTTGAAGAGTAGAAGGACATGAACATTGATAAATAATTCCATTAGAATTCAAGAATGCTTGAAACTCAGTAGATAAGTATTCACCACCTGAATCTGTGCGTAATGATTTAATAGAAGCAGAAAATTGATTGTCAACATATGATAAAAACTCGATGAAAGTATGAAAGACCTCAGATTTAGAATGAAGGAAGTAGACCAAAGTAAATCTTCTATGATTATCAATGAAAGTCACATAGTATCTAAATTTTTCATGTGAACTAACTGGGGAAGGTCCCCAAACATCACTATGTATAAGATCAAAGCAATAAGATGCTCTACTAGCTTGCAAAGAGAAGGGAAGAGTTTTGCTTTTACCAAATTTACAAGAAGCACACTCAAGAGATAAGGAATAACGATCTTTATTATTAGGTAAACTAGAATTTAAGACATGAGATAAGACTTGAGTATTGGGATGGCCTAAACGACGATGCCACACCAGAGTAAGATCTGAAATTTTTTTACAAGCAAAAGACTTAATAGGAGAAACTGGAGAAAAATTTGGAACAGGTAAAAATAGTGGAAACAAGCGCCCCACTTTAGGTCCCTTCGCGATCGGCTCTCCCGTGACCTGGTCTTGCACAACACAACCATTACCAGAAAAATTAACAACACAATTGTTATCAACTAATTGGCCAACAGAAATAAGATTTGTGAAAAGCTGAGGAGTAATAAACACATCAGTGAACTTAAAAGAGGCATTTCGGACAGCGGCTATTGGCAAAGAACTGTCATTGGCAGTCTGAATAGCAGAATGACCAGCGTAGGGCCGAACATAACACAAAGCGGTGGAATTATTAGTCATGTGATTAGAGGCCCCTGAGTCCACATACCAGAGTTTAGTAGAATTGTTACCTGAGAACCCCATTGCTGATAATGCCGAAACGAGCATCTGCTGCACCATTTTGGGTGTGCAGTAATTTGTTGAAGCAGAGGTGGTACCTAGATAAGAGCCATGTCCTGCAGACGCCGCTGTTGGAGAGTCATGAACAGAAGTTTGAAATGCTTGAACTTGGCGATTCTGAGGACGAATAAGACATTCTTTGATAATATGACCCTTTTTTTTGTAGTAGGAGCAGTATTTCTTGAGACAATTTGTAGCAATATGTCCATATGCCTTGTAGCAATAGCATTGCAAGTTTTTAGAATCTCTGGGCAGTTCTCGGCCTTGGGCAGCATAAGCCATAGTTGCTGACCTTGAACTGTCATGAGATTGCTCTAGAATAGCTTGAGTATTAAGACGTTCCTCACGAAGTAATTCACCAAAACAAATATCTAGAGAAGGAACTGGAGATCGATTCAGCAGAGAGGAATGAATAGATTCAAATTCAGAACGTAATTTTATAAGAAACTGATCACGCCGACTAGTCTCATGAAGATTTTGAATAGTGGAAAGGGTGTTAATAGGAACATCTGTCGTAATCAGTTCAGAATATTCGTTCCAAAGTGTTAGAAATGCTGAGTAGTAGTAGTCTTGGATTGAAAGACTACCATGTTAAAATGTGACAATTGCATGCTCTAACTGCAAGCGACGAGCACTATTCTCTTGATGATAAACCGTCTTTAAATAATTCTACATAAATTGAGCAGAGCGATGAGGTCGTAAGTTTGTAACAATATGTGATTCCATTGAACTAAGAAGCCAAGACATGATCCGTGCATCTAGCACAGCCCATGAAGGAGAAGATCCGAGATCCTTAGATTTCTCAAAGTAGATGATGGCGCGACATCCGTGCCATCAATATGACCCCAAATGTCTTTTCCTTTTAGAAATAGTTCAAATTGAAAAGCCCACGTAGAGTAATTGTTCCCCGTAAACTTGGAACACACAGGTGTGGAGTCCATCGCAACAAAACTCAAGATAAAACAGTGTCAATTATATATATATATATATTTTAAATAAACGTAAAGACAAATCAAATGAACTGAAATAAGCTAAAATAGAATAAAAGGTTCTGTATCAAGAGAGCACTATCGTAAACTTGATAACTGAAGTTGCCGAAATACTACCAAAACTCCAAGATCAGACGATTGCGTGTTCGATCCACGTCGAGTTCACCAAGAATCTGCACAAAAGTTGCCGATAACGCCAACCCGTTGTTCCAAGAGCCACAATACAACAGCAACGCCGAATGGAACCAGATAAGGCTGCGTCGGCAGCTTTCAAACTACAGAACCACGAACTAGATCGATGGAAGTCAAAAACCACCGTGCCAAGAATCTGCACAGACCTCACCGAAATGAGGAGTCCTCTGTTTCGAGACCAATACGACCAAAGAAATGCTGAAAAGAAGAAGATAAGGCTGCGTCAGCAGCCTTCAAGTTACAGAGGAACCTCAAATCATGGGAATTTCTTGCTAAAACTTGCTAATATATGGACAAAGGTTGCCGGCAACACCAACCCAGAAACACCCAATCGCAAAAATGAAGAGCTGAGACGTCGAGAACTTGCCGAGAAGTTCAAACTCACACAATTTGACACAACACAAGGTAGCGACACCTACTCAGAGCAGGAAATAACTTGCTAAATACCAAAAAAAAAACTCCTAAGAATTGCGATTAAAGATCGCACCGAGTAATTCAGAAATCAGAGAAGCTCTGATACCATGTGTCAAAGGGTCTGAATTCCATTTCTGTAGAATTTCTTTTTATTTATATAGAATAATTGTACATAATTGTTGTCATAATTAGTAGGACCTAAAATGCTATCATCGAAATATTTACACCTACTTACACCTAATTTACACCTAATTGACTAATTGTTTCAACATTTGCGTCTAGCTATTTTCACATATTTACACCCATATGAACGTAATATGCTGACATGGGAGTAGAAAGGATATGATAGTAAGAACTGACTGAGAAGATACCTTTCTTAGAGTGTCTCCATAGCAGCTTATCCCCCGTGCCTCCAAGGATGTTAAAGGAGTATAAAGACGCAAAAAACTCTAAAAAAATCTCCATCTCCCAATCTTGGACATCCCTCACAAACTCAATATTTCATTGAGGAGTACCAGTTGAGTGGACCACAAGGTCTGCAATCGATGCATCCTTTTCTCTGGCGAGATCAAAAATAATAGGGAATGAGTCTTTGAGGGTAATGCCTCCACACCACTTGTCATACCAAAATTTGATCTATGAACTATCCCCTACCAGAAGATATTCTTGGTCCCTGAAAGATTCCCATTGTTTCCTTATGAACTTCCACAAGTCCACCCCATGTATGCCTTGGACCTCATTCGAACACCAATCACACCAAGACACACCATATTTGGAATCTATTACAGACTTCCAAAGCACCTCTCCTTCATTTTGGTACCTCCACAACTATTTACCTAATAGAGCTTGATTGAATTTCACCAATTGACAAATCCCCAAGCCTCCCCCAAATATTGGAGTACACACTGCTGGCCAGTTAACCAAATAAGATTTGAATTCCTCTCCCATTCCACTCTACAAGAAGTCTCTCTATAGCTTCTCAATGCGATTATCTACCTTTGTGGGAAGCGGGAATAAAGACATACAGTAGGTAGGTAGATTTGAAAGGATGTTTTTAATCAATGTTAGATTTCCCCCTTTAGATAAATATAACCTCTTCCAATAGGCCAATCTGCGCTCTACCTTCTCAATCACCCCATTCCAAATCCTTTCAGATTTAAAAGAGGCTCCCAATGGTAGACCAAGATAAGTGAGGGGTAAAGAGGATACCTGACAACCCAAGAAAGTGGCCAAAAACTCTGCATCTTAAACGACCCCCACTGGCACTTGTGTAAATTTCGAAAGACTGACTCTCGGGCCTGATACGACTTAGAAACATAGTAGAAGCCCCCTCAAGGCTTGAATGTGTCAGCGTTGTGCACAACGAAAGATGAGCATATCGTCAGCAAATAAAAGATAGGAGATGGAAAGAGCCCCATTCCCAACTGGAAAGCCATGAAGTAATCTCGCATCCACCAATCTCTTAAGCATCTTACTTAAAGCTTCCATAATAAATAAGAAGAGAAGCGGAGATAGAGGGTCACCCTGTCTCAAACCACGTGAGGAATTGAAGAAACCCATCGTCTAGCAAAGAACATCCAATTGACATGGTCATGGACTTTTATGTCCAATTTGCAAATCAAACCGGGTACTCGAGATTTGAGGCGACCGTCAACAATTTCATTGGCAATCAGGACGGAGTCTAGGATTGTCTACCTTTAACAAAGGCATTCTAGGGCTTCGAGATGAGCTTGTCTACCACCACACTCAATCTATTTGTGAGCACTTTGGATAAGATCTTGTAAACCCCATTCACAAGGCTAATGGGACGATAGTCCCTAACATCCAAGGACCCCATCTTTTTAGGGATGAGAGCTATAAAGGTAGAATTAATGCTCTTTTCAAACTTCGAATTAGCATGAAAGTCATGAAAGACATGCATGAGATCCTCCTTGATCACCTCCCAACAGGTTTCAAAGAAGCCCATAGAGAAACTATCTGGCCTCGGGGCCTTGTCACTAGACATTCCTTTGATTACTTTATATACCTCCTTCTCCATGAATGGTCTTTCTAACCAGCCTGCAGTTTAAGGATCTAACATTGAAAAAGATAGGCCATCCACCTTTGGTTGCCAACTGTGCTCTTCAGATAAGAATTGTTGATAATATTGTTTCAAGTGATTCTTGATAACTGTCTGATCTGTTGAAGCCACCCCATCTACCAATAGGGTGTCTAAGGTATTGTACCTCTTATGAGAATTAACCACCCTATAGAAGAATTTTGTGCACTTATCCCCCTCTTTAAGCCAGAGTGCCCTAGATTTCTAACGCCTTGAGATCTTCTCCAATAGGGTAACTCTCTCAAGCTCAGTAATTACCTGGTCCTTGCAAGTTGTCTCTATAACAGAAAGAGTTATCGCTTGCTCTTCGCCCTCCATTGCCTAGAGTTCCTCTATAAGAGAGCGTCTCTGTTGATACACATTGCCAAACACTTGTTCGTTCCATTACTTCAAATCTTGCTTTAAACCTTTCAGTTTCTTTGCCATAATGTAGCTAAGATGTCCTTCGCAATTATAAGAGGTCCACCATGTTCTAACTCTGTCAACAAAACCATCAAATTTAAGCCACATATTTTCAAATTTAAAGTACCTTTTATTGCCTTGGGTCCCTCCACAATCTAGAATGATTGGGAAGTGATCAGAACATAAACGGGATAGTCTTTTTTGCACGGCATCCGGATAGTATGATTCCCATTTAGGGGAAAGCAGGAATCTGTCAATCCGCGACCAGGAAGGGTGTTCACGATTGTTGGACCACGTGAAGGTACCTTCCATTAGAGGGATGTCCATAAGATCTTATTCTGCAATGAAATCAGAAAACTCACTCATGGGCCTAGAGATATGAGAGGCACCCGACCTTTCGCTTGGAAAGCAAGTTATATTGAAATCACCCCCAATACAACTGGGTAGCTCCCACCAGGCAAGAAAACCAGCCAATTCATCCTACAGAAATCTTCTATCCAGATCTATGTTAGGTCCATAGACTCCAGCAAAAGCCCACTTAAAACCATCCACCACATTCACAAAGGAACATGCAACCATAACTCTCCCACGCACTCATCCACCCTTTCGACCACCCTTGTGTCATATATTAGTAAGACTCCCCCAGAAGCACCTCTTGAGGGGAGGTAGGACCACCCAACATGTTGCCCTCTCCAAAGACTTCGAATTAGTTGAGTAGTAATAACTTCCAACTTGGTTTCCTGGAGGCAAATAACATCCCCCTTCCATTGTCTAAGTAAATTCCTGATTTAGAGCCGCTTATTAAAGTCATGCAGCCCCCTAACATTCCCATGAGATTATTTTTGGCTTCATGGACCAGCTAACTTGCCCCTCCCTTTAAAACGCTCCCGACTAGAGCTTTTTTCACCTCCATCATCATTCATGTCCCAAGTAAGTCTTTTCAACTCACGATCCTTCTTTTTGGCCGAGAAAGTGGACTAATCAGCAATGGATTATGCGTGCACAGCCTCTGCAGCAGTAAGGAGTGCTAGAAATTCGGCTTCAAAACCCGAATAAGAAATTCCAACAATATTTTTTATATTCCATGCAGTCTGAATAACCCAATTTGATTGATTGAGATGGAGGGAATTAAGAGGAGTTGGATCACCTCCCTAATCTGTTTCAAAAAACCATCAACGCTCCTTCCTTAGCTGGAACAGGTGACAAAAAATCAAGACCAGCTGCCACCGACGGGCCAGGGACCAACCGAGAGGACTCCGACGACCCTGTCTGAGGAGGTCCGGGGATTGGGAGCTTTGGCGGACCTACCGAAGAAGAAGACAATGAAGCAAAGTCCAACCCAGAAATTTCCGGGGTCACCAAGGAAGCTGAAGGGGGGTAGAGATCTCCGGTGACGCTGTCTGAGAGGTTCCAATCTCAAAAATCACCAGCGATTTCTGAAGCTTTCAGAGATCTTCGGCATCAGGCTATCGGCTTGAATCCGTTCATCTGTGGGTGTCGGTGATGAACAACAGAGGTCGTCGGGAGGGATGATCGGCGCCTGAAGGACAAGTTCATCTGTTCGGTGTGCCGGAGGTGTATTGGGCTTCAAGGGCCTGATGACCAACCCAGAGGATGAACCCAGTTCGAAGCTCGGCCCCTTCGATACTACAATAGGCATCGAGACTGGGCTTCCTCGGCCCAGCCCAGAGTTCTTCTTGGTTCTGGGAGTCAGGCGTTTCTTCTTTCGCGAGCCTTGGGCCAAGGCCGAGCCCACCATTTCTTCCATCTTGATAGCCCATGCCCGAAACTCTTGTCTCAAAGTTGAAATATCCTCCTTCGCACCCATCACTTCCTCCATCAGACTAGCTAGAGAACTCTGCACTCCACTTTCGACTGTTTTGACCACAGACAGGCTCCTAGCTTCCTTTTCTATACTGTCACACTCAGAATGCAGCAGTTCCCCTGCTGAAAGCACCTCCGGCTTTTCTGTGTTGAGTCTAGTACACAAAAGCTCCAAAGCTTCCTTGTAAGATTTCGACACAGTGACGGCATTAACCTTCGGCGTAGCAAACCTGCCAACCTCCCGTAAGACCGATGCCAGTCTCAACCATGCCATTCCATTGCTATCACCGGGGATTAGAATGGTGTTCCGACGTCCATCCCCACAAAACTCCACCAATGCCATGTATGAACCTCGGAAATTAAAACAACGTTGAAAGGTGAATCCCCTGTGCCCATCTTGGTGAGCAGAGTAGTATCCTTTGCCCCCTGCAGTGTAACCAGTCTCCAGGAAGCTTGACAACCACCTAGTGATGTCTAAACTCAGTCGAATGCTTTGGACCACCTTCCACCCTTTTTCTGTTATGATCACCGCAAGACCCTCCCTCTTAACCTCAAACACCTTAGATTTTGAAGCTACACGAATCATTGCAACAAAGAGCCTAATAATCTAAAAAGAACAAGAGCTGTGACAAACCCCTTGCTCGTTAAACACAAGAAAGACAAACCTCAGACCAGCAACAATGAAGAAAAACCATAGCTTTTTTGGCTCTCCTCCCGAAAAAAGATATAATAGACAACTTGCTAGCTCTATTAAATCTTTCTACAAAGTGCTGGAAGCACATCAGCCCACTTTAAGCATTAATAGATTAAAAAATTATATTATTTTTTTATAAGCATTAATTGATTAAAAAAATTATATTCTAACAGTATTTTAACTTTATAACATTTAATGCAACTTTTTCTCTCTCCTTTTTCAAAACCCAATAAAATATCTTAACTCAAACCATTTAACTACCATTCGCATAATTCTCATCTCATCTCATTACTCAAGCATCCCCTAAGCATGCATGATTTTCTTATATCATTTTTTCCTTCTAGATAGGTGCCTCTTGAATACTTCCTATCTACTCAAGTTACACCTTTTGCCCTTAATAAGAAAAAAAAAAAAGACTTTTTGCTTATCAAAACATAATAACTAATAAGAAGTTTTTTTTTTTATAAGTGACTAATAAGAAGTTATATGAGCTTATGTGAGTCGAATATAATTTATTGTGCGCTATAACATTAAAATCAATCATCTTCTTACATCAACAGCTAATTTACTTAACAAACCAAGCTGGATTCAAGTTTGGTTTAGTCAATCCTAAGCTACCTATCAAGTAGTCTTGTTAATTTACATTATTAAAGATAACATGAGGCTATGACAAGAGTAGGGACAGGTAGAATACATACTTGAATGGCCCAATAACTAAATAGTAAAGATATTTTTTCCCTTTCTTCTCTAGACCTAATTCATAAATTACATCATCTAGTCAAGTGGGAGAAAGTGTGTCGTCCCTTATCAAAAGGCGGTTTGGGTATTCGTAATTTGAGGACATTCAATTGAGCCTTCTTTGGCAAATGGTTGTTGAGGTATCATCAAGAACCTGAAGCACTCTGGAGAATAGTGATTGATCACAAATATGAGGAAGCCTGGGGAGGGTGGAGCTTCAATGAAGTTAGGGGGTCTAGTGGTATAGGGTGTGGAAAAACATAAGAAATGGGTGGGGATTTTTTCATCAGCACACCAGGCTCCTATGTGGTGCAGGCTCAAGAATTAGATTCTAGAAAGATGCCAGGTGTGGTGATAGGGCTCTTTCTTACTTGTTTCATTCTCTTTTTCAGATTGCATGTGCAAAAAATATCACTGTGGCGGAGGGTATGGAGTCAGCTGGAGGACGTATGCATAGGAACATCAACTTCAATTGAGCGGTGCAGGATTGGGAATTAAACTCCTTTATGGATTTTTATACACTCATATATTCCCAAAGACCGAATCCATAGAATCAAGATGGCTTATGGTGGACCCCTATAGGGAGAGGAATCTTCATAGTCCGCTCTCTCTATAAAGTGCTCATTCAAGGACCTGTGACACAGTTTCCGTGGAGGACAATCTAGCGCCATAAAGCATCCCCGAAAGCAGCCTTCTTCATTTGGACAGTTTCGTTAGAGAAGATCCTCACGATAGACAATTTGAGGAAAATGAGAGTTATTGTCGCTGATTGGTGTTGTATGTGCCGTAATAGAGGGGAGTCGGTAAATCATCTCCTCTTACATTGCGAGACAGCCAAACTCTTTGAAATGAGGTCTTTAGTAGATTAGACTTAGCTTGGGTTATGCCAGAGACCGTAGTGGCTACAATGGCTTGTTGGATTCTCATTAGGGACAAGCAACAAATCGTAGCTATATGGAATATGGTTCCCATTTGCATTATGTGGTGTCTATGGCTAGAGCATAACGAGCGGACCTTCCAAGACAAAGAGAGATCCTAGGAGGAGCTGCTTAGTTTATTTCATAGAACTCTTTGTACTTAGATCGTTGTCGTGGATTTCAATGGAATGGATCTACATGATTTCCTTGTATCCAATATGCCTAGTTGATAGGCCATGGTGTCTCTTGTAATCGGTTGATGCCTTTGTTTAATATAATTTTACTTATCAAAAAAAAAAAATTCTTGTGATACTGCCATTTGGTAACGAGAACCTAAGTTCAAGCAAGTTTTGCACGGGAGAATCAAAGCCCTTTTGCAAGTAACAAGACACTCTTTTAGCAATTTGGATGACCAAATTTGGCATATAAATAGGATCCTATATAAAAATGAAATATGCATTAACAAAGCAACTAATTTATGGGATTGTACAGCTAATTTATAAATTTCATGATACACACCTTGAAACAACAAGACATGGCTATTTAAGAGAGCCATTGACAATCAGAGTCACCAAGCACATCGCTTGCGCACTATGATAAAGAAGTATTCAGAGGAAAATAGTAACTTACAATTTTGCCGATTGGAAAAATGCCAAATATGCTAAAGCAAATGCTTCCATCCTTGTCTCCACTACACAAGATGTTAAAGCGTTGTTGTGAAGAATTTGAAAATTCTCGAAATGAATCTTCGTTGTCATCCACAAAGCTAGCATCTCCAGATACCACTCCAGGCATTCGAGGAACTGTTGGAGCAGGAGGAAAGAAACGTGAAGTACGATCTTCATATGTAGATAAGTTACCATTGCCATCCTGTAAGCCAATTTGAAAAATGAGATGGAAGTGAAAATATCAGCTGCAATCAAAGAAGTAAACCCCTTCCACACCCCCACCCCTTCCAAAACACGAGAAAAAAAATGGCCCGACCAAAAAACTGGACAAATGAAAGAGTTAGCAAATGTTTCAAATAAAATAATGGTGATTGTAAGGGTTTTGGTCTTGGGATATACTACCCTTAGGGTTGGCTCAAATGGTAAGGGCTTTGGTCATGGGATATACTCCCCCAAGTGTAAGATTTGAACCCTTGGGTGTAAAAAATTTAATGGTCACCACCCATCAATGAAAAGCTGATAATTTATTTGATCCGTGTGATGTGGACCCATTACACAGATCAGACGTTTAATGGAGTAAAAATATATGTTGTGTTTGCACGGTCTACAAGATTCCTTGTCATAAAAGTTAAAAAAAATTCTTGTGTACTTTTCTGAATAAAATTTTCTTACCTATAAAAAAAAAAAAAATTTTTAAAGTTTTTAAAAAATTTCAAGAACACCCAAGATTAACTTTAATTTCAAACTTAATGGAGTTTATTCAATACTTATTAGTTCAAAACATATACTCAACTGAAGTAGAAAACAATACCAGCTTCGTAAGAATCCCAACAAAAGTTTCTGAAAAATCCCAGTCACAATTTTAAAAAATGATACTTCTTTATGAGTAATAATTCCCACAAATGATACTTATTTCATTTTTATCCATTAATGCATCAGGCCCAAAATGGTACATGGAATGCACATATATAGCTTAAAAAGGAAAGGTATACTTGAATAAGATGATTATCCTCCTCCCAGTTAAGACACAAAACAGCAGCAGTATGGGACTTTAAACTTCTTAACAACCTTCCATTCTGCTTGACAAAAGCAATATCAGTGATTAGAGAAGGCATAAACAATGAAATTTCATACTTTTATAACATGGACCCTCACCAAGGCAAAGCCCTTTGGACTCACCCCTAAAAGTAAACCCCAGGTACACAATCCCAACCATTCATAATAATGTATTAGTTTATTCCAAGTAACTCCTAGGGAGAAATTGAATTTAGGATGTCCAAGTCTGCAGCTCTCCCCAAGTCTGCCCATTGAGTATTAGGTTGCACCTTGAGGGGTAACAAAAAATATAATTTGAAGTATACAATTCAGAGTTTTACAGTTTTACGCAATCAAACACGTTTACAACGACAAGATGACATCACCAATGAGCAAGCAATATGCACTAGATTTTGATAAGCAATATGCACTAAATTAAGAGCTTCTACATTCGTCACGTTATCCAATTACACTTCAGATTTCTACATGTTGGTAAAAGGAATAGCCGTGTTATGTGATAAAAAATGAAATGAAAAATATTCACATGAATGAGAAGATGTATCGTTACCAAATTTTTATGATAAGTTAAAAGATGTAAGAGATGGAAAAAAATTGTTATAAAACTGAAGCAAAACAAACACCCAGCAAAAGAATCCAAATTAGGCAAACTTAAATCCCTATTTATAAAATCACACCTTTAATCAAATGACTAGTCAAATGAAAACAATATGATTTAAGAAAAAAGAAAGTAAATCTTCATCCTATCACCGTTGCCAACATGAACACAAAATTGGACATGGTGTAACAATGCAATAAATAATCTCCAGAAACACTACCAGAGAAAAATTAAAATCATAATCTTGTATTTGATTTCAAAGCCACAGAAATTTCAAAGACAAAACTCAGTAATATCAAAGCCCATATAAACTCTTTCTAGTCCATTATAAAGTATGACTGGTACAATGGCTAATTTATTTACAGATCATCTCAGCAATTAATATGAATTTATGTTTTTTATTGACAGTTGATAGTCATCTTATGACCCCTAATAAAAAGTTGGCAACAGCGTTGTGTTTGGCTAAGTAATTATTGAGCTAGGTCTATGATACTCATAATGCAGTGACCACCAACCGAAGCTCAGTTCACACGCACCATAAAAGACTTACAAGCTGATATGAAACTGGAAAAAAGGCCATAAGCTGCATTTCCGCAGACATTATATGCAACCAACATTAGTTCGATTATTATGTTGCTCTCTAACCTAAAGAAAAAAGCAATATTCATGGAAAATATGGGTCTCAAATCTAGGTGTATAGCCAAAGTATAAATAGCAAATAAGAAAAATAAAGTAAGGCCATCAACTTCAACATCATGAAGTGTGACTGTTCCATCTTCAAGCCCAACAGCTATTGCCTTGCCATCTGGTCTCCAACATAAGGATGTTATGCACCTTCCTGGACAGATTTTAGAAAATTAGCCAAAACCAAAGAAATGGCGGGAAGGACGACAAGATGAGAAAGATATTCACCAGGAGAAATCGTCCACAACCTCTGCCAATTGAAACGATGCAGCAAAATCTTTGAGTCCTCCGTAACCATGGCCAGCAAATCCTTCTCCGGATTCCACTCCGCAATTTTTATCTTTTCTTATAAGAAAGAAATTAGAAAACGCACATGGACACATACAGATACCTTCGAAACCCGTCGATCACAAAGCCATGAAAAAATAAATAAAAAGAACCTGAGAAGCGACCGGCTTATCGAATTGAAGCTGGAAAGGAAGCACGCGCGGGGACTCGTCGGTTTCCATGGATAAAGCTTGGAAAAGCTGCCCGAAAAACGGTAAGTAGCTAAATCAAGCTGCAAAGAAGGCAGAAAAACCCTAGGCGATTGAGCCACGCTACAATGCCAGTACGATTTGTGCGTCCTGTTGGCGGGAAATAATAATTATTGTAAAATGATAAATTCATGTTATCCAAAACCTTATAGCTCCTTTATTTTCGCAAAACTATTTTTTATAACTAAATTAATATTATTGATGAAAATAAGATAGTATATAGGAGACCTAACCTATTTAGATTGTAGGTAAAAAATAAGATACAACAAAATTATTAAAGTAGAGACAATGGAAGTCTACAGATATGGCCCATAATAATGATATTGAAAAAAGAAAGATCGAAACTCTTCTAATGTCCATTCTTTATCTTCAAATGTTCGATCATTGCGCTTTCGTCAAATACACCATATAATGGAGATAGGGATTATCTTTTACAAATATTTGATAGATGATACACCTCCAAGAGATGGTCAGCTAGTCAATAACTCAATCACTGTGGCAGGCATTACCCAGTTCAAATCTACTCGATTAAAAATTTCTATTTACAAATATCTAGCTGCATCGTAGTGTAGCAAAAGGTGATCTACAGACTTTCCAAATTTCTTACACATGCAGTATCAATCTATGATAATAACGCGACACTTCCTTAAATTATCAATAGTCACAATCTTGCCCAGAGCGACTCTTTAAGCAAAGAAAAGTCCTTTGGGAGGTTTTATTCTTCCAAATTTTCCTCCAAGAAAAGTTAGTAGGCAGGGATAACGTAAGGGATTTATAGAATGACCGAACAGAGAAAACACTCTTACTCATAGGGTTCCACCAAAGGATATCAGCTCGCATCCCATTCCACTTCATAGAATAGATGAATCTAAAAAAAAGCCTTAAGTCGTCAATTTCTCAATTTTGAACCGCTCTACTAAAAGTAACATTCCATTGATCTTAGTCACCTAATCGAATCAATAAGTTTGCCACATAAGCTTCTGAACCACAGGCCAAATGAAAGACAGATGGAAATGAGTCATTTAAAGTTTCATACCCATATCAAATATCTTGCCAAAATTTTATTTGCATTCCTACACCCACCACAAGTTTGGTGTGACAAGTGAAAACCCCCCAATCATGTCTAATGTGTTTATATAATCATGCTACATACGCTCAGATTACCTCTTTAGTATACTCCCCCCCCCCTAACTTTCAAGTTTCATGCTTGGAATCTACCATCAATTTTCATAGAGCGTCTAATTCCTTATCATACCTCCATAATCATTTTCCAATTAGGACTCGATTGAAAAGTCTTACATTTTTTATACCCAAACCACTTGAAGATAATAACCTGCACACTGTGTCCAACTTGATTAAATGGAACTTGAATTCATCCCTTATCCCGGTCCACAGGAAATCGTGATAGAATTTTTCAATCATTTTCACCACTATAGTTTAAATGGAAAAGAGAAAAAAAAAATAAGTAGGTAAGTTGGAGAGAGTACTCTTGATCAAAGTTATCCAACCTCCTTTCAATAAGTACAATCTCATCCACCCTGCCAATCTCCGTTCTATCCTCTCAATCACTGTATCCCTATTTGCTAAAGCCTGTGAAGATGCCCCCAAAAGTAGACACAGGTATTTCATAGAGATAAATGTAACCTTACACCCAAAAATGGTAGCCAAATGATGAAAATTGTGGACATTCCCAACTGGCACTATCTTGGATTTATCAAAGTTCATTCTCAAGTCTAAAATTGTCTCAAAGAACAACAAGAGAGCCTTCAGTACCTTGAGTTGGTTTTGATTTGCCTCATAAAAAAATTAAGGTGTCATATGCAAATAATGAATAAGAGATAGAGATAACGCCCCTATTGGGTTTGCCCACAAAAAATCCTGTCATAAAGTTGTTACGGGCTACAACTGAGAGCATCCTACTAAGAGCCTTCATAATAAGAACAAAAAGGAAAGGGGATAGAGGATCGTCTTATCTCACATCATGAGAGCTACTGAAAAAACCAACTGAGCTGCCATTAATCAAAACTGAGAACTCTGCTATTAAAATGCACCATGTGATCCACATGTACCTTCTTGCACCAAATCCACACCACTTCAACAAATAGATAAAGAAGACCTAACTTTCATAATCATAGGTCTTTTCATGTCTAGCTTGCAAATAAACCCTACCTTTAATCTACCATCCAGGCATTCATTTGCTATAAGAGCAGAATCCAAGATTTAACACCCATTTATAGAGGCGTTTTGCGATTTTGTGATGATCTTGCCTAAGGCCTTCCTAAGCTGGTGTGCAAAGACCTTGAAAATAATTTTATACACTCCATTTATAAGACTAATGAGTCTGAAATCTTGCTTAAGTCACGTTCTTCTTTGAAATCAATGCAATAAAAGTAGCATAAAGATTTTTCTCGAACTTTCTTACCAAGAACAATTATTGAAACACCTTCATAATATCCTCTTTCATTATCCTTCGTCATTCTTCTTACGACATTAGACACATCTGTCTCCTCAAAAGGTCTCTCCAATCAAGACGTGGTCTAGGATTCAATAGAGTAAAAAGCAAGACCATCGAGTTTTGGCCTTCACCCCTCTTGTTCAGCGAGCAATTATTCAAAGAAATTCACCACATGGTCTTTTATCACAATTTATATTTTTTGAAGAAAAAATTTAACAATAATCATTGCTAATGCTCTTATGAAATATTTCTATTACATTTTCAAAGCCTCCTGTTGTGCAAATTGTACAGTTGCCTTGTGGTGTTCAAGTCGAATGTGGCGCTGAAGTGAGATTCAAGAAACAAGTGTCGTGCAAGGCTGAAGTCAAGTAGCGGTTCCTTCTTGAAAACCGAATGGGCCCAAAATTAACTGTTGTGGCTCCTCTCAATTCAAAGTCAAGTGCTTACGAAATGCGACTCATATATATTGTGAAATGCAGCCCAGGAGAATAAAATGAAAGTGCTGAATGAAGTCTCCTCTTAAAGTCAACAGTGGTGCATGAGTTTAAACCTAGTGGGGGACTCTTTATTATTTGACAAACCGAATTGTGGCTCTTGTGAAATTGAAATATGCAACCAAGAATTCATAGAAGTAAGTGTGGCTTTTCTCTTTTAATATCAAATGTGGCCCAAGTGTGTTGAAGTCGAAACAAAGAAGTGTGGCCCATTAGTCAGGTTGAAAACCGAAAAACATTAGTGTTGGGCCCTCTACATTGTTGATTTGTGTGGCCTCGTGAAGTGAATTGAAAAGTTTGAAGCCTTATTCTCCAGTGGTCCAAAGCAAGTTTTTGAAAGTCAAGACCGCTACACATTAAAATCAAATATTTTTCTCTTTTCTTGCTTTCTCTTTTTTTTTTCTTTTCTTTTCAGTCTTAGACCTATAAAAAAATCAAAAGAAATAAAAATGAAAAATAAATTATAAAAATATGTTGTGCATGTGCATAGATATTTTCCAATCAAATCACAAGTTATAAAGTTAAGCATTAACCATGTTATTAATCAAATTATATCATAATTTGAATTTACACCTCTTTATCATATTTTTCATCTAAAATCAATAATAATATCATGCAATTATCAAAATATATTGATTCTAGATATATAAAATATGCAATAATTCAACTCAATCAAGATGAAATGAGTTGAGATAAAAGTGAGTTGAGAGTTTTATGTAGTTGAGTAAAAGGTCTAAAAGAAGGAAGTTGTGAATGCACTATGTCAAATATTCCAAAGTAGGATAATTTGGGGATTCCCCATTCTTTAGGCATTCCAACCAAAATAAAAATGATTACTTTCTTAAATAAAAAGAAAAAAAAAGTTTTGTAGAATTCTGGGTCAGTATGATTTTGGACCAAAATGGTCATTTTGGCTGGAATGACCCAAATGTATTGAAACGACCATGACTGAATTTGGTATGAAATAATTAGCCAGAACATAAAGGTTTTCAAAGTTTATAGACACTTACCAACAAGTAGGACACAAAGAGAGAAGATGCACGCAAATGAGGCCTCAAATATGGGATCTACAGTAGCACCCCAAATCCAAACCCTATTTGGAGAGTCAGATGGAAAGTGCAATTGAAGTTTTCCCCAAATGTGAAGCCTAAGTTTTGGAGAAATGAAAGGTATAAATAGTCGATGTTCTAATAAATAATTGTGAAATCTTAGCTTCGAACCTAGTCATTTCAAATTTCATTTCCATTTATTTTCTTTACAGTAGTTCGTTGAGTATAGAAGAGTGTTACAACTTGGTATTATAGTGTTTCGTTTGGTAGAATAGCGTTACAAGTTGTTTTCTTTACATGAAGTCGTGCTTCGGGGCTTACATCTAGATGTAGGAAGCTATTTCTACTTTGGAGAAGTATTCAAATGAGTCCATTGTTGAGTTGACCAAAAAAATCAAGTCAAAAATTGTTTTGGATATATTTCGTGGCCAAGGCAACTCAACAATGATCCAAACGGCTCGATCCTGCAAAACAGTTGGGAGATGGAAAATGGGGTCAGGGTCTAAGACCGCTTCGATGCTAAAGTTAGCATGTGAAGGAGAAATGAAAGGGATTGCACGAAGATGATAGATTAGAAAACAAAATTTTTCAGTTGAAGTATGTGGACTGTAGAGATTGTCCCGTGCACTTGCTCAACCACCATTTGGTCAATAGTGTTAAGTAGGGCAGGTTTACTTAGGGCTGCCGTGGAGTAGGGTCAGAAGCCATTTGTTCAATCCGAGCCACGTTATTTCCTTAATTTATGATCCTGTATGACCACAATTGGTGGTTATCATTTCATGTGGCAAGGTCACCTGGTTTAGCATTTAATGCGGCGCAGTACTCAGCGTAATTTGGTCATGTTTATCATTTAATACGGTGCTAGTTGCTGCTCACATTACTCGAACATCCAGGTTCTTCCCTCTAATCATGCGAGTTCCCAACGCAGCCCTGACCTCCCCTTTTGTTTCGGGTATTCATAACTCACCCGAACTAGCTCTGGGTTTCCCCTTGGGCTTCTAGCTCTATCCTCTCTGGATTGGGCTTGGCCAAATTAGGCTTCCCTTATAATAACAATTAACAAATGTTAGAAATCATCAGACAACACTTGGCAAATATTAATTTGAGATTGAATAAAAATGAGTTGTCAAGAAGAATTACCCATCTTACACCTAAAGAAGAAGCTTATAGTCAAGGAGTAAGGGAAGAAAATGCTAGAACAATATTTTGAAGGAATGGGTTGATGAGTGAAGATCATTAAGGTATCTTTCCAAGAATTGTGAAGTTAGACTTCGCAAACCGAGCAATTATTTAAATAGGGTCCCTGTTTATTATAGACATTGATTTCATAAAGAAGTGAAGTTAGCTTCCTTTCTTATATAAGGAAGAGCTTTGGTGATTTTAAAGATGTTGAGAATTGTGAATCACTCATTAATTGAGTAGCTTTTGTACTCTTTTAGTGAGAATTATGATAAAAGAATTTGTTTGTGGGTAATTTTGTTAGTCTTTTGAAGTATGAAACTAGAAATCGTGTTTAGAGTTTTATAAGCTAACTTTTGTCCTTTAACAAGTTTGCTCAACTTTTTAATTCCTTTAAGTAGAGAGTAAAACAAATTACAGGAGAAGGGAAGGGAAGCATTATTTCTTAACATTCGTTTGCACTGTTCAAACACATTTGCTTTAACTTTTGGGTTAAACTTTAAGATCTACAAGACGAGTCGAATTGATTTATTTAAGAGGAAAAAGTCAGCAATGAAATTTTCGACCTTCCACGAGGTTAGACATTATCCAATTGTTAATGCAATTTTTTTCTTAAATTTAGAAGTTTTAAATTATTCTCACTCCCTATTGTGTTTAGTTTTTTTTTATTAATATAAACTAAGAGCAACAATCTAGATCTCGTTTATGTATGGTTGACAATCAAATAAATTCAATAACTGAAGGTTGGTATGTTATTTGATTATCGAGAAGATGTTATGGAATATAGTATGAGAGTAAGCCAAAAAAGGCTTTGGAGTGTAGAAAGAATGTCAACTATTAGAAAAAGGAAAATTCGTCGAGGCTTTTCTCAAAGTTGCTCGCAATTTTGTTTACACGCTATTGAAATACTTGGTTTCTTTCATTATAATTTATAGTTGTTCTAAAAATCATTTAAATGTAATTGAAGAATTTCGTAAGTTTGTTGATTTTGCTTTACCAACTTATTGATATTGAGTAATGACGCCAAAATTTCTTTCATAAATTTTTTATAACATAGAAATTGGTATTTTATCATGAGTAATATTAGGTATAAGTCTCAAATGTATAAGTCTCAAATATATAAGTCTAATACAAACTTTTTGTAATAATGTGGGCATTATTAAAAATAAAGGTAAATTTTCATACTTTTCTTTATAGATTCTATTTGTTTTTATAAAATATTTGTATGAGATTTATACATTTATAAGTAGTATTATTTTATATCATTTATTCTAAAGAAATGAAGAAGATGATAAAGTGACGAAAATAAGATTTTTTTACTCAAGTTTCTGGATGATGAACCCTATAGCCGTATTTAAACAAGATGCTCTCCTGTATGAGTCCAGGCTAACAAAACTAAAAGCATAGAAGTAAAAAAAAAAAAAAAAAAAACACGAAGCGCTCAGGCCCACTAGCTATATTGTTGTCCAATTAACATGTTTGAATCAAAATAAATGAAATTGTAAATGAAATTAAACTGGCCGAAGGCCCATGTACTCGTCGGTGGACTGTGACAGAAGAAGACGACAGCAGATGATTATCTATCCTTTTATGATAGATTTGGATGATGAGAAATGTTGTAAATAATAATAATAATAAATAATAATAAAATATTAAATAATAATAAAATTAATAAATAAATTTATTTATTAAGAGTGTAAAAAAAAATCGATAAATCGATAAATTAGATTGAATCTAACTGGTTTAATATAATATATATTTTAAATTATTATTTTAATATAATACATAATATAAAATATTTTTTTAAATATATATAATATATTATACATTAGTATATGATATAAATTAGTTATAATTTATATTTTATAGCCTAATGTTAATAGTATAATACTATATTACTATTAATTTTAAACTTGAAATCTATATATAAATATTATACTAAATAATTATACATAAAATAATGATATAATAATATTAATATAATTTTTTTTAGTTAATATTAATAATATTAGTCATAATTATCAATAATATAATATAAAAAATTAATTTTATTATAACAAATACTAATATATAAATTATTATAAATAATATTAATTGTCTATAATTTAATATATATTAATTTAAAATTAAAAAATGAGATTGAATCGGATCAATCCATAAAATCCTTATTACTAAGTTTAGAGAATAACTGATACGAATCGATTTTAAAAAATAAAAAATCAATAATACTAATTCGATTTTAGATTTTATTCAAAATCATCGATTGAATTAGTTAGATTCCTATTATTCATAAAGTAAGAGGCTGCTTACATACAGGCACAAAGTTGTGTCTGTATGCAAACGCAGCGGTAAGAAAACATCATTCCAATTTCCATTCATTGGAACTTCATCAAAGAAAGAAACGCAGTCATCCTCGACTGCTACCAACATTTCGGTGTCGAACCTGGTAAGGGTTAGGTTTGACGTTGAAGAAGGAGGGAAAATGAGGGGAACCGGACATGGGTTTTTTTCTTCTTTGTTACACGCACCGTTTCAACACTAATGGCTAAACGCACCGTCTCATTATACACCGTGGAAGTCGTGCTCGAGGCCTTCACCAATCGCGCCTGTATTTAAAGGCTCCAAGTGCCACCCTTTTCCACGTAAAGTCACCAATTCGAATTGAGAAAATCTAGAAACCGGTGAGGCTGTTCTTCTCCGATAAACAGCCTTCTAATAATAGCCCTCCACGTAAGCCTTCCATTTTACATATTTTGCACTTCACTACACCCGATCAACATCACAAACAGCCCTCCAGTATTCGGCTTCCCCTTCATCCCAACCCAAACTCAGATCTTGACACCACAGTCATCCCCGACGGCAACTCGTCCCCCTGAGCCAGGACAGAGCTCACCCCTCCAGCCGGCACGGACAGAGCTCGACCGCCAAAGAATTTTTCACAGCCCTCTCGTGCCTCTTCCTCTTCCAAACGAAAGTGAGATCTCGATTCTTGATCCACTGAGCCGCGACGGTATCTCGACGTATAGAGCTCCTAGGTGCTTGCAATGTGAATCTCCGCCCGTTAGCCAATGCAATGGGAAATAAATTTCAAACCCACACAGTTTTCGATTTCATTAAATTGGAACTCCACAAACAGAGCTTGCTGCTAAAGCTTCATTTGGGTAGCTGTTAATGGACCTGCACCATCCCCTGTCGCTTCCCCTCTAACGACTCTTCATATCAAACTCCAAACCCTGCAACTAGCTTATCGGAACCAGGTACATTTTTAATTTGAGGTACGCACAAATCGTTCTAAAAACTGGTGTATTGAAACCTGGTTGATTTTTATACCCAATGAATCAATGACGCGCCACCACCATTTAGCATTGTGCTCTACGTCCATCGTTGCCGGTGTCGTGAAGTCGGGAAGGAGTTTCAGTGGGGAAGACACGGATTCCACTCATTCCAGGGATTTCTGAAGTCTGGAAAATTTTTTCTCTTTTTTAGTTTCAATCTTGTGCTAGTTTGTATAGCGTAATTTCTCCACTTTTTTTTACGTGTCTTTATGTTATTGCAGGGCTGTTTTTATCACGTTAACAGTTGGGCTGTTCTAAAGCGTCTCCCATCAGAATATTGAGAAGTGTTTATAAGCTAAACGCAACCTTAGGTACCATTAGGCAGAGGCCTGAAGGAGGAGGAAAGACGTACCGCGGAGACACTTATCGCGGTGGGAGAGGTTTTCAATCGGCATTTTTTGGGATTCTCTTGGTGATTTCCGACTCCCTCTTTGGTGATTGACGACTGGATGGGCAGATTTTCTAATTGACTCATTTGAACTATTACCATCGATTTGTGGTTTTGGATATGACCATGTTGAGTCCAGTCATGTGAGATCCTGGTCAAGAAAACACGGTTAAACTAAGTCGAAATTTGCATCCCAGTGTGAAATTTTGGTATTGGGTTCTGATTTCCTGCCTATGTAATGAGTTAGTGGTTTTTGTGTTACTTTCATATGGATTGCAGAAGTGCGAGCATATCTTTAATTGGGAAATTTATCGATAAAATGTCGCTTGAAAAGCCGTCAAAGAAGTTAGCATCCTGTGTTATCCTTGATGTCGATGGAACCCTTCTTAACACAGGTCAGCATACTCTTACCATCGTTTGTAATTTTTTTTTTTTAATTAGTGTTATCTATCATCATGCTTATTGCTGTTATTTGTTTAAATGTGTATGGATTGCGAGGACGGGTTAGGTAGAGTAAGACATTTGTTGCATGCTAACCCCTAGGAGTTGGCTCAAAGATATTTCTAGGGGCCATGTCTCATTGGTGAAAAGTGTATGATTTACCTGATTGTTGTCATGTGAGCACATTACACAGGTCCGGATCTTAACCATGTAAAAGACATGTTATGATTGCTTAGTGTCTGGGTTCCTTTTGATCAGAATAATATTTGTTGCATGCCTGAGATTTTTCTGCCTCCACAAAAGACTTGTTGCTAGGCACTTTCAAATATGGGCTTCCTTAACAGAGGGTTGCTATCTCTTTGTGAATTTGATCCTTGTATTCATAGTATAGACTGTTCCTGATTCCTACTCCCATTATGATGCAACCACGGATTAAGAAAATAGCTGAATGCTTTCTGTTGATGCTAATACCTGTTTTCTTCTTGGTCAATATATATATATTTTTTTTACGTAATTGACAGATGCACTTGTAAGTGAGATTTTAAAAGGCTTTTTGGGAAAGTATGGAAAGCAATGGGATGGGAGAGAAATTCATAAAATAGCAGGAACAACGCCATTTCAGGCTGCAGCTGCTGTTGTGGAAGATTATGAGCTTCCTTGCACTCCAAGTCAATTTCTTTCAGAAATTAATCCACTTTTCTCTGATAAGTAATTTCTATTACACTTTTAGCAAATGCTTAGATGCATACTCATAAAAAGAAATCTGGTTAAGAAGCTCTGGAAAATCAAGTGCATGATAACTTAAGCCTATATGGTTGCGGATTCTAAGGACAAACTTCCCTTGTGGTGGAATGATATATATGCCCTTAGAAATGGTGCAAGCCTCTGGATTTCGCACAAATTTAATTCAAATTCAATCTTTTTTTCTTTATTTTTTTTATAATAAATTTGTAAGTTGCAAAAATACAGTCTTGAATCTATAACCACATGTTCACCCATCTCTTATGGTATATTATGAGATGCCTTCTATAATGTCAATTGCCCTTTTTGTCTTTTTAAAGTATTCTTCAACTGCAAAGGTACAGAATCACTAATTGGGATAATTGGGGATTCCACTTGAAATAACTAGCTAAGAACCAGAATACTCACACAGTTACTTTTCCAGTTTTCATCTTAAATATAAATACTTTCTCTATACAATCTGAAAGACTGTCGCTGTATAGTTTGCATCATATCTGGTTTTTGTTTAGGATTGTCGATGAGAACTTATAGATGTTAGAAAAAAAACCACCAAACATGAGTTCTTGTCTCTTAAATAGTTATTTAACGTGGTTTCTTCTCAAAATTGTTAGTTTATCCATACAAAATAATGTCAAGATTTTTGCTCATGCCTCTGGCCTATTCTCTGTTGACATTATGGCAGTTTTCATCCTGTAAATGATGATTTCTTGTTTCTTTTATTTATATATTTTTTGTAATCACTGGTCTATTCTTGCCATGTGTAGTCTTAGGCCTGGTTTGTTTTCACAAATACTCTCATCTCATCTCATCATTACTACTTTCTCAAATTTCTATACAAAATAAAATAAATAATTTAATTTTCTCAAATCCGAAAACAATTTTTTTAAATCTCAAAACAAAACTAATATTAAGAAAATATATTATAACAATATTTTATTTAATTTTTAACTTTTATCTCATATTATCTCATCTTATCTATGAAAACAAACTAGGCATTAGTTTCTCGAGTGGAGCCTAATATTGAAGTCAGAGAAGAAGGCTCAAGCAAGTCTTCTTAGCATTTTTTTTTCAATAGGTTTTGGTCAAAAGTGGGTGTTATAGATGTTATGGTATAATGTCAAATCCATTTCACTCATGTTTTTCCGATGTAGTGTATATTAGTTTCCACGATTTTGGAAATACTAGGAATCTTGAATTGTCTGGATTATAAAACCATAGAGCTATTCATTTTAGCACTGTTATGTGCACAAGAATTTTAACTTTCATGGAAAACTTTTGAGTGTCTTCCGCAACTGTCACTTTAGGTGGTCCAACATCAAAGCACTCCCTGGCGCCGATCGTTTAATTAAACATTTCAGCAGTCATAGGGTCCCATTGGCGTTAGCTTCAAACTCTACAAAGTCAAACATAGAAAGCAAAATATCTTCTCATCAAGGTATCTCTTTTCAGAAACACCTAAAAACTTCATTCAACCTGATTGTGAACTAGCTTGCAGCATGTGTTAAGGGAATTTTGTTTTGTGTTTGCTAATTTTGAGCTTGTTTATCATAAATTTCTGAATATAGGGTGGAAGGAATCCTTCTCTGTCATCATTGGTGGTGATGAAGTGGCATCTGCGAAGCCATCTCCTGAAATGTGAGATGCAACTATTTTTTTTTTCTTTTTATCTTGACTTCTTTATATAGTAGGATATTCTAACTTCATGGTTTCACTCTCTAAGATTCCTTGAAGCAGCGAAAAGGCTAAATGTTGATCCTTCCAGCTGTCTAGTCATTGAAGATTCTATGTAAGTTCTTATTTTAGAATTTCTGAATTTGTCCTTTCATTGTATTATCCTGGCCTTAGCTCTTTGTTCCTTTTAGTGATTTGCCCTTGGTTTACACAGTTTGAATCACCGTATAGATTTATTCGTTGGATAGAAAAATGAAGTTCACACTGGGGTGCCTGACACAAAACCTTGAATGCTGCCTTTTTTATGCAATTGAATGTCATACTTCCCTTTCATTTTGCCTTTTGATAAAATAGAAGGAAAAATATATTCACAAATGGTGTCCTCTCATGACTTTATACTTGTATTTCTCTCTATTACTTGGATTGGTTATTTCAGCTTTTGAGGTACAACACTAATTTATCCTGGAAAAAAAAATTATAACATAAATTTCTTATAAGTCACATCCATTTTAGTTCTCGAAAGTCTACACTAGTTCATAACGGGAGATATTTTCTCTTAGCTTTTGATTTTTAAAGGGTTGTTTGGATGTTGACTGTTGAGATGGTTTCATCTTATCCTATCTCATCACATTTCAACATCCAGTTGTTTGGATATTGAGATGGTTTCATCTCATCCCATTTTATCTCATCTGTTAGCATAATACGTTCATATGGGTGTAAATATGTGAAAATAGCTAGACGCAAATGTTGAAACAATCAGTCAATTAGGTGTAAATTTGGTGTAAGTAGGTGTAAATATTTCAATGATAGCATTTTAGGCGCTACTAATTATGGCAATAATTATGTACAATTATTCTATATAAATAAAAGGAAATCCTACAGAAATGGTATTCAAACCAATTGACATGGTATCAGAGACTTTTTGATTTCTGAATCACTCGGTGCGATTTTTAATCGCAATTCTTAGGAGATTTTTTTTGTATTTAGTAAGTTATTTTTTGCTCTGAGTAGGTGTCGCTACCTTGTGTTGTGTCAAATTGTGTGAGTTTGAACTTCTCGGCAAGTTCTCGACGTCTCAGCTCTTCATTTTTTCGATTGGGTGTTTCTGGGTTGGTGCTGCCGGCAACCTCTATCCATATATTAGCAAGTTTCGGCAAGAAATTCCAGTGATTTGAGGTTCCTCTGTAACTTGAAGGCTGCCGACGCCGCCTTATCTTCTTCTTTTCGGCATTTCTTTGGTTGTATGGGTCTTGGAACAAAGGACTCCAAATTTCGGTGAGCTTTGTGCAGATTCTTGGTACGGTGGTTCTCGACTTCCATCGATCCAGTTCGTGGTTCTGTAGTTTGAAGGCTGCCGACGCAGCCTTATCTGGTTCCATTCGGCATTGCTGTTGTCGTGTGGCTCTCGGAACAGTGGGTTGGCGTTATCGGCAACTTCTGTGCAGATTCTTGGTGAACCCGACGTCTGATCTTGGAGTTTTGGTAGTATTTCAGCAACTTTAGTTTTCAAGTTTACGATAGTGCTCTTGGTACAGATCCTTTTATTTCTATTTTAGTTTATTCCAGTTCATTTGATTTGTTTTTAAGTTTATTTAAAAATATATATATATATATATAAAATTGACACTGTTTTATCTTGAGTTTTATTGCGATGGACTCCGCACTTGTGTGTGCCAAGTTTACGGGGAACAATTACTCTACGTGGGTTTTTCAATTTGAAGTATTTCTGAAAGGAAAAGACCTTTGGGTCATATTGATGGCACGAATGTTGCACCATCATCTACTTCTGACAAATTTAAGGATCTCGGATCTTTTCCTTCATGGGTTGTGCTGGATGCACGGATCATGTCTTGGCTTCTTAGTTCAATGGAATCACATATTGTTACAAACTTACGACCTCATCGCTCTACTCAATCTATGTGGAATTATTTAAAGACGGGTTATCATCAAGAGAATAGTGCTTGTCGCTTTCAGTTAGAGCATGCAATTGCCACATTTCAACATGGTAGTCTTTCGATCCAAGACTACTACTCAGCATTTCTAACACTTTAGAATGAATATTCTGAACTGATTACGACAGATGTTCCTATTAACACCCTTTCCACTATTCAAAATCTTCATGAGACTAGTCGGCGTGATCAGTTTCTTATGAAATTACGTTCTGAATTTGAATTTATTCGTTCCTCTCTGCTGAATCGATCTCCAGTTCCTTCTCTAGATATTTGTCTTGATAAATTACTTCGTGAGGAACGTCTTAATACTCAAGCTATTCTAGAGCAATCTCATGACAGTTCAAGGTCAGCAACTATGGTTTATGCTGCCCAAGGCCGAGAATAAATTACTGCACACCCGAAATGGTGCAGCAGATGCTTGTTTCGGCATTATCAGCAATGGGGTTCCCAGGTAACAATTCTACTAAACTCTGGTATGTGGACTCAGGGGCCTCTAATCACATGACTAATAATCCCACCGCTTTGTGTCATGTTCGGCCCTACGCTGGTCATTCTGCTATTCAGACTGCCAATGACAGTTCTTTGCCAATAGCCACTGTCGGAAATGCCTATTCTAAGTTTACTGATGTGTTTATTGCTCCTCAGCTTCCCACAAATCTTATTTCTGTTGGCCAATTAGTTGATAACAATTGTGCTGTTAATTTTTCGGGTGATGGTTGTGTTGTGTAGGATCGGGTCACGGGGGAGCCGATCGTGAAGGGACCTAAAGTGGGATGCTTGTTTCCACTATTTTTACCTGTTTCAAAATTTTCTCCCAGTTTCTCCTATTAAGTCTTTTGCTTGTAATAAAACTTCAGATCTTATTTTGGTGTGGCATCGTCGTTTAGGCCATCCCAATACTCAAGTTTTATCTCAAGTCTTAAATTCTGGTTTACCCATTAATAAAGATTGTTCTTCCTTATCTCTTGAGTGTGCTTCTTGTAAACTGGGTAAAAGCAAAACTCTTCCCTTCCCTTTGCATGCTAGTAGAGCATCTCACTACTTTGATCTTATACATAGTGATGTTTGGGGACCTTTCCCAGTTAGTTCACATGAAAAATTTAGATACTATGTGACTTTCATTGATGATCATCGCAGATTTACTTGGGTCTACTTCTTTCGTTCTAAATCTGAGGTCTTTTGTACTTTCATTGAGTTTTTAGCGTATGTTGACAATCAATTTTCTGCTTCTATTAAAATATTACGCATAGATTCCGGTGGTGAATATTTATTTACTGAGTTTCAAGCATTCTTGAATTCTAATGGAATTATTCATCAATATTCATGTCCCTCTACTCCTAAACAAAATGGAATAGCGCAAAAGTCGTCATCTCCTAGATATGGTACGTACTCTCTTGTTAGAATCTTCTGTTCCATCAATGTTTTGGGTAGAGGCTCTAAAAACTGCTACTTACTTGATTAATCGTTTACCTTCTCAAGTCCTACATATGGAGCCTCCTTATTTTCGCTTACTTGCTAAGCAACCTTATTATGATAACCTTAAAACCTTTGGTTGTGTATGTTTTGTTCACTGACCTCCTTATGAGTGACATAAATTATCTGTCCGATGTGCTTTCTTGGGATATAATGTGTGTCAGAAAGGATTTGTTTGTTATGATCCAACATTACATCGTACACGTATTTCTAGGAATGTTATTTTATTTGAAAATCAACATTTCTTTTCTGTGTCCTCTGTGCCATCCTTTTATATTGTGGTTTTTTTCCCCTTTTAAGCAGCAGTCCTCAGATCTTCCTCCTGTCAGTTCACGTTTTAAACCAGGTATTGTGTATACACGACGTCCTCGTCTACAGTCTCTTCCGGTGGTTCACCCAATATCTGATCCTACCATACTTCAGATTCAGTCAGTTGGAGCATCTCTAGCATCTTTAGTAAGTCGCTCTTCTCGAGCGTGTGTACCTCCTGATAGGTATGGATTTCCCTTCTCCAGCTCTGGCGATTCTATTTCAGCTCTTACTGCTGCATTGTCCAACTTTGATATTCCCACATGCTACTCACACGCTGCCAAGTATGATTGTTGGCAACAAGCTATGCAGGAAGAAATTGCTGCACTAGAAGCCAATCACACCTGGGACATTGAGTCATGTCCTCTCACTATTGTTCATCTGGATTGCAAATGAGTTTATTCCATGAAGGTTTGCTCTGATGGGAGTTTGGATCGTTACAAAGCTCGGCTTGTGGCACTTGGGAATACTCAAGATTATGGTGTCAATTATGAAGAAACATTTGCTCCTGTGGCGAAGATGACTACCGTTCATACTATTCTAGCTCTTGCTGCTTCTCAAGATTGGCCGCTTCATCAGATGGATGTCAAAAATGCTTGTCTTCACGGGGATCTTAGAGAGTGTATTTATATGAAACCACCCACTGGGTTGTTTTCCTCTCGGACTTCACAAGTGTATAAGTTTCGTCACTCTCTTTATGGTCTCAAACAAGCTTCGAGAGTTTGGTTTGTGAAATTTCGAACCACTTTATTACAATTTTCCTTCAAGCAGAGCAAACACGACACTTCATTATTTCTTCGGCAAACCAACATGGGTCTTGTTGTTCTTTTAGTTTATGTTGATGATATTGTGATCACTGGTTCCGATTATGCTTTACTTGGTCAACTTAAGACTCATTTCTCCGAGTCCTTTAATATGAAAGATCTTGGGTCTCTCACATATTTACTTGGTCTTGAGGTGCATCGAAGTCCCTCCGGCATTTAACTTAATCAACATAAGTATGTGTGTGACTTGGTGGCTACAGTTGGCCTACAGGAAGCTACCTCTGTTGATACTCTCATGGAATTAAATGTCAAACTTCGCAAAGAAGAGGGTGACTTACTTCCTGATCCCAGTATATATAGGAAATTGGTGGGCAGCCTGGTCTATCTCACCATTACTAGACCTGACATTTCTTTTGCCGTACAACAAGTCAACCAGTTTCTTCAGACTCCTTGTCATTTTCATTTCGTCGCTGTCCGTAGGATTATACGATATGTTCAAGGAACTTCTTCCCGTGGCTTATTCTTTCCTGCAGGAAATTCTCCTAGCGTTGCTGCTTATAGCGATGCTGATTGGGCTGGTTGTGCTGATACACATTGCTCCATCACTGGTTGGTGCGTGTTCTTAGGTGATGTGTTGAACTCTTGGAGAAGTAAGAAGCAAGACAGAGTTTCTAAGTTTTCTACAGAATCTGAGTACAGGGCAATGTCCCTTGCTTGTTCCGAGATCATTTGGCTTCGAGGATTACTTGTTGAATTAAATTTCTCTCAGAACAATCCTACACTTTTACATGCCGATAATATAAGTGCTATTCAGATCACGGCCAACCCTGTCTACCATGAGCGCACTAAACATATTGAAGTTGATTGTCACTCTATCCGTGAGGCCTTTGAAGCTCGTGTTATCATTCTTCCACATGTTTTTACTGAACTATAAATTGCTGATATTTTCACCAAAGCTCTTACTCGTCATCGACATTGTTTTTTAAAAAGCAAATTGATGCTCATTGATCAACCCGCATCAATTTGAGGGGGGATGTCAGCATAATACGTTCATATAGGTGTAAATATGTGAAAATAGCTAGACGCAAATGTTGAAACAATCAGTCAATTAGGTGTAAATTAGGTGTAAGTAGGTGTAAATATTTCAATGATAGCATTTTAGGCGCCATTAATTATGGCAATAATTATGTACAATTATTCTATATAAATAAAAAGAAATTCTACAGAAATGGTATTCAGACCAATTGACATCATCATATCTCAACGTTCAAACATCTCTCAAACATATACTTTCAATTTCAAATTTTTAACTTTTTCATCTACTCATTACTAATGATTGCAACTTTTTCAAACTTTCAAACAAAACACGAAAAACAATTAAACTTCTTCAAATCTCTAAAACAAAAATAATTTCAAAAAAATATATTCTAATAATATTTTAACTTATATTTTTATTCAATTTTTTTTCTCTCATTTTCCAAAATCTAATAAAACGTCGTAACTCAAATATTTTCAGTACTATTCCAAGCCATTTCGCTACCGTTCACACATTTATCATCTCATCTCATGTTATTCCCCAAGTATCCCCTAAGACGGTCGCACACACTCAACATGCATAGAAAAGCTTTAGTTTTACATATACTTATGATCTCTCTAGATGTTGAATTAGTTTATAATTTTTTTTATTAAGTAATTAGAATATTTTATTGACAAGTAAGTAAGGATAGCCCAAGTACACATGAAGTATAAAAGAGAAAACACCTAAAGACAAGCTAGGAACTTGAATAGGCTAAAAGCGAATCATGAAGATGTGATATCCCATATGTTAAGGATAAGAGTACGGTATATAGAATCCCCCATTGCTTGGGAATGAGACTTTCTTATTCTTTATAATGTTTCAATGGAATTCCAATTGTATCATTAACTAGTTTTGTTGGAGTATAAGCCATGTGGGCTGAGCTGTCCATTGGGGTGTTATAGAAGATTATCTCCATTGAATACAAGAGCCTTTGTCCAAATACACAGAGTACTAAAGAAAACTTAGTTCATAATGTTAATGGTAAACCAATCTTAAGAGCACACCAGATTTTCCTTGATCTCTGTGGTAATTCCTTAACAATTCCTGGGCAAGCAGAATGTTCTCCCCCATTCTCCTTGTTAATTCATTTGATATCTTATAAGTATGTATCTATTCCACCAGTATTATTGTCTATTAAAAGCTTTATCAGTGTATCCTATTTAACATCTTATGTTTGACATGCTTAGATCTGTGTACCTGCAATAAAAATTAGTACAATTATCTCATGAAACGATTTCTAGGAAATCATGCACTAGGAATAAAAAAATGGTCAGCCCTCCAAAAAGTGAAAAAAAGTTTGTTTCGCGCGTGTTGTATATTTTTCTTCTATATTTTCTTTCTTAATACTTGTATATTTTGACCATCAGACCAGGCGTTACAGCAGGTAAGGCTGCTGGAATGGAAGTGGTTGCTGTGCCGTCCATTCCTAAACAATCCCATCTTTACACCTTGGCAGATGGGGTGATCAATTCTCTGCTTGATTTGCAACCTGAAAATTGGGGCCTGCCTCCATTTCAAGACTGTATACACCTCTCTACCTCTGTTTTAACCAAGTTTAGTTAGTCCTATCTGTATCAACCATTCTTAACAGAAGTATTGATTTGCTGTCGCAGGGATAGAGGGTACCTTACCAATAGAACCTTGGTACATTGGTGGGCCTGTAATAAAGGGATATGGCCGTGGCTCAAAGGTACTAGGAATTCCTACAGGTGTGTAAGAATCCCCAAGATTACTTTCCTTGGTCTCATTTAGATAATATAATTATAAAAAATTTATTGACATCTGAATATTTTGTGCTTCGAACACAGTATTAATTTTGATCAATCATGAAAAAAAAAAACTCAGTATTAATTTTACTGTAGTTAAACTGCGGCATTTTTTGTTCTTACTTCCAATGAATCGTTCTGATTAAGCTCGAGAGGATAGATATTTTTTTATCATGTCAATATATTCGATGTTCTCCTTATACTTGATAATTTTGCTGATAGCGTTAAGTTCTTTATATTTTCAGCAAATCTATCCACTGAAGGTTATTCAGCCGTCCTTTCAGAACACCCCTCTGGGGTGTACTTTGGTTGGGCTGGACTATCAACAAGAGGGGTTTTTAAAATGGTTATGAGTATCGGTTGGAACCCATACTTTGACAACAAGGAAAAGACTATAGTGAGTGTAACTAGAATGGTAGCCTCTTAAATTCCCCCTGCTTTTTTTCTTTTGCCTGGTTAAATCTAGTTTATGATGCAGGAGCCATGGTTGCTGCATGATTTTGCTGAAGATTTCTACGGCGAGGAATTACATCTCGTAGTCATTGGTTACATACGACCTGAGGTACTATTACATCTGATTACATTTTGTAATTCACTCCCTCTCCCCGCCCCTTTCAAGTCCTGCTGTTCCTCCATTCTCATACCAAAAGTTGGTGCGTGGAATGTGTAATAGGCCAACTTTCCGTCCCTTGAGGGCCTGATAGCTAAGATTCACGAGGACAGGAGGGTTGCAGAGACAGCTCTTGATCTGCCACCTTATTCAGCTTATCAGGAGGATCCATATTTGAAAATATCAGTCAAGGAAGATAGTCATATATAAATTTCATATCGCCAACTTCATTCATTGGCCAGGTTGGTAACGAGGTTGTTTTTAACCCTTTCATTTTAGGGAAATGATTGTAACCATGATATTCTAGCTTGCCAATGAGCTTGTAAGCAAACTCACCAACACAAATGGGTCTGAGACTTCGTATACAATGTGGCGGGAAGAGGTTCTTTGATCCATTAAGTAGGAAGACACAGTTATCCCAATATATTGTTTATTTCAACTCGAGCATGAGAAGCAACAAGGGAAAATAATCATTTTTTAGGAAGGCTGAGCATTGCCATTTTCTTTTTCGTTCTTTTAAACTATTTCGTGTTCAAAGTTTTAACTAGAAACGGTTTTTTCCCAATCCTTTAATTGATTCGCCACAAGCTTCGCGTCCAAAGTTTGTAATTCACATTGGTTCATGCATATGTAAAATCAACTCTTTTAGAGATTTATTTTGTCATTCAAGCAGAATTTTTACATTGGCTTATGCATATTTGAGGTAAAATAATAAAAAAATATTCTTATTTTTTAATCTTTTTTAAAATCATTATTTTTATAAATTTTACAATTATCATCCACTTTGTATCATTAATTTAATATAAATTTTATGTATCAAAATCATTTTAATATAAATTTTAAAAAGTTAATTTTAATGAGTAGGAGAGAAAAAAATAGTAAAATAATGTTTGAAGAGTAAATAGTGGTTCTTTAAATTTGGATAGTCACTGTTTATAGGTATCTAAATATTTGGATATGCATACTCTAATATGAAAGATTTTAAGTCAATATTATGCATATACGGATTTGCATAAGCATAGGCCAATGTCAATGCTATACATTCTTCCCCCCGAGTCAATGCATAATACTTGATACCCAAAAAAATATATGATAGAGGAAGGTGAGAGTATAGAACAATGAGTCTTTTGATCGGTAAGTCTATTTTTCAATAAGATAATATTAAATTAGAAATGATATTTGTGGTCGAGAGTGCTTAAATGTCATGTAATTATTTTAAAAAAGTGAATAATTATGAAATTTACATGAAAAAAATATAATTTTTTAATAATAGATTTCTTTTTTTTTTTAAATGATTACATAAAATTTATATATTTTATAATTATATGTAGTATTACTCGTTATTAGAAGTTGAATAAATGGAATAAAATCCCGATGGATTGAGGGTTCCAGTCTGATCTGATCTGAATAAATACCATGCTAGTTGAGGCTCTATTTGACAAAGAAAGTGTGAATAAAATCCTAAAAATCCCACTTTCCCAAACAGATACCAATTTGGAGCTTGACAAAATCATACGTGGATACCAAGCAGGCATCTCCAGAAAATTTATCGATCAAATCAGCCCACAAGCATTTACCATGACTGAAGGCCAAGCCCCCAAAATGCAGGAATCACAAAGGTACGGAAACTCCAATCACAAGACACGTCCAAGCTCATAGCCTTATATAGGTATCGTTTGTACTCAGAATTGAATTCATTTTATCTGATTTTATTTTAAATTTATTATTATATTTTTTTAAATTTTTACAAAAAATATAATAAATAATTTAATTTTCTCAAATCTCAATTTAATTTTTTTAAATTATAAAATAATAATAATATTAAAAAATAATATTTTAATAATATTTTATTCAACTTTTAAAACTTATTTCAATTCATCTCATCTCATATCTAAATTTAACAGACCATAAAGTATCTAATAATACTCTCCCCACTAAAGAAGACAATAAAACAAGACAACACATCCCTCAATAAGAGCTTGTCTCAAATTTTGAAGTATAATCGATTGAAATGATTAATTGAGCTTAACTAAACTTGGTTTAATAATTTTTTAATTTATTATTTTGTGATTAAAAATAAAAGTATAATTTTATTTTATTTTATTTTATTTTATAAAAATGCATATGACATTTATTGAAAATGAGCATTATAATTAGACTTAAAATATATATTACAAGCCTACTACAACTTTGAAAGCTCTCTAGTACACATTAGGAATTGGCATGGCCTAGTACTTACTGCAATCTCTCCAAACTATTGTTTGAGAGATAACACCACTCTGTCCAAGACAGTGTAAACAACCTTCTATCTGTTCAAAGAGCGAAGTAGTACACACCCTACATACTAAAAGTCTTAAGGAACACTCTTCAAACTTAAAGTCCAAAAGACTGATTTTTATTATACTAAAACACATAAACCAAACATAAATTAAAAAAAAAAATGAAACAGAGTAACATAAAGCATCGACAGAGGGTTGTGTTGACATGTGGGATCACGTGCCACCCTTGGAGAATAGACGACGATCAAATCTGAAGGAGACAGAGACCTTGCTCCTAGAGAAATCACACGCAGCAACAGAAAAGCATTCCTGGTGGTGGCATGTGAACTTCATTCGTTGGCTTTGAATTGTGTGTG
The DNA here is from genome assembly GCA_036559045.1 of Platycarya longipes. Taxonomy (NCBI): domain Eukaryota; kingdom Viridiplantae; phylum Streptophyta; class Magnoliopsida; order Fagales; family Juglandaceae; genus Platycarya; species Platycarya longipes. Next base: position 26,638,752 of record CM071797.1, read on the forward strand.
TGGATCACGCACTACTACGTTTGGCGAACTTCTTCTCCCTTCCAACAAATCCGCGCCTTAGGAGGCCCGTGATGGGGTGCATGGATGCTGTCAAGCTCTAGAAGCCAATAGAGTGAACTTCTCCATCATCTCCAACCAAAAACTCGTTAGAGTAAAAAAAAACAAAAATAAAACCATCAGAAATAAACCAGAGAAAATGGAGAAAAAGAGAGGGGGAAGGAAAGGAAGAGGAAAGGAGGAGCCAAATCTCCTCTCCCTGGTTCGGCCTCTTGATTGTTTGAGTTTTTAGAGAGAACGTAGACTCTCTCTCTCTCTTTAAAAGGGAAGGTCTTCGACTTTTATGATTAAAAATTTAATTTTATTGATTTATTATGGCTACACCCTTAAATCCCCCTAAGACTAAAATTAAGATTTTTATATTTACAAAAGACTCTAAATAACTTATTTTACATTAGGAAAATGAGTGACTCTTGTCTTTTGAAATATTCAAGTTTGAATCATTTGATTAACAAGCTTGAAATGTTGTTGGTAAATTGTTATGAATCAAACTAGAGAAATCAACCTGTTTACAACCCTAACAATTCTCAAAGTATTCTATGTTGCAATGGGCTAGAGATGATATCCATCCATTGAATATGCCACCATCAACCAACTTTTATTAATCAGTTGTTATATAGACAGTCGACTATGCACAATCGTAGTGCAGTCTGCATGCTTCGTCTTCATGGAGCTTCTCCTCAGGCATAACGAAGCTTGTCTACATGTCGAGCTTCTCTTTGTAGCTAGGAAAAAATGGATTTGTTTATCGTTTCCACATATCGGCAAGACTATTTTTATATGGGTTTATTAAAAGAAAAACTAGGGTTTGTAAATCTCTCTTATCTTAATTTTCACCGTGGGTTCTCTTTGTGGGTTCTTCCACATTTCTACATTTGATTTTTTTTGAAGGATTTGCATTTTTTTCTATGGGAAATCCGATTGGTTCACTTCCTCTATCTTGGTTGTCGGCACTGTGTAAAAAATTTCTTTTAAATTTTTTTTTATGAGTTTTCTTTATTTTATTCCAAATTATTAGCATTATCCAAACAAATTCGGACCACTGCATCCGCAAATGCTGCAGGGTCTAGAGATGTTGCGATGCTTCTTTTTCCGGTTTTAGTTTGTGTACCACAAAGAGTGGGCTTTTCCTTCAAGCTCATAAACCAAGATGAAGACAAGGAGATGCAAGTCGGAGTCTCTCTACGGCCGAAGTCCTTGCAATTTAGCTTATAATTCGTCTTAATTATCAAGAAATTCCCCTAGGCCTCGAAAAACGGAGAAACCCATCATTTTTTAATTCTTAATTTACAATCTTGAATTTGTATGCTAACTTTGTACATATGCTTGGAGAAGAAAAAAAATTACTTGGTTGTTTGCTTATGCGGAGAGAGAGAGAGAGAGAGAGAGAGAGAGAGAGAGAGAGAGAGAGAGAGAGAGAGAGAGAGAGAGAGAGAGAGAGAGAGAGAGAGAGAGAGAGGTATATGCACTTGAGATGTTGTGTTTATATATTAAATCTTGCCGTGAATGAGAGTTTAAATGAGTGCGACGATGCCATCACAATGGTTAGAAATGTAGTTAGATATGTGCGCTCCTCCCTTGCTAGATTAGGCAAATTTAAGAAATGTGCAAAAAAGAAAAAATTGATTATAAGAAAACGTTGTGCCTTGATGTGCAAATTCGATGGAATTCAACTTACTTGATATTAGATGCGGCTAATATATTTGAGAAGGCTTTTAGGTGGATGGAGAGTGAGGATTACAACTGTCTCTCTTACTTTAATGATGACCAAATCGGGTCTCCTAGAGCTTATGAGTGGGAGATAGTGCGAGTTTTTGTAAAATTTTTGAAAATGTTTTATGATGCCATTTGTTAATTTTTTGAGTTCCTTCATGTCACGGCAAATACAAATTTTGTGAAGATTTGTATGCTCTAAAAAGAGTTGGTTAGGCTGTCTGAGTGAGGCTTACAGAATGTTTGAAGATCATGGCCACGAGTATGAGAACAAAATATGATAAGTATTAGGGTTCATTAGATAAGATGAACTTGTTGTTGTTAGTTGCCGTTGTGCTTGATCCTTGAAGTAAGCTAGGGCTTCTCATTTTGAACTTGAGAAAAATTCATGATGAGACTTGGGCTAAGAGGTTGGAGTCTAGTGTGAAACAGTTACTATCAGATTTAAACGATGAGTATAATACTACATTTGATTTTACCTCGAGTAGCCGAGAATATGTGCCCGCTCTAACATCTACACATTCAAAAGAAAGTGAAGAAAGTCATGAGTTACAATTAATGTGAGAGTGGCATCAGACAGGTTTTGAGATTGGATCTACAGTTTCAAAAACAAAGGCAGACCGGTATTTATCAGATGGTTGTAAGTGCCGGCACTTAGTGCATCTTTTGATTTATTGGTTTAGTGGAAAACTAATGAAATTAATTATCTTATAGTTACAAGGATTGCACACGATTTGTTAGCCATGTTTGTTTCTACTACAGCCTCAAAGTTGACATTAGTATAGGAGGGCATGTACTTGATCTTTTTCGAAGTTTATTGGCTCCGATAACAATTAAGGCACTTATTTGTACTCAGAATTAGTTGCGACATCCATCAATGCCAATTGATATTCAAGAGACCATGGATAATGTGGAGAGTTTTGTGGTAGAATCTAATAATATTTTTCTCATTCAATATTCATTTATTTTTATAAATTAATTTAATTTAATTTTCATTATCCAAGTTTATTAATCTTTTTTATTTTTTTATAGAGTTGGGAGCACAATTAGATGTCACAAGTATTGAAGATTGAAAAAGTGAAGTTTGAAGACTCTTTTTGACTTTTGGCATATTTTTTTTTATGTGTTAGTTGTTTGCTTATTACTTAAAATAATTTGTGTTGGTTTGTATTTATAATTTTGTAATGTGTAATTGTATTAAACATCTACTCACCTAGTGGACAATGAGATATTTTTATTGTTTACTTAGTAGTTAGAACTTAGTACTTATTAACTTATTGGTTAGTAGTTACCAACTAGTTTTATTGTTTTTAGTTTTATTGTTCTACTTATTAATTACTAGTTTTATTATTTTTAATTATGAATTTTAAAAATATAAGAAGAAAAATTTAAAATGTTGTGAATATTGACTAATGGAATAGATGAGTAAGAAAGTCCCAGCAAAAATAACAAATAGAAGTTGAGAAAAAAAAATAAAAAAAACCAACTGAACAAGGGACCCAAAAGAAGGCCCAGAACGAACATGCTACCGACCACCGTCTTCCGCCAAAATTGACGCTGATGCCAACTTAGCACTGCCCCTATAAGATCGATTTTGGTCGGTAGAACAAATTCTTATGGAGGTCGGTGTAGTGTCAGTTCGATGGCAAAATTGAATTGCCGCCACCAATGTACAACCCTATAAATACGTTGTATCGACATCAAAACTATACATAAAACCCATTTAATTAACACTAACCCATAACTCTGTACAACATGAAGTAATAAACACAAAACACTATCAACGAGTCATGAACATCTTGGTAAGTATGGTCCACAGTCCAAAACTTACTACCCAGGCTAAAACCAAAGTTATCACGCCCAACATAAATTACAAGTTAAAAACTATTGAGAATTGAAATCCACTAAAACTGAAAGTTTACAACATGCGTATAACTTGAGGGCAAAATCGTATTTTCCTAAACTAATCTTCTCCAATCTTACATAAAAAAGCTTACGAGAAACATAACACAATGTTTTATTGGCAGGGAGTTACACTCACAAGACCTAGGCCACACGATGGAGAACTCACTCTGAGAACGACTACGATCAGTTGGAGGATACACGAGTGAAGTTGGGAGTGTTGGCATTCACTGTGGAAAGGAGAGAGAGAGAGAGAGAGAGAGAGAGAGAGAGAGAGAGAGAGAGAGAGAGAGAGAGAGAGAGAGAGAGAGAGAGAGAATTCAAGAGAAAGTGGAGGAGACGAAGATTTGTGATTGTCGGTGGCTTACCATGTGAAGGTCGATGGACCTGGAGTGTGCTGCCGGCATTTTATGGGTTGTTCTAAGTGGTTCATGACTACTCCATCGTGAATGGTATATAGCTACCTACTCCGTTGGAGGAAAGTTTACTGACAATATGTACGGATCGAATCAAAGGTAGGTGTTATATAATATTATGCAAACTAAATGAAATTGTGTTGTTTATTAGGACACAATATTGAATTATATACATGATCTAAAGTGTGATTTAGATAGTCAATTGAGATAAAATGAGCTAAGATGAAAGTTAAATAAAATATTATTATAGTATTATTTATTTATTTATTATTATTTATTAAAAACTTTAAATTATTTATTATATTTTGTGATAAAATTTAAAAAAGCTATAATGATTAGATAAGATGAATTGAGATGAGATAAAATAATTTTACTATCTAAACGAGACCTTAAGTTGGCTTTTAGCAAAATAGGGTGAGTACTTGATCCCTTACATAGTAGCCTTATCTCCAATTATAGTAGAAGCCCTTATTTGTTAATAAAATTGGTTCCATTCTTCTTCCACCCAATTTGAATTTACAATTTAACGCATGATATCGAGGATTTTGAAAAACTTGATATAGTTATATAGCATCCTACACTCCTTCTTTTAGTGTCTCTCCAACTTGTATATAATGTGAAAGTGTTGTAGTCATTATGCTTAAACCTTTTTTTTCCTTTTGTATAGAGCTTATGGAAGAAGTTGAAGTTTATTCAAAAAGTTTACCTTAGGGCCTATCGGGCTCTTAAAAGCTTAAATATAGCTCGCGAATTAGAAGGTGACACATACACAACACATCAAGAAGTCCAATATAGTGCGATACATACGATTGTAAAGTAGGTCTTTCTCTTCCTCGAAAAATCAGAAATTGCACCCCTTCTCTGCTCTAGGCATTTTCAAAACTCCTCATTTTCTTCCAAAACTATCTTCTCATTGGCCTCTGAACTCTCTTCTTCTTCACCCACTTCCCTATATTTGCAAATAAGAAAGTATGCACTTTTTACAAGAAATAATCCCTGATTCCTCTTCATTTTCCAAATCAATTCATCTTCCTGCAGCCCAAGGGCTAGAGCTAAGGATTATTCTCAGTTTTATTAGCTATCATTAGCTTCTCAACACTCCACCTCTTTGTGATAGGCTCAATGAGGGTGATGATTGTTAAGTGGATTAAAAATTAGTAAAAATAAGTGATAGGATATAATTTTATATGTCTTAATGATATTATATATGGTAAAAATATGAAACACTTCCTAAACAAAAAGAAGAAGAAGAAAATAGAGATCTACTTGTGGGTGTCGAAATATGCTCGGACGAAATGACAATTTCAAATGGAAACTTGTTTGAATCGAAATGGAAATTTGAAATGGGAGGACTGAGAAGGTATCTGGAACGAAATGGCAGAATGAGCATATTGATTGGGTGTGGATGTAAGTATTGGTTATTATGTGAAAAACTGACGTGGAGCTAATTGAATAGGGGGCTGTTTTTCTAAGCTTATAAGCCAAATCGGCTATAAGCGTTTTCTTATTCAAAACCTATTTTAGTTGCAGAAAATGATTAAGGTGAATTGTCTTTTTTCGCGTCTTTCCTTTTAAGTTTTTTTTCTGTTTCATTTCATGTAATTTCATGACATTTAATTTGAATTTACGATTCTTTGATTTACTCGAATGAAATTGCAAGGTGTATTAGAAGATTGACTCTATTTAGAATATGGACTCTTGGAGTGCATTCGGGAAGGTTGTTTTTTGTAGTTGGTGTAATTTATGTTGCGTTCTAAGAGGATGATGATTTAAGTCACATTTGCTTAGTGCTATATTTTTATTTTGTAAAACTGTAATTATGTAATTGTTTTTATTGTGTTTTGGCTATATGCAAAAGCCTAGACTCAATTTTTATGTACATGTTGAAATATTAGCATGTCTTCCCAATTTCTTCTATTTGACAATTTGTCCAATATGAATATTTCTTGGAGAATAAGAATTTTTTAAGGATACATTACAAGCATTAAAGGAACCAGCTCTCTAGTCTCAACTCATGCAGTGTACATCTGTAGTTGTGGTGATATGGTCACATCGGTAAATCGGAAAAATTAGATAGAATTGAATCAAAGCTAGAAATACCGAACCTCCCATTCCAATGATTCAAGTCCATATTGATTCATACATTTTTAAAATTGGTGTATATCAGTGCGATTTCAAAATTGGCTCCCAAAACTAGATTTATTAGAGTATTAGCATTGAATTGACTATCTTCATATTTAAAATTTGAAGAATATACATTTTTCAAATTTTAGCTAATCACTTAAAGTGTTAACTCTATATTGGATTAGCTATCAAATTCTTTATAATAACAAAATTTTATTATTTTTTATTATTTATATTTATTTAATTATTTTTTAATTTATTTTCATAATCCTCAATAACCTCCAATAATCATATTCATATTCATATTCATTTTTTAATAAGAATATATTTATATATTTTTTCATATTTTATAATTACACTAATCATATGTATTTTAATAATTTAATCTGATAAGCCAATTAGTAAATTCCTACATTACTGCTTATTCTAGTTGAATATTTTTATAACAATGAGCTTTCCCTCAATTGGGTAATTTGGAGTCTCAAATCATACCAAAAGTACTCATAATTTTCATGAGCTATCTAATATTATTAATCAAATTGTTTTTCAGCCATGCAACAAAAGCATACATATATATGCACATAAAACATGTTCTGAAAACAAGCTATAAAAACAGATAACATCACCCAGAAATGCGCAAACAATAGCAAAAAATTAAGCTTTATAACCACCAAATAAGCTTGCAACTAGTACCCCAAAATGAATGACTTGTCCCCAAATGAAGAGAACCAAATCCCCGCTTGTTTTGCCAGATTACTAAACGAAAAACTAAATAAAATAAAACCTTTCAGAGTTCCAGACTTTTCTCCAAATCCGTTGGTCTGAATCATTTACCACAAATGAAGCTTGGGGTTCGAATCATTTACCTCATACGAAGCTTTCAGATTTCGTATCTTGTAGAGATTTGAATCATTTATCCCATACGAAGAATAGAAACCGATCGGTGAAGGAACTAAAGTCGAGTGAAGGTGAAAAATAAAATAAAATCAAAGCATGAACTCTGGAGAAGAGACCGGGAAGAAATGGCGTGATTGTGCGTTGCCTGAAGAGAAGATGTCGGGAGACGAAGACGGAGACCTCATTGGCGACGGAGAGGAGACGGCGATGAAGAGGAGACGTCGACGGAGACGACCTGACAACGGGGACAAAACGTTTACGTGTGAGTTCTTGGTTGGGGGGAGAATCGATTCGCGGGAAAGGGAAGAGGTAGGTCGCACAAAGAAAAAAGATTAAAATAATAGATGAAGATGTGAATAGTTCTTTCCATATATGAAAAGAAAAATAAAGGGACTGTAGCATTTTCATAATTTGAAAAGTAGATGACTAATTCAATGCAGAGATTTTTTAAAAAGTTTTCTTCAAAATTTGAAGAGCACTGACATTTGGCTAATCCAATGTCAGTACTCTCACACCCCTATCTCTTCGCACGAGATATCCTACCACAAGAGCATGGGAAAATCTAACTGAATATCTGACCAACTTGAACACGTCTGACATAGTTGTAGATCAAATGCACATAAACAGAGTTGCCGAATTCAAATACTTAGAATAGTCATTTGAATTTGAGACTAGGGCTGTAAAATGAACAAGCTACTCGACAGGCAGCTCGAACTCAACTTGATTAAACTCAAGCTCGAATTAAATCGAATATTAAATAGACCATTCACAAATACATAAATAAACTAGATTATTAAAGGATACAAACTCGTATAAAAGCTTGACTACTCGATTAATGTTCATAAGCAAATTTGTATAAAACCCGATTTGACTTGTAAACTTGACTCATATATATTTATACCTATATAATACAATATATACATAATTATGTATATAGACTTATAGTCCACTACATATACTATACATAAATTTATAAATTATAATATTATCTTCTAATCTTATAGAACTATAAATTATGATGAATACATGAGTCCAATAAATATATGATATTATATCTATTATTATATGTCTATTAGAAAAATGGTATATTAATATCAATAATAGTATATGTATATTAATATATTAGTGGTGTTAAAAAGATGGTGATGTTATTTATTTTGGATATAAAATATTCTACTAATGAGTTGAGTTCGAGTAGAGCTTAGACTCGACTCGTCAACAGAACTAAGCTTGAGTTTGTATTACATGGAAACGAGCCGACCTCGGGTGTTCTCATAGGCCTGGCATATAAACGAGCCGAGCCCTAGTTCGCTCATCTTCTGAACGAGCCGAGCTTGCACATGCCATGCTCACTCGAGCTCGGTACGTTTACAGCCCTATTTGAGACATCCAATCCCTATGACCACTATAGTAGCCATCTCACACCATCAAGGACAATTGAAAGACAAGTAAGGGCATGTACGCATGAACTCATGGCACATTATCATTATTAATGACGACTATATGATATTGCAAATTCTTAAAAGAAATATTTGTACTGCCTAAAAAAATTGAAATCTCAGTAAGGTGGGTAGGTAAAGCGTAACACCCCTCCCTTGCCTCTGTTAGTTGGAGACCTTCCCTTACTCGTGCACAAAACACTCATTCCTCTCCATTTGTTGACAAGAAATCAAATTGGCTTCAAATCTCAAAATCTCATTCTCTTATCAATGTTTCGTCCATAACACCAAAGTAATAAAGAGAGAGAGAAACACAAATAGAGAAATGAAAAGAGAGGCAAGAAAAGGTTGGGAAATTTGATCTTTGGTTTGATGATTTCTATTCAGTAATTTAGGCTACCGGATGTTAGATTAAGGGGAGAATTAGATAGTTAGTTGAGATGATATGAGATAAGTTGAAATGAAAGTAAACTGAGAATTTGTGCAGTTGAGCAAAGGGTCTAGAAGAAGGAAGTTGTGAAGGCAACATGTCAGATATTTCAAAGTGGGATAATTTAGGGATTCCCCATTCATTAGGCATTCTAACCAAAATAAAAATGATTAAATTTTAAAATAAAAAAGCAAAAGAAAAAGCTTTTCAGAGTTTTGGGTCAGTATGATTTCGGACTGAAATGGTCATTTTGGTTGGAATGACTTAAAATGTACTGAAACGACCAGGATTGAATATGGTATGAAATATTTAGCCAGAAGGCCCAAAACAGAATGGTTTTCAAAACTATAGAAACTTACCAGCAACAAGTAAGACGTGAAGAAAGGATGCACGAAACTAAGGCCTCAAATATGGGATCTACTGTAGTATCCAAAATCCAAACCCTATTTTGGGGAGTTGGATGGAGAGTGCATTTGGAGTTTTCCCCAAATGTGAAGCCTATGTTTTGGAGAAATGAGAGGTATAGATAGCCGAATGTGGATGCTCTAATAAATAATTGTGAATTTTTAGCCTCGAACCTAGTCATTTCAAATTTAATTTCCATTTGCTTTCTTTACAATAGTTCATTGAGTTTAGAAGAGTGTTACAACTTGGTATTATTGTGTTCCGTTTGGTGGAATAGTGTTACAACTTGCTTTCTTTACATGAAGTTCGTGCTTCGGGGCTTACATCTAGATGTAGGAAGCTATTTCTACTTTGGAGAAGCATTCAAATGAGTCCATTGTTGAGTTGACCAAGAAAATCAAGTCAATAAAAATTAACAAACGTTCAAGATCATCAGACAACACTTGGCAAGTATTAATTTGAGATTGAATAAAAATGAGTTGTCAAGAAGAATTACCCATCTTACACCTAAAGAAGAAGCTTATAGTCAAGAAGGAGTAAGGGAAGAAAATGCTAGAATAAGATTTTGAAGGAATGAGTTGATGAGTGAAGATCACTAAGATATCTTTCCAAGAATTGTGAAGTTAGACTTCACAGACCGATCAATTATTTGAATAGGGTCCTTATTTATCAAAGATGTTGATTTCATAAAGATGTGGAGTTAGCTTCCTTTTTTATATAAGGAAGAGCTTTGGTGGTTTTCAAGATGTTGAAAATTGTGAATCACTCATTAATTGAGAAGCTTTTGTACTCTTTTAGTGAGAATTATGGTAATAGAATTAGTTTGTGGGTATTTTTTTTTTGTCTTTTGAAGTATAAAACTAGAAATCGCTTTCAAAGCTTTTTGAGCTAATCTTTGTCATTTAAAAAGATTGCTCAACTTTTTAATTCCTTTAAGTAGAGAGAAAAACAAACTAGAGGGAAACATTGTTTCTTAAAATTTGTTTGCATTGTTCCAACACATTTGCTTTAACTTTTGGGTTAAACTTTAAGATCTACAAGACATAGTCGAATCAATTTATTTCGGAAGAAAAAGTCAGCAACGAACTTTTCGACCTTCCACGAGCTTATTCTTATTCCATATTGTGTTTAGTTTTTTTATTAATATAAACTAAGAGCAACAATCTAGATCTCGATTATGTATGGTTGACAATCAAATAAATACAATAACTGAAGGTTGGTATGTTATTTGATTATTGGGAGGATGTTATGGAATATAGTATAAGAGAAAGCCAAAAAAGGCTTTGGAGTGTAAAAAGAATGTCAACTATTAGAAAAATACCAATTCGTCGAGGCTTTTCTCAAAGTTGCTCGCAATTTCGTTTACACGTTATTGAAAAACTTGGTTTCTTTCATTATAGTTGTTCTGAAAATCATTCAAATGTTATTGAAGAATTTCGTAAGCTTGTTGATTTTGCTTTACCAACTCCTTGATATTGAGTAATGACGCCAAAATTTCTTCCATAAATTTTTTTATAGAGTAATGATGCACATACAACTTTTTTTATAACCTTTTAATACAACTATGTTATAAATGAGGGGTATTTTTGTAAAGTACACACTTTAAAAAATACCCCTCATTTATAACATGTTTGTATAAAAGGTTGTAAAAAATGTTGTAATTATATCATTACTCTTTTTTATAATATAGAAATTGGTGTTTTTATGATATGAGTAATATTAGGTATAAGTCTCAAATGTACAAGTCTAATACAAGATTTTTGTAATAATGTGGGCTCTATTAAAAAAAATGTAAATTTTCACACTTTTCATGATAGGTTTTTTTTTTTTTAAATTTTTGTGAAGAACTTGCTTGAAATTTTTATATGGATAAATAGTATTATTTTATGTCATTTATTTAGAAGAAACGAAGAAGATGATAAATAGAAAGGAAAATAAGGGTCGGTTTATTTTGGGGATGAAATCAAAAACTTTAAACTCATGTCAAACTCATCATTACATTTTTTTAAAAAATTTCTATACAAAATATAATAAAAAATTTAATTTTTCCAAATTTTAAAATTACTATTTCAAATACATATACAAAATTAATATTAAAAAAATATTTTAATAATATATTATTATTTTTTTAAAATTTTTATCTTATTTTATCTTATCTCATTTCTAAAAATAAATAAAATCTAAATTTCTTGATGATAAATCTTGTATAAGTCCAGGCTAACAAAACTAAAAGCATAAAAGTTAAAAAAAACGAAGGGCTTAGGCCCACTAGTTATATTGTAGTCCAATTAACATGTTTGTATCGAAATAAATGAAATTATAAATAAAATGAAACTGGCCCAAGGCCCATGTACTTGTTAGTGGATTGTGATAGAAGGCGATGTGATAGGGAGCTTGGTCAAGTCCTGATTATCTAAGGGATTTTCTTTGTTTTGGATTGCTCCTCACTGATCGAGATGGACTCTAAAACTTGATGATGATCTCAAGGATGGTGGTAAGGATGGTGGTAATCTTGGTGGACTGTGTTGAGGCCTGATTTTGGATAATCCTCCTAGGGTGTTTGACACGATGGTGGTAGATGATTAACTATTTAATGATAGGTTGGGATGTCGAGAAATGTTTAAAATATTAAAAATAAAAAAATTAAATAATAAAAGATCATAAATAATAATAAAAATAAGTGAAAAATAATAATAAAGTAAGGAATAGAATATTTTGAGCGTTTGTCTAAACGCAACCTTAGTTACCGTTAGGCAGAGGCCTGAAGGAGGAGGAAAGTACCACGGAGACACTTATCGTGGTGGGAGAGGTTTTCAATCGGCATTTTTAGGGATTCTCTTAGTGATTTCCGACTCTCTCTTTGGTGATCGACGATTGGATGGGCAGGTTTTTCTAATTGACTCATTTGAACTATTACCATCGATTTGTGGTTTTGGATATGACCATGTTGAGTCCAGTTATGTGAGATCCTGGTCAAGAAAATACGGTTAAAGTAAGTCGAAATTTGCATCCCAGTGTGAAATTTTGGTATTGGGTTCTGATTTCCTGCTGATGTATTGAGTTAGTGGTTTTTGTGTTACTTTCATATGGATTGTCAAAGTGCGAGCATATCTTTGTTGAAATTAGGTCACCAAAGTGTGAAATCAAAAGCCATCTGCAGTCCACCTTGGCTGCACCGTCCACCATCCTTCAACAATGGCTGCACCACCAACCTCAATGCTGCACGAACCATACCTACCATCCCATAGTCTTCTTTAGCTGCGGGAGTTGTTGGTAATCCGCTCCAATAAAAGGAGAGCTCTAGTATTTGAAAGGAAGTGCAGTGGTGTTTTGTTTCAGAGAAGTGGTGTGTGGAAATTAGAGTGTATGTGAGATTTGTTTGAATATTTGTAATTCCATACAAATATATTGAATTTGGCACCAGTGGACGTAGGCAAATTGCTGAACCACTTTAAAATCAACTTGTGTGATTCTGGATAATATTGATTGTGCACAACAATTGGTATCAGAGCTTTGGTTTGTGCTGTCCAGAAATCAAGTTGGTCAAAATTGTTTTTTGACAACTCTAGGCTGTTCCTTGCGTTGAGACGAATCCGTTGGTGCAAACGGAATCGAAAACGGAAGTCGGAGGAGCCCGTACGCGCTGGTAGAAGGTCGGAACGTGTACCCACGCGCCCCACTCGCAGTTGGAGGTTGAAGACGACTGGAAAATACATGCCACGTGCCCCCACGCGCGTCCCGAGGAAGAAGACGTGTGAAACGCACGCTCCCATGCGCCACCCAAGAGGTATTATGGGCAGACCGAGGTGGTTAACAGGACACTGGAGCAGTATCTGAGGTGCTATTGCCATGAAGAACAGACGAGGTGGGGAGAGTACCTAGCCTGGGCCGAGTATTGGTACAACACCACTCTCCATGCATCCACGTAGAGAAGCCCGTTTGAGATAGTTTATGGGAGGTCACCACCTATGCTAGTGACATACGAGCAGGGGACAACCAGGAACAATGAAGTGGAGCAGGAATTGATGAACTGAAATGAGATCCTAGCTAAGGTCAAGAAGGAGCTCAAGAGAGCTTAAGAGAGGATGAAGAAGTATTATGATCAGGGTAGAAGAGTTGTAGAGTTTGAGATTGGTGACTATGTCTACCTGAAGCTACAACCATTTGGCCAGAAGACCTTAAGGAAAAAGATGAGCCTGGAACTTTCTAAGAGGTATTATGGGTCTTTCAAAGTATTGGAAAGGCTAGGAGACGTGGCCTACAAACTAGAGCTTTCACCATCAGTAAAGCTGCACCCGGTATTCCATGTGAGTCTGTTGAAGAGGAGGATCAGGGATCCAAGTTTGATAGTCCAGGACCTCCCTAGCTTCGATGAAGAAGGAAAGATGCTTCAACAGCCTAGAGAGGTGCTTGAGTACCGGGTAGTGACAAGGGAGAGACGTAGGAGGAAAGTGTGGCAGGTACTGATTTCATGGCAAGGGTTACCAAAGGAGGAGTACTCTTGGGAGGATTATGATGACATGGGGACAAGGTATCCTCATTTGATCCTTGAGGGCAAGGATGTACTCGAAGGGAGCGAGGATGTCAGAACCCCTAAGAGAGTTGCCTAGGATCGAGCCCTGACTCAGGCCTTGGAGGACCAGGACAGTTCCCTGGCTAGCTTGCAGGCATGCCTTGGCTTAAGCCTTGACAAGCAGCAGGTATCCAGCGAGGCTACTGGCCATGCACAGTGCATGCGCATAGCCCGGCATGTGCATAGGCAGGCCCCACAGCGCATTCACCTGCGCGCATGTGTGCGTGTGCATCTGCGCCCCACTATGCGTGCATCACTGCACACCACAGCCCCACTCAGTGAGGTTAGTGGTGTGACTTCACAGGTACGCCATTCAGCGCTCGGCACTAGCCCGCGCCTTGTAGAGCAGGCCAGTGGCATGCACACCATGCATGCCATCCAGCACGCGGCACCAGCCCGCGCCATGCAGCCCGTACCCAGACCGACAGCTTGGGCCATGAATGCACACCACCCCGGCACCCAGCCCGGGCTATGCGGACCACTGCCTGAACACCTTGATTGGGCAGTATCAGAGTGACGTGGCTTGACCCTATGCTTACCACCAGGACCATGCATGACACATTGTCATGATCACCATCAGTTGGCCCTACACAAAGTCATGCCCCGCGCACCACCAGACACCATGCAGCGAGACAGCACGAGACAAGCCTGACCATGGAGGCAGCAGCACGCCAGCCCACCTTGGGCCACTAGCACCCCAAGACCATCCATGCATTGGCGCCACCTATTCATTTATTTTTATGTTATTTTATTATTTTATTGCATTGGATATTTTAGTAATTAGTTCTTTTTAATAAGGGACCTATTATGAATTTTCAAGTTGTAAGACATTTTAAATAGGTTTTCTAGGTTTCATTTTGAGAATCTTTGTACATTTGAGAATTAGATTTTGCTCTTAAGAAAGAGTTAGGCCGGTCACTCATTGTGGTTTGGATTCGGTGCTTAGCACTTGGGCTTCCCTAAGGTGCAATTTGTGAATCCATTTGGAAGAGGATCATCTGTGCAATTCGTGAATCGGTGATCCACATCTATCCCTCATTTGTTTTCAATGTATTCATAAAAATCTTGAGGTTATTTATAAAAAGTGTTTCGGGTGGAGTGTGTGTTCTTGTTGGTTGAATTTATGTTCTTGTGTTCTTGAGTGTTTGTTTGATTGTTGTGTGAGTTTGTGTTGGTGAGGCCAAATCCACATCACTTGTGGATTTGAGAACTTGTGTGTGTGTTCCATAGAGGAATTCGAAACCCTCCCCCATTGGGAGATTCAGATTGCTCAAGAGAGTTGAGTGTGTGTGTGAGTGATTGAAGAAAAGAGAAGTGTTGAAAGAAGTGCATTGCCGAACTCCTTGGTGCCATGAAGGGTATTGTGTGTTCTTCTATGGTCTTTTGTTCAATCATCATTTGATTGTTCAATTGATCAATTAAGTGTTCCTTTTACCCCAAAGCAGCCCACGACAAAACCCTAAACCCTACCCCCACCACACGGCCAAAGGCCATGAAACCCTAACCAACACACTTGCCACTTTTGCCCTTTAACCTAGCCATCTACCTATAATCTCCAACTCCTATATTTTCTCACTTAAATCCACCTCATCCCTCATCCAAATCAAGCCAATTTCGTGCCCCCATAGACCTTGCATGACCGGCCACCCCATTTGAATTTGAATTCAAATTGATTCAAATCCAAATCAAACCAAAATTCCTATTTTTTCTCACATTCGGCCATCATTCTTTTACCCTAGCCGAACCCCCATTGCCACCTCATTAAATTGCCACATCATTCTCTTATTTGATTGGTCATCAATTGAAGAAGTGAACCAATCAAATTCAGCCCCATCATTAAGCACACCTTCGGCCACATAAGCCCTAGTCTTGCCGTCCCCTCCACTTTGCTATAAGCCATACTCCTATTTTTTAGGACTTATCCAAAACTACTCAAAACCCTAGATCCCTAACACTAATTGACTTGGCTGAAAATTCTAGAGAAACCCTAAGCAATATTCGGCCACCACATGCCCTAACCAAACATCATCTAGCCTAAACACAAGTCACATAGCCGTGTACCCCTACAACCTCACTAGCCGTGCATCACTTTGCACCATACCTAGCCAATTAACCTCTCATTCACCTCTAGCCCCACTAAATCCTAGCCTTACTTAACCATTTCCCTCATCCATATTACCCTTACCAAGCATTGGAGTCCAACTCAGTCGTTGGAAGGAACAAACCTTGCAAAGAGGAACCTTTAGGTGATCGGGACAAGATCGAGGTCCCTATCACGCGCCTCAGACACGTTCTGCGGGTGAGACTCACACGCCCCATGCGCCCCACGTGCTTCGAGTCCTTTTTGGCGCATGAAGCCCACGCGCCTCAGCCACCCTCAGCGTGTGTATCACACGCACCTGACAGATCTGGACCGTCCGATTCATATCCGTTTTTGGGCTTGATCTAAGCCATTTGGAGTCCGATTTCAACGATCAAAGAGTGCTTTCCAACTATTTGGATCATTCTGGACTCATCTGTATGGTTAGAATTTTGAAAATTTTCTTCTAAAATTTCTAAATTAATATGGAAGTTGTTGGAGGAGATAGGAACTTTGGAAATGCCAGCAGTTCAGGGCGTAGGTCCACAGTTTCAAATGCCAAGTTTGAAGTTGAGAAGTTCGATGGAATTTCTAACTTTGGTATGTGGCAATGTGAAGTGATGGACGTTTTGATCCAACAAGAGTTGGATATGGCGTTGGAAGAAAAACCCAACGAAATGACGGAAAATGATTAGAGGAAACTTAATACCCAAGCCTGTAGTACAATTCGTTTGTGCCTTACCAAAGATCAGAAGTATTTTGTCATGAAAGAGACAAATGCAAAGGAACTTTGGCAGAAATTGGAAGATAAGTTCATGAAGAAGAGCATTGAGAGCCGTTTGCATTTGAAGAAAAAGCTATTCAGATTCCAATTTCGTGAAGGTATTAGTATGTCCGAATATTTGAATAGTTACAATCAGATTCTTGTTGATTTATTAAATTTGGATGTTGAAATCCAAGATGAAGATAAGGTTTTACTTTTGTTAAATTTCTTGCCCGATACATATGATCATTTAGTTACCACACTATTATATGGGAAGGAAAAAATTAGTTTTGACGATGTATCTAATTCTCTGATTAGCAATGAGTATCGGAGAAAAGATAAACAGGTACAGCTAGTTACATTAAGTGAAGCATTGACAGCAAGAGGGAGACCACAGTCAAGGTATCCAGGATAGAAGAAAGGTTTTCAATCGAAAACTTGGGCCACATCACGTGGTTCATCAGTCAACAGAAAACTCGCTAAAGATGAGTATTCCTATTGTCACGACAAAGGATACTAGAAGAAGGATTGTCCCAAATTGAAGGGACAACAGAAGAATCAAACTGCCACAACCAATGTCGCAAATAAAGATGAAGATCTAGACATTGCCTTGACAGGTTCATCATTCATTTATCATCCCGATGAATGGATTTTGGATTCCGGATATACCTCTCATATGTGTCCCAATCGGGACTGGTTTACTGACTTCACAGAGATTGAAGGTGGAGCAGTATTTATGGGCAACAATAGTGCCTATAAGACTAAGGGGATAGAGAACATTCGGTTGAAGTTGCATGATGGAACTGTCAGGACTCTAATCGAAGTTCGATTCATTTCGGACTTGTGAAAAAATCTTATCTCATTAGGATCTCTGGATTCAAAGGGATTCAGAATCACTATTGAAGATGGAACTCTCAAAGTGGTAATGGAAGTTCAGGTGGCTATGAAGGGTTTGAGGCGAGGAAATTTGTACTTCTTGTAAGGAAGTACTGTTGTTGGAAGAGCTTCTACAAGTTATGAGAAGCTAGATGAGACTGATGCTGACACCACTAGACTTTGGTATAGGCGTATGGGACACGCTGGAGAGAAAGCTTTGCAAACACTCGTTAAGCAAGGCTTACTCAAAGGTGCCAAGACTGGTAAATTGACTTTTTGTTGAACATAAGGTTTCAAGTTTCATGTAATTATAAATCTACACATGGATTTTGATGATAACAAATGAATTCAAAGAATAAAGGAGTCTCAAGCTCAAGTTATCCACACAATAGAATCAAGCATATCAAGGAACCAAGCATGAGCAAGAAGGGAACAAGTTCACATTGAAGTTATAGAGTAATGTTGTAAATCTCTTAATAATTCGAAATTAGGATTAAGGCTCAAAATTAATATTTTATCATAAACCATTAAAATACATTTTCCACATGTGCATGAATATTTTGAAAATTAAATTTGAAAATTTTGAAAGATGATTGATTGTCATCTTTCACATGTGCATGACATGATTAAATGTTTGAACTTTGAAAATATTAAGATGATTGATTGTCATCTTTCACATGTGCATGTTTTATTTGAATATTTTCAAAAGTGGTGGATGCTTTTCTTGACTTATGCAAAAGATAGATGTCTTTATTTGAAAATTTTAAAAAAGTAAAGTGTGCTCCTTTTGTCATATGCAAAAAGTAAAATATTAAGTTTGAAATTTTTGAAAAGTAAAGTGTGCTCCTTTTGTCACATGCAAAAAGTAAAAAAATTAGATTTGAAATTTTTGAAAAGTGAATGATGATGTCTTTGACATGTGAATCTTTTTAAATTTGAATATGAAGTCTCATATGCCTATAAATAGATCATTTGAGAGCTTCACATTCACAACACCAAGAGCATACAACATTCATTCAAAGCTTTCATTCTCTCTTCTCTAAGCATTGAGCCTTAACCCTTGTTCATTTTGAGAGATATAGTTTGCGCTGTATTGTTTTTATTTCACTCATTGAGGAGTGTTTTCTGATAGCCTACCCACTATCAATTCTTGTATCAGTAAAAGGGTGTGTACAACCCTTGTGTGTGTAGAAGGTGTTCTACACGAGGAATAGTTAAATCACCAAGTATAAGGTGATTAGAAGTGTAGAGGGTGTTCTACACGGATTCTTTGGAGCGGTGCTGCTCAAAAGTGTAATAGGTTTCTATCTCCACCTAAAGGAGATTGACTAGTGAATTTGGGATCCTCAAGGGGTAGCTTGAGGCGAGGACGTAGGCAGTGGGGCTGAACCTCGTAAAAATACTGAGTTTGCTTTCTCTTACCCTATTCTTTATATTTCTTACTGCTTTATATTTTGTTTATATTTTATATTGTATATTTGATTTATAACTGTTATTTTTTTTAAATACAACTCAATTCACCCCCCCTCTTGTGTTAGTCATCTGGGCAACAATTGGTATCAGAGCTAGAGCTCTATTATAAGATTAACTATCTTTTGAGTTAAGATCTTATGGCTAACATTGCAGTTTCATTTGGTGAAGGTCAATCTAGCAGTCGGCCTCTACTCTTTTGCGGAGACAATTACTCATTCTGGAAAGTTAGAATGAGAATATTCCTTCAGGCTCAAGGTCGAGAAATCTGGAAATGCATTGTAAATGGACCTTATATTCCAACAAAAGTGGTTGATGGAGTAAAGGTCAAAAAGGAAGAAGAAGAGTTTGATCGTGAAGACGATAGACTTTATACTTTGAATTTAACTGCTATGAATTTATTATATAATGCTCTCAATGGTAATGAATTTAATAGAGTAATGACTTGCGCTACAGCAAAGGAAATTTGGGATAACTTGGAAGTTACTTATGAAGGAACTTCTCAAGTCAAGGAATCAAAAATTTATATTCTTACTCATGAATATGAAATGTTTAAGATGAATGATGATGAATCTATTTCAAGTATGCACACTCGTTTTACTAATATCATAAACAGCTTGACAGCTCTTGGCAAAGTTTATTCCAAAGTGGAGATAGTAAGAAAAATTCTCAACTCTCTACCAAAACGTTGGGAATCAAAAGTGACAGCGATTCTTGAAGCTAGAGACCTCAAGAAGCTTGAAGTGAATGAACTCATCGGGTCACTTATCACCCATGAGTACACATTGAAAAGAGGAGAAGAAGAAGGAAAGCAAAAGAAGAGCTTGGCACTCAAAGCCGTTCCTCATGAAAGTGAAAGCGAAGAAAATGAAGAAAGCGATGATGAAGAGATTGCAATGATCACAAGAAGATTTAAGAGATTCTTGAAAAATAAAGCTCCTCCAAGGAAACCTTTCAAAAAAATTTTCAAGAAAGATTCAGGTAAAAATGACACTTTAATTTGTTATAAATGCAATAAGCCTGGTCATATCAAGTCAGATTGTCCTCTGCTAAAGAAAGATCGAAACAAAGGCAAAAAAGTAATGAAAGCTACATGGGATGATGATTCAAGTAGCTCAGATAGTGAAGCAAGCAATGGAGAATCAGCAAATCTTTGTCTTATGGCTAAAGATGACATTGAGGTAACAAATCTTGATAATATTGAAGATCCTTCATATGAAGAATTGCAAAATGTTTTAGAAGAGGTATATGAGGAATTTGAAAAATTGGGTATCAAATATACTGCTTTGAAAAAGAAAAATTCTTCTTTAACAAACGAAATTGATATTTTAAGAAAAGAAAGTTTTGTTTTGCAAGATGAAAATCTTGAGTTGAAGAAAAAGAAAACTGATTTAGAAAATATTATTGAAAACTTTACAAATGGAAAAAGAAATTTTGAAAAACTTCTTGGTAGTCAAAGATGTGTTTTGAACAAGGCAGGCTTGGGATATATGCCAAAACAAAAATACAAATCTTATAAAAACTTCTTTGATAATCCTTCTACATCAAAGTCCAATATTCAAAATTCTTTTCATAAAAATAATTTTGTTAAAAAAGGATACTATTATAATCACTCAAGTCCTTCATATATGTCACATGTTATTTGTAATTTTTGTAATAGAAATGGTCATAATTATCTTGCTTGTCCTATTAGAAGAAAACATACAATGACTATTAGGGCCATATGGGTACCTAAAAATCTTGTTTCTTCTAATACTAATAAATAAAGGACCCAAAGAACTTGGGTACCAAGAAAAATCATTTTAATTGTTTTTATAGGTGTGCATGAAGTCCTCCACAAACAAAAATAAATGGTTTTTAGATAGTGGATGTTTAAGACACATGACGGGAGACAAGACTTAGTTCTTTGATCTTAGATCTAAAGAAGAAGGACACGTGACATTTGGAGACAACTCAAAAGGGAAGATCGTGGGAATAGGGAAAATTGGTAATGAGTCTTCTCTCATAATTGAAGATGTTCTACTTGTTGAAGGTCTAAAACATAATCTTTTGAGCATAAGTCAATTATGTGATAAAGGATTTACAGTTACTTTCAAAATGGATAAGTGCATTATTTTGAATGATCATGATTGTAATATTTGTTTTATTGCTTTTAGAAGTAACAATGTTTATACAATCGATTTTGAAGAAATTATCTCACAAGATGCTATTTGTTTTTCAGCTCAAAATGAAACTAATTGGTTATGGCATAGAAGACTAGGTCATGCCAACATGGAACTTATTTCCAAACTTTCAAAAAATGATCTTGTGAGAGGTTTACCAAAGGCAAATTTTCTTAAAAACAAAATTTGTGATGCATGCCAATTTGGTAAACAAACAAAAACTTCTTTTAAAACCAAGAAACATATTTCCACTACTAGACCACTGCAACTGATACACATGGATCTTTTTGGACCAAATAGAGTTGCAAGTTTAGGAGGAAAATATTATGCATTTGTTATTGTTGATGATTTCTCTAGATATACTTGGGTCATCTTTCTTGCTCATAAAGATGAGGCACATAATGCATTTACCAAGTTATGCAAGAGAATTCAAAATAAAAAGGGTTATACTATTTCAAGTATCCGAAGTGATAGGGGAAAAGAGTTTGTTAATAAAAATATTGAAACATTTTGTGATGAAAATGGTTTTGTGCATAATTTTTCTGCTCCTCGAACTCCTCAACAAAATGGGGTAGTAGAGAGGAAAAATAGATCTCTTCAAGAGATGGCAAGAACAATGCTCAATGAGAACAACTTGCCTAGTTATTTTTGGGCCGAAGCGGTAAGTACTGCATGTTATGTTATAAATAGAGTTATGCTAAGGTCCAAATTAGATAAAACCCCCTATGAGCTTTGGAATGAGAAAAAGCCTAACATTGGTTACTTTCATGTATTTGGATGCAAATGTTTTATTTTAAATGACAGGGATAATTTAGGCAAGTTTGATGCAAAATCTGATGAAGGTATCTTTCTCGGGTATTCTACTAATAGTAAAGCTTATAGAGTATTCAATAAAAAGACTTTGACTGTACAAGAATCTATGCATGTAGTATTTGATGAATCTAATTCTCTACTCTCCAAGAAATCTATTGATGAAGAAACAGGAGGTATAAATAAAACGAAAAGTCTCAATCTCAACAAAGAGAACACAATAGAGGAAGTCTAACATGGAGACATCAGGAAAGATCATCAAAATTTAATACAAGATGCAACCAAACAGTGGAAATTTGTGAAAGATCATCCAGTGGAACAAATTCTGGGAGAACCTTCACGAGGTGTAAGCACTCGATCATCTCTTAGAAATATTTGCAATCATACTGCTTTTCTATCTCAGATTGAACCTAAAAATATTGATGAAGCACTTCTTGATGAATCTTGGATTCTAGCTATGCAAGAAGAGCTTAATCAATTTGAAAGAAATGATGTTTGGACACTTGTTCCTAGACCCAAAAATCATACTATTATTGGAACAAAATGGGTTTTTAGAAACAAGAAAGATGAGTCCGGAGTCGTTACTAGAAATAAGGCTCGACTTGTAGCCCAAGGTTTCAATCAAGAAGAATGAATCGATTATGATGAGACATATGCACCAGTCGCAAGATTAGAAGCTATTCGAATGCTACTTGCATATGCTTGTTATAAAGATTTCAAGCTTTTTCAAATGGATGTTAAAAGTGCTTTCTTAAACGGTTTTATAAATGAAGAGGTATATATTGAGCAACCTCCAGGTTTTGAAAATCATATTTCTCCAAATCATGTTTTCAAACTTACAAAAGCACTATATGGACTCAAACAAGCTCCTAGAGCGTGGTATGAGAGACTCAGTGGTTTCTTGATTGAAAAAAGTTTTTCAAGAGGAAAAATTGATACTACTCTTTTCATTAAATATGAAAATGATGATATTCTTTTGATTCAGATTTATGTTGATGATATAATATTCGGTGCTACTAATGAAAATATGTGCCAAGTTTTTGCTAAGACTATGCAGGAAGAATTTGAAATGAGCATGATGGGAGAGCTTACATTCTTTCTCGGATTGCAAATTAAGCAAGCAAAAAGTGGGACATTCATCAATCAATCGAAATATATTAAGGAATTGCTGAAAAAGTTTGGGATGGAAAGTGCTAAGGAAACTGGAACACCAATGAGCCCATCCACTAAACTTGATAAAGATGAATCCGGTAAACCAGTTGACTCGAAGGTATATCGAGGTATGATTGGTAGCTTATTATATTTGACAGCCAGTAGACCAGATATTATGTTTAGTGTGTGCTTATGTGCACGCTTTCAATCATCTCCAAAAGAATCACATTTAATTGCAGTTAAGCGCATTCTTAGATATCTTAGTAGTACAATTAACTTAGGGTTATGGTACCCTAAGCACACATCTTTCGATCTAATTAGCTACACAGATGCAGATTATGCTGGCTGTAAAATAGATCGAAAAAGCACTAGTGGAGCATGTCACTTCTTAGGTCATGCACTAGTTTCCTGGTTTAGTAAAAAACAAAATTCTGTTGCACTATCTACTGCTGAGGCAGAATATGTTGCTGCGGGTAGTTGTTGTGCTCAAGTTCTTTACATGAAGCAACAACTTGAGGATTTTAAACTTATGTACAATCACATTCCAATCAAATGTGATAATACAAGTGCTATAAATCTTTCAAAGAATCCAATACAACATTCTCGGACCAAACATATTGAAATTAGATATCATTTTCTTAGAGATCATGTGCAGAAGGGCGATATTGTATTAGAATTCACTAGTACACATGATCAATTGGCAGACATTTTCACAAAACCCCTACCAGAAGATAGACTATGCACTATTAGAAGAGAAATAGGAATGATGCATACCATGAATATCTGCTAGATACTTTTATTTCATTATCTTAAATGACCTACAGAAACTTGAGGTTCTTAGCCTCATGTTTAAGACGCTCATTCTCTTCATACAATATCATGTCATCTCTATCCATGGGAACTGGCAAGCGGAATGAAGAATCCAATAGAGATTTCAACTGTTTATTCTTCTGTCGAAGGATTCCTTCCCTTATGTGAGACTCTTGAACAATTCGTTGAAGTACAACAATTTGTTCTTTAAGCTTTTCAATCTCATGGTTTTTGACTTGTAGCCGCTGGGAAAAAGAAACAATTGAAGATGAGTAGCGAGTCCCGAGACTCACCAAGTCGTAGATAGCATCGGAGTCTGACTTATTAGCCAAACTATTATTCTCTTGCTGCAACATGGCGCCAATGGTAGCTGCAGAAAGGAAATGAGATTGAGGTGTAAAATACCTCATAGATGGATCTAGAGGAATGTTAGAAGAATGAGCCATTGAGAAAAGAATTGAAAACTTAAAGCGAGAATATTGAAGGAATGCAGATGAGTTATAGAGATGAGAATAAGATTCGATGCAAATCGGATGAACTTTAAAACTGATTTTATAGAGATAGCATAAAGAACAAGACAAACTATTATCTCTTTAAATCTTATTTAGTCAAAAGAAATACAAGATATGCTGGACACACATTGTCAAAAGTTTTCTTACTAGAAAAACGGTTCTCTGCTCCTATCATGGCATTGACGGCCTCAGGAGAGAAGATTGATGGTTGATGCGTCAAGGTTTCCTGATTCAAGTCTGGAACATTAGTGGAAGAGAATTGTTCGGCCATTCTATCGTTATGGAAAAACAGAACTCAGGTCAAGAAGCGATTTTTTTTGTATCCGATAGGTGAAAAGGATCATTTTTTTTATAGAAACTCAGAGCCTTCAATCCCGTTTGTCAACAACATCAGGCGATTGTTTAAATCTTCAGCCGTACTAAATTCATAGAGTTAGGCCTCGAGGCCTTGCAGCACTTGTCGGGTCACGGACGGCTCCCTTTTTTCAACTATCTACAGTGTCTATTAACGCACCGTTTTCTTCAGTCTATTTACTTGCTGCCGATCCTTTTTAATGATGCCAAAAGGGGGAGAAGTTTTAGACTAGAACATTAACATTGTTTAATTTGCTAAACTTGTTATATATGCTTGGAATTATATTTATATTTTTGCTTGAAAAACTAACGCACATTCTCAGGGGGAGCTTAAGTATTAATACAGGCTTCAGGTTCTATCAAGTATTTGTCATCATCAAAAAGGGGGAGATTGTTGAACATAAGGTTTCAAGTTTCATGTAATTATAAATCTATACATGGATTTTGATGATAACAAATGAATTCAAAGAATAAAGGAGTCTCAAGCTCAAGTTATCCACACAATAGAATCAAGCATATCAAAGAACCAAGCATGAGCAAGAAGGGAACAAGTTCACATTGAAGTTATAGAGTAATGTTGTAAATCTCTTAATAATTCGAAATTAGGATTAAGGCTCAAAATTAATATTTTATCATAAACCATTAAAATACATTTTCCACATGTGCATGAATATTTTGAAAATTAAATTTGAAAATTTTGAAAGATGATTGATTGTCATCTTTCACATGTGCATGACATGATTAAATGTTTGAACTTTGAAAATATTAAGATGATTGATTGTCATCTTTCACATGTGCATGTTTTATTTGAATATTTTCAAAAGTGGTGGATGCTTTTCTTGACTTATGCAAAAGATAGATGTCTTTATTTGAAAATTTTAAAAAAGTAAAGTGTGCTCCTTTTGTCATATGCAAAAAGTAAAATATTAAGTTTGAAATTTTTGAAAAGTAAAGTGTGCTCCTTTTGTCACATGCAAAAAGTAAAAAAATTAGATTTGAAATTTTTGAAAAGTGAATGATGATGTCTTTGACATGTGAATCTTTTTAAATTTGAATATGAAGTCTCATATGCCTATAAATAGATCATTTGAGAGCTTCACATTCACAACACCAAGAGCATACAACATTCATTCAAAGCTTTCATTCTCTCTTCTCTAAGCATTGAGCCTTAACCCTTGTTCATTTTGAGAGATATAGTTTGCGCTGTATTGTTTTTATTTCACTCATTGAGGAGTGTTTTCTGATAGCCTACCCACTATCAATTCTTGTATCAGTAAAAGGGTGTGTACAACCCTTGTGTGTGTAGAAGGTGTTCTACACGGGGAATAGTTAAATCACCAAGTATAAGGTGATTAGAAGTGTAGAGGGTGTTCTACACGGATTCTTTGGAGCGGTGCTGCTCAAAAGTGTAATAGGTTTCTATCTCCACCTAAAGGAGATTGACTAGTGAATTTGGGATCCTCAAGGGATAGCTTGAGGCGAGGACGTAGGCAGTGGGGCTGAACCTCGTAAAAATACTGAGTTTGCTTTCTCTTACCCTACTCTTTATATTTCTTACTGCTTTATATTTTGTTTATATTTTATATTGTATATTTGATTTATAACTGTTATTTTTTTTAAATACAACTCAATTCACCCCCCCTCTTGTGTTAGTCATCTGGGCAACACTTTTTGTGAGCATTGTGTATTGGGGAAGCAGACGCGGATCAAGTTCGGAACAACTGTTCACAATACACATGGGATATTTGACTATGTACACTCTGATGTTTGGGGACCTACCAAAATTGCATCTTTGGGAGATAAGCATTGGTTTGTAACTTTTGTAGATGATTATTCTTTTCGTGTGTGGGTGTATACGATGAAGAATAAAGATGAAGTGTTGAACATCTTTCTTGTTTGGAAGAAGATGATTAAGACTCAGACCAGCAAAAAAATTAAGTGGCTCAGATCAGATAATGGAGGGGAGTATACTCTAGATCCTTTCATGGAAGTATGTCGGAGAGAGGGAATAGTCAGACACTTTACGGTACGAGAAACACCGCAACAAAACGGTGTGGTAGAATGGATTAATCGTATTTTGCTAGAGAAAGTATGATGTATGTTACTGAATGTTAGATTCATTAAGAAATTTTGGGTTGAAGCTATGACATATGCATGCCACCTCGTCAACAGACTATCCGCAGCTGCAAATGACGGGAAGACACCCATTGAAATATGGAAAGGTACACATGTTACTGATTATGATTCTTTACACATTTTTGGATGTCTTGCTTACTATCATGCTAAAGAAAGTAAGCTTGATCCTAGAGCCAAGAAAGCAAAATTTTTGGGTTTTAGTTCTGGTGTAAAATGGAATAGACATTGGTGCATAGAGTCTAAAAAGGTAATCATCAGTAGAGATGTTACATTCAACGAATCTGAGATGCTTAAACATAAGCATAAAGATTCCAGTGAAGGCAGCTATGATGGCAAAACACCCGATGATTCGCAGAAGGTGGAGTTTATCACTCCAAATGATTCAAGAGAGGACAGATGAGAGGAGGTTGATAGTCCAGTCATAGTACCTCCAAGTCAAATTGAATCAATAGCAACCAACAGATCGAGACGAGAGAAATGTGTACCGACACGTTATGCAGACTACGTGACATATGTACTACCAGTTGAAGGGGGTGAGATCCCCACCACTTACAGAGAAGCCATACAATCCAGTGAACATGATGAATGGATAAAGGTGATGAAGAAGGAGATGCAGTCTCTTCATAAAAACCAGACTTGGGAACTTGTATCACTTCCACAAGGAAAGAAGTCAATTGGCTGTAAGTGGATATTTTGATCAGAAAGATGATCAAGTTACTAAAAATAGAATTCGATACAAAGCTAGATTGGTAGCCAAGAGCTACGCTCAAACAGATGGAATTGACTATAGTGAAGTATTCTCTCCTGTTGTGAAGCATTCATCCATTCGGATATTGCTAGCTTTGGTTGCACAATATGATCTTGAGTTAGCACAACTTCATGTGAAAACAGCTTTCTTGCATGGTGATTTGGAAGAGGAGATTTATCTGTCTCAACCAGAAGGGTTTAAAGAAACTAGTAAAGAAAATTGGGTTTGTAGGCTGAAGAAGTCTCTCTATGGATTGAAGCAGTCATCTCGGCAATGGTACAAGCGGTTTGATCGCTTTATGATGGACCTGAAATACACTCGTTGCCAATACGATCATTGTGTGTATTTCAGAAAACTTGCAATAGATCTTTCATTTATTTGCTTTTATATGTAGATGATATATTGATTGCATGTAAAAACAAGGTGGAGATAAATCGTTTGAAAACTCAGTTGAGTCATGAGTTTGAAATGAAAGATCTAGGAGAAGCATGGAAAATATTGGGGATGGAAATCAGCTGAGATAGGGTGAAATGTACAGTTCACCTTACTCAGAAGCAATATCTGAAGAGAGTATTGTAACGCTTCAACTTGGACTTAAAGACGAAACCGATGAGTAATCCAATGGCCTTATTTTTAACCTTAGTGCATTGCAATCTCCTAAAGATGATGAAGAGCGGGACTACATGAAGAGTGTCCCATATACAAGTGTTGTTGGTAGCCTAATGTATGCCATGGTGTGTACACGACCTGATATCTCCCAGGCCGTCAGTTTGGTCAGTCGTTATATGCATAATCCTGGAAAGAAACAATGGCATGCGGCTAAATGGATTCTGCAGTATATTCTAGGGACCGTAGATATTGGTTTGAAGTTCGAGAAGAGTGAAGATAGTCTAATAACTGGATACGTTGACTCAGACTATGCTGGTGATCTTGACAAACGTCGATCAACAACTGGATACGTGTTCACTATGTCTGGAGCACCAGTTAGTTGGCGATCGAATTTGCAGTTTACGATTGCACTTTCATCCACGGAGTCTGAGTATATGGCTGTAACAGAAGCCGTAAAAGAAGCCATTTGGTTACAGGGACTGGTAATAAATTTGGGCTTTGAGCAACAAGAGGTTATCGTTTACTGTGACAGTCAAAGTGCAATTCATTTGGCCAAGAATCAAGTGTATCACTCTCGAACAGAACATATCAATGTCCGATTTCACTTTGTACGTGAAATATTAGAAGAAGAGGACATATTACTTCAGAATATTGGCACTGAAGATAATCCAGCAGATATGTTGACGAAAGTCGTCACGGGGATCAAATTCTAACACTGCTTGGAATTGATCAATATTGTAAGTTGCTGAGCACCATCGGATGCATTGGTACTTTTGGGTGCATTTGGCGTCTTATGGCGCATTAGTTAGTAGAAGACTCACGTCAAAGAAGGAGGTGCATTCATTTGAAGAATGAATTAGTTTGCAAACAGCCTAAAGCACACTTCGGTGGAGGGGGTAATTGTTGAAAATAGGCCACCAAAGTGTGAAATCAAAAGCCTTCTGCAGTCCACCTTGGCTGCACCGTCCACCATCCTTCAACAATGGCTGCACCACCAACCTCAATGCTGCACCAACCACACCTACCATCCCACAGTCTTCTTTAGCTGCGGGAGTTGTTGGCAATCCTCCCCTATAAAAGAAGAGCTCTGGTATTTGAAAGGAAGTGCAGTGGTGTTTTGTTTCAGAGAAGTGGTGTGTGCAAATTAGAGTGTACGTGAGATTTGTTTGAGAGATTTGTTTGAATATTTGTAATTCTATACAAATATATTGAATTTGGCACTAGTAGACGTAGGCAAATTGCTGAACCACTTTAAAATTGTCTTGTGTGATTCTGGATAGTATTGATTGTGCACAACAATCTCTAATTGGGAAGTTTATCGATAAAATGTCGCTTGAAAAGCCATCAAAGAAGTTAGTATCCTGTGTTATCCTTGATTTCGATGGAACCCTTCTTAACGCAGGTCAGCATACTCTTACCGTCGTTTGTAATCTATCATCATGCTTATTGCTGTTATTTGTTTAAATGTGTATGGTTTGCGAGGATGGGTTAGGCAGAGTAAGGCATTTGTTGCATGCTAACCCCTAGGAGTTGGCTCAAAGATATTTCTAGGGGCCATGTCTCATTGGTGAAAAGCGTATGATTTACCTGATTGTTGTCATGTGGGCACATTACACAGGTCCGGATCTTAACCATGTAAAAGACATGTTACGATTGCTTAGTGTCTGGGTTCCTTTTGATCAGAATAATTTTTGTTGCATGCCTGAGATTTTTCTGCCTCCATAAAAGACTTGTTGCTAGGCACTTTCAAATATGGGCTTCCTTAACAGAGGGTTGCTATCTCTTTGTGAATTTGATCCTCGTATTCATACTCTAGACTGTTCCTGATTCCTACTCCCATTATGATGCAACCACGGATTAAGAAAATAGCTGAATGCTTTCTGTTGATGCTAATACCTGTTTTCTTCTTGGTCAAGATATATATATATTTACGTAATTGACAGATGCGCTTGTAAGTGAGATTTTAAAAGGCTTTTTGGGAAAGTATGGAAAGCAATGGGACGGGAGAGAAATTCATAAAATAGCAGGAACAACGCCATTTCAGGCTGCAGCTGCTGTTGTGGAAGATTATGAGCTTCCTTGCACTCCAAGTCAATTTCTTTCAGAAATTAATCCACTTTTCTCTGATAAGTAATTTCTATTACACTTTTAGCAAATGCTTAGATGCATACTCATAAAAAGAAATCTGGTTAAGAAGCGCTGGAAAATCAAGTGCATGATAACTTAAGCCTATATGGTTGCGGATTCTAAGGACAAACTTCCCTTATGGTGGAATGATATAAATGCCCTTAGAAATGGTGCAAGCCTCTGAATTTCGCACAAAATTAATTCAAATTTAATCTTTTTTTCTTTATTTTTTTATAATAAATTTGTAAGTTGCAAAAATACAGTCTTGAATCTACAACCACGTGTTCACCCAGCTCTTATGGTATATTATGAGATGCCTTCTATAATGTCAATTGCCCTTTTGGACTTTTTAAAGTATTCTGTACAGCTACCGTTGAAATAACTAGCTAAGAACCAGAATACTCACACAGTTACTTTTCCAGTTTTCATCTTAAATATAAAACTTTCTCTATACAATCTGAAAGACTGTCGCTGTACACCAACTTTCTCTATACAATGAGAACTTATAGATGTTAGAAAAAAACCACCAAACATGAGTTATTGTCTCTTAAATAGTTATTTAACGTGGTCTTCTTCTCAAAATTGTTAGTTTATCCATACAGAATAATGTCAAGATTTTCGCTCATGTCTCTGGGCTATTCTCTGTCGACATTATTGCAGTTTTCATCCTGTAAATGATGATTTCTTGTTTCTTTTATTTATATCTTTTTGTAATCACTGGACTATTCTTGCCATGTGTAGTCTTAGGCTGGTTTGTTTTCATAAACACTCGTCTCATCTCATCTCATTATTACTATTTTCGCAAATTTTCATACAAAATAAAATAAAAAAAATTTAATTTTCTCAAATCTCAAAACAATTTTTTATTTAATCTCAAAACAAAACTAATATTAAGAAAATATATTATAATAATATTTTATTTAATTTTTAATTTTTATCTTATCTTATCTATGAAAACAAATCAGACCTTAGTTTGTCGAGTGGAGCCTAACATTGAAGTCAGAGAAGACGGCTCAAGCAAGTGTATATTAGTTTCCATGATTTTGGAAATACTAGGAATCTTGAATTGTCTGGATTATAAAACCATAGAGCTATTCATTTTCTCACTGTTATGTGCACAAGAATTTTAACTTCATGGAAAACTTTTGAGTGTCTTCCGCAACTGTCACTTTAGGTGGTCCAACATCGAAGCACTCCCTGGCGCCGATCGTTTAATTAAACATTTCAGCAGTCATAGGGTCCCATTGGCGTTAGCTTCAAACCGTACAAAATCAAACATAGAAAGCAAAATATCTTCTCAGCAAGGATCTTTTTTTAGAAACACCTAAAAACTTCATTCAACCTGATTGTGAACTAGCGTGCAGCATGTGTTAGGGGAATCTTGTTTTGTGTTTGTTAATTTTGAGCTTGTTTATCATAATTTTCCGAATATAGGGTGGAAGGAATCCTTCTCTGTCATCATTGGTGGTGACGAAGTGGCATCTGGGAAGCCATCTCCTGAAATGTAAGATGCAACTATTTTTTTTTCTTTTTTATCTTGACTTCTTTATACAGTAGGATATTCTAACTTCATGGTTTCACTCTCTAAGATTCCTTGAAGCAGCTAAAAGGCTAAATGTTGATCCTTCCAACTGTCTAGTCATTGAAGATTCTATGTAAGTGGCCTGACTTCTTATTTTAGAAGTTCTGAATTTTTCCTTTCACTGTATTATCCTGGACTTAGCTCTTTGTTTCCTTTTAGTGATTTGCCCTTGGTTTACACAGTTTGAATCACCGTATAGATTTATTCGTTAGATAGAAAAATGAAGTTCACACTGGGGGCCCAACACAAAACCTTGAATGCCGCCTTTTTTATGCAATTGAATGTCATACTTCCCTTCATTTTGCCTTTTGATAAAATAGAAGGAAAAATATATTCACAAATGGTGTCCTCTCATGACTTTATACTTGTATTCTCTCTATTACTTGGATTTGTTATTTCAGCTTTTGAGGTACAACACTAATTTGCACTGGAAAAAAAATTATAACATTAATTTCTTATAAGTCATATCCATTTTAGTTCTTGAAAGACTGCATTAGTTCGTAACGGGAGAGATTTTCTCTTAGCTTTTGATTTTTCTAAGGGGTTGTTTGGATGTTGAGATGATTTCATCTTATCCCATCTCATCACTTTTCAACACCCAGTTGTTTGGATGTTGAGATGGTTTCATCTCATCCCATTTTATCTCATCATATCTCAACGTCCAAACATTTCTCAAACATATACTTTCAATTTCAGATTTTTTAACCTTTTCATCTACTCATTACTAAAAGTTGCAACTTTTTTAAACTTTCAAACAAAATAGAAAACAATTGAACTTCTTCAAATCTCCAAAACAAAAATAATTTAAAAAAATATATTCTAATAATATATTAACTTTATAATACTTTTATTCGACTTTTTTTTTCTCATTTTCCAAAATCTCATAAAATGTCATAACTCAAATATTTTCACTACTATTTTCAAACCATTTCACAACTATTCGTACATTTATCATCTCATCTCATCTTATGCCCCAAGCATCCCCTAAGACTATCGATAGCACACACTCAACATGCATAATAAAGCATTAGTTTTACATATACTTATGATCTCTCTAGACGTTGAATTAGTTTATATTTTTTTTATTAAGTAATTATAATATCTTATTGACAAGTAAGTAATCATAGTCCAAGTACATAAGAAGTATAAAAGAGTTAACACCTAAAGACAAGCTAGGAACTTGAATAGGCTAAAAGCAAATAATGAAGATGTGATAGCTCATATGATAAGGATAAGTGTTCGGTATATGTAATCCCCAATTGCTTGGGAATGAGACTTTCTTACTCTTTATAATGTTCTAATGGAGGTCTAATTGTATCATTAACTAGTTCTGTTGGAGTATGAGCCATGTGGGCTAAGCTTTCTATTGGGACGTTATAGAAGATTATCTTCATGAGAATACCTGGGGACCGTCCGATCCCCTTGAAAAAGCATCGCTGGCGCCAACTCCGTCTGGGTTGAAGTCGAAACTCTCTTAAATTCATCTTCATTTTATTTTTTTATTGTATTTTTTATTGTATTTTTTATTGTATTTTTTATTATGTTTTTATTTTATTTTTAGTTTTTTAATTATATTTTTTATTGTATTTTTTTATATTTTTTTATTGTATTTAAAAAAATTTTTTATTGTGTTTTAATAGGGAGCTGTTTTTGGCTGGGGCCAGCCCAACCGGCCCCCAGCATCTCCCTATCTCCATTGAATATAAGAGCCTTTGTCCAAATACACAGAGTACTGAAGAAAACTTAGTTCATAATGTTAATGGTAAGAGTACTAGCAATGAACTAATTAAAATTTCTCTTCAAAAAGTACAAATTTGCACACTTTAAAAAAAAAATGTCATATTTAATTAATAGTGGAGAGAAAAAGGTGAAGATAATGGAATATTTTTCCGAGTAAATATATGGGGCCTCGGCGTTTGGGCCCCTTTGCACCCTCATGGGGGTTTTTATATAGAAAAAAAATTAAAAAATTAAAAAAATTACATATATTTTATCTCCATATTTTTTTTATTGATTTTGTAAAAAAAAATGAAATTCAAAAAAGTGTAAAAAAATTTTACATTACGGGGGCGCAAAGGGGCCCCATAGAATTGCCCTATTTTTCTACTTGTGAATAGTAATATTTTAAAACTCTCCAAATTTGGAGGGTTACTATTCATAAATAGAAAAAAAGTGGAATATTCTTCTTTTATTTCTTTCTTCCCACTTTCTTTTCCTCACAAATAATCAAATATGACGAATTGTTTTTGGAAAGTGTGCAAATTTATATTTTTTGAAGAGAAATTTTAGTTAGTTCATTGCTAGTGCTCTAAACCAATCTTAAGAGCACACCGGATTTTCCTTGATCTCTGTGGTAATTTCGTAACAATTCTTGGGCAAGTAGAATGTTCTCCCCCATTCTCCTTGTTAATTCATTTGATATCTTATAAGTATGTATCTATTCCACCAGTATTATTGTCTATTAAAAGCTTTATCAGTGTATCCTATTTAACATCTTAGTGTTTGACATGCTTAGATCTGTGTACCTGCAATAAAAATTAGTACAATTATCTCCTGAAACGATTTCTAGGAAATCATGCACTAGGAATAAAAAAATGGTCAGCCCTCCAAAAAGTGAAAAAAAAGTTTGTTTCACGTGTGTTGTATATTTTTCTTCTATATTTTCTTTCTTAATACTTGTATATTTTGACCATCAGACTAGGCGTTACAGCAGGTAAGGCTGCTGGAATGGAAGTGGTTGCTGTGCCGTCCATTCCTAAACAATCCCATCTTTACACCTTGGCAGATGGGGTGATCAATTCTCTGCTTGATTTGCAACCTGAAAATTGGGGCTTGCCTCCATTTCAAGACTGTATACACCTCTCTACCTCTGTTTCAACCAAGTTTAGTTAGTCCTATCTGTATCAACCATTCTTAACAGAAGTATTGATTTGCTGTCGCAGGGATAGAGGGTACCTTACCAATAGAACCTTGGTACATTGGTGGGCCTGTAATAAA
The DNA here is from genome assembly GCA_036559045.1 of Platycarya longipes. Lineage (NCBI taxonomy): Eukaryota > Viridiplantae > Streptophyta > Magnoliopsida > Fagales > Juglandaceae > Platycarya > Platycarya longipes. Next base: position 26,673,896 of record CM071797.1, read on the forward strand.
GGGATATGGCCGTGGCTCAAAGGTACTAGGAATTCCTACAGGTGTGTAAGAATCCCTAAGATTACTTTCCTTGGTCTCATTTAGCTAATATAATTATAAAAAATTTATTGACATCTGAATATTTTGTGCTTTGAACTCAGTATTAATTTTGATCAATCAAGGAAAAAAAAAACTCAGTATTAGTTTTACTCTAGTTAAACTGCGGCATTTTTTGTTCGTACTTCCAATGAATCGTTCTGATCGATCGAGAGCATAGATATTTTTTTATCATGTCAATGTATTCGATGTTCTCCTTATACTTGATAATTTTGCTGGTAGGGTTAAGTTCTTTATATTTTCAGCAAATCTATCCACTGAAGGTCATTCAGCCGTCCTTTCAGAACACCTCTCTGGGGTGTACTTTGGTTGGGCTGGACTATCAACGAGAGGTGTTTTTAAAATGGTTATGAGTATCGGTTGGAACCCATACTTTGACAACAAGGAAAAGACTATAGTGAGTGTAACTAGAATGGTAGTCTCTTGAATCCCCCTGCTTTTTTTTCTTTTGCCTGGTTAAATTTAGTTTATGATGCAGGAGCCATGGTTGCTGCATGATTTTGCTGAAAATTTCTACGGCGAGGAATTACATCTCGTTGTCATTGGTTACATACGACCTGAGGTACTATTACATTTGATTACATGTTGTAGTTCACTCCCTCCCCCCGCCCCTTTCAAGTCCTGCTGTTTCTCCATTCTCGTATTAAAAGTTGGTGCGTGGAATGTAATAGACCAATTTTCTGTCCCTTGAGGGCCTGATAGCTAAGATTCTCGAGGACAGAAGGGTTGCAGAGACAGCTCTTGATCTGCCACAATATTCAGCTTATCAGGAGGATCCATATTTGAAAATATCAGTCAAGGAAGATAGTCATAAAGCATCGACAGAGGGTTGTGTTGGCATGTGGGGTCACGCGCCACCTTTGGAGGATGGACGACGATCAAATGCGAAGGAGATAGAGACCTTGGTCCTAGAGAAGCCGTGTGTGGCAGCAGAAAAGCATTCTTGGCGATGGTGTGTGAACTTCATTCGCCGACTTTGGACTGTGTGTGTGGATCACATGCTATTGCATTTGGCGAACTTCTTCTCCCTTCAAACAAATCGGTGCCTTAGGAGGTCTGTGGTGGGGCGCATGGATGTCGTTGAACTCCAGAAGCCAATAGAGCGAATTTCTCCGTCATTCCCAACCAAAAACTCGTCAGAGTCAAAGAAAATGAAAATAAAACCATCAGAAATAAACGAGAGAAAATGAAATAAGAGAAAGGGGGTGGAGGGGGGAGGAGAGGGAAGGAGGAGTCGAAGCTCCTGCCCCTGGTTCGGCCTCTTGAATATTCGAGAGTTTTTAGAAAAAATGTAGACTCTTTCTTTCTAAAAGGGAAGGGCTTCAACTGTTATGATTAAAAATTCAATTTTATTGATTTATTAAGGTTACACCCTTAAATTCCCCCAAGACTATAATTAAGATTTTTATATTTACAAAAGATTCTAAATAACTTATTTTACATTAGGAAAATGAGTGATTCTTGTCTTTTGAAATATTCAAGTTTGAATGATTTGATAAACAAGCTTGAAATGTTGGTTGTAAATTGTAATGAATCAAACTAGAGAAATCAACCTGTTTACAACCCTAACAATTCTCAAAGTATTCTATGTTGCAATGGGCTAGAGATGATATCCATCCATTGAATATGCCACCACCAACCAACTTTTATTAATCAAATGTTATATAGACAGTCGACTATGTGCAATCGTGGTGCAGGCTGCATGCTTCGTCTTCATGGAGCTTCCTCAGGCATAATGAAGCTTCTCTACATGCTAAGCTTCTCTTTGTAGCTAGTAAATAATCGACTTGTTTACCGTGGATTTCAATAGATCGGCAAGAGTGGGTTTATGAAAAGTAAAATTAGGATTTGCAAATCCCTCTTTTAGCTTAATTTTTACCGTTGGTTATTTTTTGTGGGTTCTTCCACATTTTTACATTTGAATTTTTTTTTGAAGGATTTGCATTTTTTCTTGTGGGAAATCTAATTGTTCACTTCCTCTATCCTAGTTGTCGGCGCCGTGTAAAAAATATCTTTTTAACTTTTTTTTATGAGTTTTCTTTATTTTGTTCCAAATTATTAGCATTATCTAAATAAATCTGGACCACTGCATCCGCAAATGCTGCTAGGTCTAGAGACACTGCGATGCTTCATTTTCTGGTTTTAGTCCGTGTACCACAAAGAGTGGGCTTCTCCTTCGAGCTCATAAACCAAGATGAAGATGAGGACTCTCTGCTGTCGAAGTTCTTGCAATTTAGCTTAAAATTTGTCTTTAATATCTAGAGTTTTTCCTAGGCTTGAAAAAAGAGAAACCAACCATTTTTTAATTCTAATTTTTAATCTTGAATTTGTATGCTAACTTTGTACATATGCTTGGTGAAGAAAAAAAATAGTATTTGAAGTTTGTTTAGAATGGTGGTTGTGTGCTTATGAGAGAGAGAGAGAGAGGGAGAGGGAGAGGGAGAGGGAGAGAGAGGGAGAGAGAGAGAGAGAGAGAGAGAGAGAGAGAGAGAGAGAGAGAGAGAGAGAGAGAGAGAGATTGGTTGGAGGTGAGGAGAGGGAAAATTCTGAAAACTCAGAGTGAGGAGGATAAATGAAATACAAGGGAAGAGTTGGAGAATTGGAGGGGGAGGTAAAATTTTGAAGGAAAGAAAGAAATTAAAAGGGAAGGAATAATGACAATATTGGCGTGGTCACGCTGTTTGTAGTTGTGAATGCACAAACATTACGTAAACATTTTAAAAACAGTGAATAAGTATACAATTTATATGAAAAGAATTATTTTTAATACTAAACCCTACTTTTTTCAAAATATTTATATAATGTTTGCACACTTTACGATTATATAACATTACTCTTATGATATTTACGTCCGATTGACACTTAAGCAACATCAAATATACAATAGGAGGATTGCTACAAGTTGCTACAAGTTCTTATGAAGTTTACTTTCATATTTTCTTAATGTTTTGAAACACTATTTTATTTTAAATATAGATTTTAATAAATCAGACAAAGTCACCAATATAATTGAAGTGGTATAGATATATCACTATAATTGTAAATGGCACAGGAATATTATATAATATTGGTTTGGATAATAGGTTAAAATGAAAGTTTAAAATTGAATTATTTTTTATTTTTTATTATTAAAATTTAGAAAATAAATTATTTATTTTATTTTATATAAAATTTTAAAAATTAAAAAAATGAAACGAAATGAAATGAGACGTTCATATATACCAATGATAAGGGTCCTAACAACACTAATATTGGATATACTAAATAGTTCTTCAAAATTTGAAGGACAGTATAAGTTATAATTTTGATAGATCCATCAAATCTCTAAGTCTATAATTCTATATTGGATTCATTATTAATTCTATCAAAATAATAATAAAATAATAATTTTTTAATAAGAGTATATTTAAATATATTTTCATATTTTGTAATTACACTAACTATATATATATATTGATAATATAATTTGATGCTTAAATAATTATTTTTTAACCAAAATTTGAAAAAATATTTTTTAATTCCTTGTTAAAAAATTATTTTTTTTACCGAGATTTTCAATCAAATAATTACTTAAATAATTATTTTTCAATCAAATAAGAAAATAAGAAAGAGAAAATGAGAGAAATAAGGTGGAAGAATAAAATATATTAAAGTGTTTAGCATGTGAATAATAATATTTCATATATGAAGGATTGAGACTTTTTATTGTAGCTCAAAATTGAACATAATGAAATTTGATAAGTATAATGTGGAGGTTTTTTTAACATAAATTCATTAAATTTATATTTAATGAATCATTTAGTGTATCCAATATTAATGCTTTAAATAGTTAACGCAAATTCGCCCATTAAAGTTGTGTTTGTATGTTGAAGTGTACTTAATTGATTTGAGTTCTTTTTAAATAATAGTGAGTTGAGATGATTGAGTGAGTTTTGTGAGACCTACTTAGATGAGTTTAAAATGTGTTTGTATAGTTAAATGAGTTTAGATATATTTTTAAATGCCCGCGCAAACTGTAAAAATAAAAGTAAAAAGTGCAACGGAAGCTGCCGAGAGAGAGAGAGAGGGGGGGGGGGTAAGAGCATTAGCATTGAATTAGTCAATTTTTTTTTAAAAAAAGTACAAGTTTGCACGTATACTAAATTTTTTTTGTCATATTTGATCAAATATGAGGAGACAAAAGTGAGAAAGAAATAAAAATACAAGTTCTCTTTAAGAATGAATAGTAAAACTTGAAAACTCTTTAAATTTGAAGTTATTTTTTACTTTTAAAGACAAAATATTTTTTTATTTTCTTTATTTACTTTTTTCTCTTTATATTTGATTAAATATGATAATCTTTTTTTATTAAAAGAAAATTTTAGTTAATTTAATATTAGTGCTATAAGAGAACCCAAAAAAAAAAAAGTCAGACAAATAAAATTGTTGAGCTGCCGATCAATAAATGCTACAATTTAACTACAGTAATTAGCCACAATACCAAACTTTGTTGACTCGACCAAGAGGCGTCTTGTTGTGACATTTGGATGACGGAACTGTGTTTAATTTTCTTTGATAGGTGATCAAAAGGATTTTATTAAAAGAAAAAGTCTAAACCCAAATACACCGGGATATATTTGAGAAGACTTAGCTCGTGTTATAAAGAAGAAAGAAGTCCATAGACATTAAGTCCGTTACAAGCAATAGCTCCCGCCTAAGAAAGCAAAGTCTTATAGAAGAAGAGTTTTAGTTCTTCCAAAATTTTCTCACAATCTTTGAAATTTCTTGCATTTCTCTCTTTCCATAAGCACCAATACATATAGATAGGAACCATATGCCATACAGTTGCCACCTGTGGGTTACCTCGGATACCTCTCCAACTAGTTAGAAAATTCACCAAATGAAGGAGCATGACCCATGATAGGCCAAGTCTTGTGAAAAACTCATCCCACAACTTCCTAACCAGCTCGCAATAAAGAAATAAATGATCTACTGATTCTTCATATTTTTTACACATACAGCACCAGTCTATCACCACTATACGGCGTTTCCTTATGTTATTTGTTGTGAGGATTTTGTCCAGATATGCTGTCCACATAAAAAAAACCGCTCTTGATGAAGCTTTCGTCTGCCAAATACTCTTCTATGGATATCTGGATACTCCGGGACTAGCTAGAACATGGTTATAAGAGCTAACAGAAAAGATACTTTTCTTAGAAGAGTAATGTTAGGGAGCATTCAATACTCATAACACACACTCACATGAACAGTACGTATGTACTGTTCATGTGAGTGTGTGCTATGAGTGTTGGATGCTCCCAATATTTTCTCTTCTTAGAATGTCTCCATTGCAACTGATCACATGTACCTCCAGGGACGTTGACAGAGTATAATGACGCAAAAAATCCAAAATAGACTCCATCTCTCAGTCTTGAACATCTCTCACAAACTCAATATTCCATTGAGGGGTGCCATGAAAAAGGATCACTAGATCTGCAATCGATGCATCTTTTTCTCTCGCGAGATCAAAAATAGTGGGGAAGGAGTCTTTGAGGCTAATAGTGCCTCCACTTTAATTATCATACTAAAAACTGACTTGTGAACCATCCTCTACCACAAGATATTCATGGCCTCTGTAAGACTTCCAATGCTTCTTTATGAATTTTCGCAAATCCACTCCATGTATGTCTTGAACCTTATTCGAGCACTAACTATCTTAGGACACTCTATATTTAAAATTTATAACTAACTTTCAAAAGGCCTCCTATTCATTTTGGTGCCTTCACAACTATTTGCTTAATAGAATTTGTTTGAATTTTAACGAGTAACGAATCCCTAACCCTCCCATAAATAATGAGGTGCATACTACTAGTTAATTAACTAAATGAAATTTGAAATTCTTACTTATTCTACTCCATAAAAAATCTCTTTGCAGCTTTTGAATAAGATTAGTTACCTTCGTGGGAAGTGAGAAAGTGAGAATAAAGACAAATAAAGATGGAACCGTGTTTAATTTGAACTCTACTCAGCAGGTTTCGACAACCAATACCAAAGGTAGCTCCGACTGCAGGCGCAGCTCCGACTGCCATTTTACCGCCCAATACCAAAAATCTCAGACGGAGACGAAGGCCCGAAGTCCGAAGCCAAAGAGACGCTGCATTTTGGTCGACAATGTCTGTAACGGAAGCAGTGGGAGAAGAAGAGGAGAATCACCCGTCCGATTCCCCCTCCGGAGTCGCAGAAATGACTCAACCTACACAGGAAGAGTACTCATGGCCTGTGATTCGGTTCGATGTTCCGCCACATAGAACCTACCATTTCTACCAGCAGTTCAGAACTGCTACAAACCCTAACAATTTTCTTAAAGGTGTAAAATGGTACATATAGTAATCTCCCTACTACACTCCGACCTTTTTTTTCGTTTTTAAATTTAGTTTAATTTTTTTTCTAGCATTTTGATTTGAGTTTATTTTTGGGGTTGAAGGTCACCGGACGGGTCGCGTTTCCTTACAAGCTCTGAGGACAATACACTTCGCACGTTCACATTGTGAGTTTTTTATACTGTTTATTTGCCTTTTTCTTCCTTCTTCTTTTTATGATTTACAGAGATTCCAAGGTTCGATAGAGCAATGCAACTTGTATGTTGAAGAAATGAGGGCGGCTTGGGTATCATTGTGGAATTAATTTTCTTGCTTTTACGTCTGAATTTAATGCTTTAAAGAAAAGAGACCAACCAATTTTTATTTATTTTTTAATATCGAGAAACTTCTCCAAGGCAGGACCTTTGGACCCACTCCTGCAGAGTAGACCCCAACCAAAATATTATCTGAGAATGCTAGAAGTGGATTCCTCAGAAGCATGTTAAGAGCGCGTCCATTGAATTATCATCCGTGTTGAATTATAACATATCATCCTTTTTTGCTCATACTTCTATGTGCACTATTGTGTCATTTGTTGGTGTGTCATGAGCTAATGGTGATTTTTTAAAAGACCAAAAGCAAAGGATAAGTTGCTACTATGATAGTATTTTGGAAAAAAATTCTCTTGATTTTATTTTTGAAGGTAAAAAGCTATTCTGAGAATGCTAGAGAGAGAGAGCTTGTAAGACTATGGTTAGGAAGAATTGTTTTTTCTCCAAATTCTTTAGTGTCATTTTGATACATTATATGAGATAATGGATAACTTTTTAAATTACTGAGTATTTCTTTTCTTTAATAGACCGGATTATGGAAGTGATGGTGATGTTCGCAATTGTTATACAGCTTCTCACGAAGGTAAGTTTACACTTAGGCAATAAATGTTATCATTTGTTACCCTATTCCATTAGCTCTCTTTGAGGATGATTTCAGGTAAGACAGAAAAAGGGGTACTACTGTCCAAGTGTATTGCTGAAGTTTCACTTAACTGAGAATGATTTAATAAGATTTCTGACTTGTTCAAACTGATGTATACAAGCTAATTCTGGGTTCTTGTTAACCTAAGTTTGTTGTGATCACATGCTTTACTTTTTCTTTGTACATATAAATATATTTTGTGACTCTAAGATGCAGATTCCTACGCTGCAAACCTTGTCATGAATGGGGGAGAGTCTGTGTACGACTTCTGTTGGTATCCGTATATGTCTGCTTTAGGTGCTTCTACATTTTCTCTTCTTGTTCTATGACTTATATATTTGTGGTTACATAGATTGCTTTTGCAATTGACTGATGATATTATAAGTGGAAGTTTGACATGAGTATTGAATTGCATTTCAGACCCAGTTAGCTGCGTTTTTGCAAGTACTGCTCGTGACCATCCCATTCATCTTTGGGATGTTACTTCAGGCAAGGTGCTTAGTTATTATTGCTTATATATAAATGAGATTAGTGGTTTATCAAGATAGCAAGCTCTAAGACTGAAAAAGGGCTCAAAGCAAGGCATAGCTCAAGTACATTGGTCATATACAATTGAAAAACCTAGTTAGAATTGTAAGCCAATAAAGAAAAAAGCTTGGACATTTAGTACGTTAAAGTCGATCATGTAAGCCCAAAGAAACAAATTGCTAAAGAAGAAAATTTTAATTTCATCCATCCTTCGCTCAAGGTTCTCAAAGATTCTATTGTTTCATTCCCTCTAAATGCACCATGGTAAGCATATGGGAGCCATCTTCCCTATTGTTGCTATTTGTGGACTGCAACACAGACCTCTCCAAGATGAAAGCAAGACAACCACCCTTCTTGGCATGACCCATGCTAACCCTCCCTACCAAATAAATTGTTCTAGAGGGCCCGAGTAACGTCACAAAGAAGTGACAAATGATCTACTTCACCGTTTTTTTACACATGCAGCATCAGTTGACCACAATGATCCAGTGTTCCCTTAGGTTATCTACAACAAGGATCTTTCCTAAAGAAGTTTTCCAGACAAAAGCTGCTGCTTTATGGGGCCCCTATTCCTCCAAATACTTCTCTACGGAAAATATTTTCTCTCTTGTATAGCGAAGACCTTATGGAATCACCAGATGGCAAACTTCAATTTCTTAGAAGGCCTTCAAAGGGCCATGTCTCCATCTCCGATCCTTGGCCTAGTAGAGTAAAATAGGTTAAGAAATTGACCTTCTTTCTCAATTTCATTCGTGTAGAAATTCAGGAAATGGTAAAAAAGACTTCTAGTATAACACTATTCAGGCTATTCCATGGGTTCTCTCTTCTCCTTTTCTGCATCATAAGGGCCTCGTGGGTCCAACCCTTAACATTCACAGCATGAATATTCAGATCACCATTTTTGAGGTTTGCATGCTCATTTGATTATTTATGGTTTCTATAATAATATATCTGATTAATCACTATTGCCTTTGACTGAAATTTCAGCTGCGTTGCACATACCGGGCTTACGATTCCATGGACGAAATAACGGCTGCATTTTCAATTGCATTCAATCCCACTGGGACTAAGTAAGCAAGATTTTTAGGATGGTACATTTTTTGAAGTGCTTCATTTCAGCTTTTATATCAGAATTAAAATGGCATTGACTCTCGGACTGTGGTGCATGTAATTATGACTTTTGACTGCAAAGATATGCTAATATTTTATAATGGAACTGTGGTTGTTGCATTATTTAAAATTTCTGTTTATAATTACTTCAAATTTTCCCCATTGTTCTTGTTTCATATAAACCAGCACTCTAACTAGGGTGTATACTTGCCATGGACATAGTCTCTGGGTGCCAATTAACAGATGATCCAATGATTTTTTGGTCACATAGGATATTTGCTGGATACAACAAATCTGTTAGGGTGTTTGACCTACATCGCCCTGGTAGAGATTTTAAACAACATTCAACGCTTCAAGGGAATAAAGAAGGCCTTACAGGTACTTGCTGTTAGCAACCTATGGCCTCGTTTGGATGTTGATATGAGATGAGATGAGAAATCTTTGAATAGTAGTGAAATCTATGTAAACAGTAATGAAATGGTTTGAGTTAAAGGTTTTATGGGGTTTTAGAAAAGGAGAGAAAAAGTTGAATAAAAAAATTATAAAAGTTCAAATATTATTATATGAGTATAACATAATTTTTTTTATATTATTTTTTTTTTGTGATTTGAATTTTTTTTTTTTTTTTGTGAAAGTTTGGAAAATTTGTAATGATTAAGCAATGATTAGATGAAAAAGTTGAAAAGTTGAAAATTTGAAATTGAAAAGTGTTTGTGTTTTAGTGGTGTTTGGATGAGGTGAGATGAGATAGGATGGGATGAGATAAGTTGTGATCACCTTAACATTTAAATGGGGTCTAAGTGAAAATTTCTATTGACAAATGTAACGATGAATGATGTATCCTGTTTTTTCTTTTTAATGTATACTTTTTTATTTACTGTTTACAGGCATTATATCTGCACTGGCTTTTTGCCCAACTCAGAGTGGATTGCTAGCTATGGGTTCTTACAGTCAAACCACTGCGATATATAGAGAAGATAATATGGAACTTTTATATGTTTTGCATGGTCAAGAAGGTGGGATTACACATGTAAGTCAGTGTTCCCATTATTTACTCATAATTATTCTAACTAGAATAAATGAATAAATAATTTTCCATCACAGGTCCAGTTCTCAAAAGATGGAAACTATTTATATACAGGAGGCCGCAAGGTAAATATTGTAAATGTTCCCTCTCAGTTCAAGTTGTTCGACTCGACTCAAAAAAAAAAAAAACAGAAATACTGTTTATTTTTATGGGTTAATTAATTAACCTTTCCCTTTGAGCCCATAAATAGCATCTTTTGATCAAATGCGATCGGTTTATCTGGCCATTTTTCATCCAAGCAATGTTAAGTTTAGATTTTCTAATTTCTCTCAGCTAAGTAATTGCATGTGACAACTAATCGTTTTTTTTCTCTCCGTACACTCTCGTTTTTTCATTAGTTTTCTCAAGCTTCTCTCTGTTTTCTTTCACTTTCCGATTAGTATTTCCATCATGTGATCTATGTATCACTCAGTGGGAAGCCCTGATGGGCAGTTACTCAAAGGTGGCGATAGAGTCTAAGCGGTTCATTTACTCATACAAAGGGGACCGTTGTAGTATTATTGAGAAGCGATGGAAGTTTGAGCGCAAGGCTCTCTTTGGAAAGACCACTGTACAGTGGTTACTGAAGGTGATCGACGAGTGTGCGAAAGGGGGGAAGAATAAGGAGATTCACTTGGCAATTGGAGAAGGCTATAGCAGCTTCATAGTCCAGCATTGTTCTAATAGTATGGGGCGTTTCCTTGAGGTCAGTGAGTACAACCAAGGGGGAAGGAGGAATGTCCTCTGCTTCCCAGAAGGGGAAGGAGGTTGGGGATGGATTAAAATCAAGGAAAAATTGCAAGCATGGCAAAATAAAAAGGATGTTTTTCAGGGGGAGCTCAAACCGAAAGGAGGTAGATGGGAAAAATGGGACTCTTCATGAACATACAAGGAGGTTCTCTCCAAGGAGGCTCTGGCGCAGAGGAAGGAAAGGAGAGGTGGGGATTTGACTGTTAGAGACCAGCGGCGTGATAGGAAGTCTCTGAAACTACAGGACACCTTGAGCCTTGATTCGGTCAGGGCTGAAGCATGAGCAATTTGTAGGATGTTGATGGAGACCTAGCGGCAGTTACGTGTGTTACAAAAGGATATGCGTATTGTTGTACATACTGTCGGGCTACTTAAGGTGTGTACGGGCTGAATCTTGATGCAGATAGATGCTTTTTGTGAGATGAAGTAGCAGGACTTCACAGTTGGTGGAATGTTCCATGGTGCATGGGGGGTGACTTCAATGTGGTTAGATTTGCCAATGAAAGATTCGGTAATAGATGAGTGAGGCAAGCTAGCCTGAAGTTCTCAGAGTGTATCTCGGACTTAAATCTGGTAGATCTCCCGCTCATTGGAGGCCCAACTACTTGGTCCAATAATCAGACATGGGCTAGGTTGGACCGTTTCCTTATCTCTCCAGAGATGGAAACCCATTTCCCAGACATTTGGCAAAAGCGTATGGATCGTTTTTTCTCGGATCATTGGCCCATTTTGCTTGACTGTGGTGGCCTTCAGAACGGGCGTCGCTATTTCAAATTTGAGAATATGTGGTTGAAGATGGAAGGCTTTGTAGATAGGGTTAAACAGTGGTGCACCTCCTATCAGTTTGTTGGTTCCCCGAGTTTCATCTTCGTCAACAAATTGAAAGCTTTAAAGAGGTATCTGAAGATTTGGAATACTCAATCTTTTGGTAACCTTGAGGACAACAAGAACGCCCTCATGAAGGAGATCCAAGAATTGGAGAGTGTTCAATTGGAACGACTACTCACTCAAGAAGAGCAAGCGCAGAAGTCTTTGCGGCTAACATATCTTGAGCAGTTGATTTATTGGAAGAGGTCTCTTGGCGTAAAAAATCGAGAGCTTTGTGGCTTCGGGAAGGTGACCGTAACACGAAATTCTTTCATAGGGTTGCCAATTCTCATCGTAGAAATAACAACATTGAGGTGCTAAGAATTGACAGGATTGAATGTAAAGAAGAAGGGGCCATTCGCAACCACATTATTGAATTTTATGAGACCCTCCTTACGGAATAAGAGGGATGGAGACCCAACCTTGATGGTCTAGCTTTTGATACGATTAACTCGGCGGATGCAACCTGGCTTGAGCGGGTTTTTGAGGAAGATGAGGTGTTCAATGTAATTCGGAATATGGTCAAAGATAAAGCTCCAGGTCCGGATAGCTTCTCTATGGGTTTCTTCTAGGCGTGTTGGGAGGTGATCAAAGAAGACCTTATGAAGATGTTTTAGGTGTTGTCTACGTTTGGGAAATTTGATAAAAGTCTCAGTACCACCTTTCTTGCCTTGATCCCCAAAAAGGTTGGGGCTATCGAGATCAAGGACTTCCGGCCTATTAGTTTAGTGAGTGGGGTTTATAAGATAATTTCGAAAGTTCTTGCCAATCGTCTCAGCGAGGTTATTGGGAAGCTTATTTCTAAGCCTCAGAATGCTTTTGTCAAAGGCAAGCAAATTCTTGATGCGATTCTTATAGCCAATGAGTGTATTGATAGCAAGCTGAAATCAGGCAGTACAGAGATCCTATGTAAATTAGATATGGAAAAAACTTATGATCACGTTAACTGGGATTTTCTTGTGTACCTTCTTGGTAGGTGTGGTTTTGGGATAAGATAGAGGAATTAGATCAGGTGGTGCATCTCCACTGCTAGATTCTCAGTCCTTATTAATGGCTGTCCCGAGGGCTTTTTTCGTGTTCCCGTGGTTTGAGACAGGGTGACCTGTATCCCCTTTGTTGTTCGTTTTGGTCATGGAAACTCTCAGCAGAATGCTTGCAGCATTGGTGGATAATGGCTTGGTAAGTGGATGCCCCATTGGAACACCTTCACGGGGTTTTACTAATATATCTCATTTGTTGTTTGCAGATGACACGCTTGTCCTTTGCGAGACTGAGCGAGATCAGGTTCGAGTTCTGAAGGCCCTATTCCTCTGCTTTGAAGTGATGTCGGGCCTGAAAGTGAACTACGACAAATCCGAGATGGTGCCAATTGGAGATGTTCACAATCTGCGGGAATTGGCGGGTATCCTTGGATGCCAGCCTTCTTCGCTCCCCATGGCCTATTTGGGACTTCCGTTGGGCATAGCTTCAAGGGCAGCACCGATTTTGGACACAGTGATCAAAAGAGTGGAGAGGAAGCTAGCGGGATGGAAGATGATGTATTTTTCTAAAGGGGGACGTGTCACCTTGATAAAGAGTACTTTTTCTAATTTGTCTACTTATTTTTTATCACTTTTTTCCATTCCGGCTAATATTGCAGGTCGTCTTGAGAAGATACAAAGAGACTTTCTGTGGGGTGGCTTAGGAGATGAATTCAAATTCCACCTGGTAATGTGGGAGACGGTTTGTCGCCCATTATCATGCGGCGGGCTAGGCATTCGTAATTTGAGAATGTTCAATTGGGCATTACATGGAAAGTGGCTGTGGGGGTATCATCAGGAACAAGAGGGACTTTGGAGAATGGTGATTGATCCCAAGTATGGGGTGCTTTTTTTTTTTTTTGGGGGGGGGGGGGTTGCACCAACGAAGTCAGAGGGGCAAGTGGTGTGGGTGGTGGAAAAATATTAGAAGTGGTTGGAGTGTCTTCCAGCGGCACACTAGGCTTCGTCTGGGTGTTGGTTCAAGAATTAGAATCTGGAAGGATGCTTGGTGCGGAGACAGGGCTTTAGAGGAAGTGTTCCCTGCTCTGTATCAGATTGCAAGTGCCAAAGATATCATTGTGGAAGAGGTTGTGGAGTCAGTTGGGGGAAGTTTTTTTTGGAAGATTAATTTCAACCGGGCGGCACAAGATTGGGAGCAAAGCACTTTTGTGGTATTCTATAGCCTCATCTACTCTCAACGACCAAACATGCAGAATGAAGATGGCCTGAGATGGATCCATACAAGAAGAGGAACCGAGATCGCTCTGTCTTCAAACATCCGCTCATTTCACTCCTGCCAAAGACACCAAAAAGTGCAAATGGGAATCATCCTCCACACACCTTGTATATACATGGACCATTGCCTTGGACTTTAATGGCATGAGTCTTCATAATTTTCTTGTATCCAATGCACCGTCCTAATGGGCCTTTGTTTTGTTTTCATTTGTAATTGGCTATTGATCTCTTCTTTGATTAATAAAACTTTTACTTATAAAAAGAAAAAAAAAAGTTTAGATTTTCTGACAATCATTCTCCTTGAAGGGCTCTTTCCATAATTTCTTGTATCACTAGACATTCATGCTTAGTTGTCCCTCTTGTATATTTCAAATACTTGGGCTATGCCTATCAATATCATCAATAAAACTCTTGTTTACTTGTAAAAACTATTTTCCTTGCAGGACCCTTATATACTGTGCTGGGATATTCGTAAAGCTGTTGATGTTGTGTACAAGTGAGTAGTTTCATTTAACCTGGAGAAGCTCTTGTTTTTGTCTTTTTCCTTCTCTCTTTTAAGATTTTAGCATATGACATATATATATATATATATATATATATACAACTAATACACAAACAACTAAAGAACAGTCACAGCCAACCCCCTAACAAAGTTGTTGTTTAGAGCTTTGGAGCATCCCCACACTTAAGTTCAAAATTCATGGAAGAAAATGAAATCTTTGTCTTAAATTGTGATTATAATAGGACATGTTCTCCTGCTTCTGTACTCGGATGCATTACAAAAGAGTAAGTAGGTGCTTATCCAAGTAATAGTAGGTGCCTTTATTGTCCTGGCTCTCTTACCTGCTTTAACCTGCTAACCCTAAGGAGTTTTTGTATCTTTAATGAATAACAAATTTCAATGTCATCTGAGTCAAAACATTAGATTTATTATTGATATATGAAACCAAGAGTTCATATTTTCCAAATGTCTTCCCAATATTACTGCTCATATTGTGAATTTTGCTACAGCATTGTGTAATTTTTGTATGCTTAGGCTTGTCTTTCAGTTGCAATTGATACAAGATTGTTGTTACCTGCCATACATGACAAATGACATTAAAGAACTCTTTTTTTCTTATGCACTTTGTGATTAGGTTGTATAGATCATCAGAGTATACCAACCAGCGGATATTGTTTGATATTGAGCCCTTGGGTAGATACCTCGGTACAGGTGGTCAGGTACCCTTGTAACCTTTATTCATTTTCTCTGTTCCAAATATCATGTTATTACCAAATTTGCATCCCATCCCATTTTAATCAACTCGTTGCTTATATATTATTGCATTTTGGCTTCAGGATGGTCTCGTTCATATATATGATCTTCAAACCGGGCATTGGGTATCAAGTTTTCAGGCTGCATCAGGTTTGGTTTTTCATCTCCTGTAAATGTGTCTGATTAAGTTTTTGCATATATCATTGGTTTCTTCTAGAACTGATTAGGTTTGATCCGTCGTATTCACTATACAGACACTATAAGTGGGTTCTCTTTTCATCCATATCTGCCGATGGCTGCCTCCTCTTCAGGCCACCGAAGATATGTAGTTCCTGATGATGTCCATGAGGATCTGCCTTTGAGTGGTACCTTAGTAACTCTAATGCTGCAAATTATGTTCTTTTGGAGATGTTTCAATGTCTTTCCTTGCACAATCAAGCTTGTTTGTGTTTTATTTCCTCAGAAACACCTTTGGAGTTGTAATGCATCTTTTTATGACTATTTGAATGTGCTGGTGTTAATTTTCCACTTGGGATATTATTGTTTTTATTCGAATGGTAATGGAATATGCATATGATTTATTGAAGTCAAAAGTCAATTTCTTTGTTTTAATATCTAGCAGCATTTTGTTGTAAGACGGTACGGTTAAAGGCATGGTTAAAAATCGGTGATCAACACATTTGTTTTAAGCCTCTTAAAGTTTTAGATTGGCTTTGATGTATTCTGTACATTTGCTCTGATGGAATGACAGAATTCAAGGTTGATTCATTAGAATAGAATATTGTATGTGTTTTTGGTATTTTATTGGTTACATTGTTCTGGTCTCACTGAGGAGTCTTAAAAATTTGTTACTTTTTCCATGTAGGCAATGAAAACTGTGCTTCTGTATGGAGTTTCACAACTGCTTCAATGGTGGAGAATGATGCTGATACGAATGACAATGATTTTAACGGTCTGTCGGAACATGAAAAGTTCCACCAGGATCCTTGAGTAGTTTGTGACAATCTTATGCATACTCAAGTTTCTGAACTCCATATAAGCTCATGTTACAAGTTCTGATTGACAAAGCTAGCGAGTGGAGGCTTTGCTAATTTAACGTATGTTTTAGTTTATGTCAATTGTAGTTTTGAGCGTATTATTTGTACGCACTCTCTCTCTCTCTCTCTCACAAACACACACGCATGCACGCACACATACGCACACTTTTTCTTATTCATCTGGTTCCATTTTTGGGATTGAACGGTAACTTTTGGTTGTTTTTCCTTCCTGGGAATGTTCGATGAATGTACCATAAACAGCATTCCATCAAGGCCCTATTGACTATGACTAATGCCACAGAAAAACAGTCGTGATAAATGATAATGGTGCTTTTACTTATTCATGGAGTAGGATCACATGAAGCATATTTTAGTTTAAACATGATTTTTAAGCAAAAAGGAATAGACTTGTTGAATTGGTCTTTGATATGATTACTTCCCCTCTTAAACTTTTCCAAGTTTGCTTAAAAAGATTTGAGATTGGGGCTGAACAGCTTTTTCCAAATTTGTACGTTTTGCTTTTCCTCCATGTGGTGTATCCGAAACGGACGAGGGTTGTGGCTATAGGAAACTGATCGAACCCCCCATTTTCTAAATGGAAGATACTTATTAAAAATAAATATAAAAATATTTCTATTTTAGGATATGGTTGTGAAAATGAACTTCAGAAGTTTGTATTGACAAGCTCTTTTCACAACAATGTCAGAGGTCAAAAGTCAAACGCTGTCACAAGTCAAAAGATAGAGCTACACACTGTCAAAGTCACAACAAAAGAGAACTAAGACCTCAGGATCATCTATTACCTATATAATTTTCAGTGCAACATTTTTTGCTTCTATCGTGACACCTGAAGATTTTTTTACATATTTTTCTAACAATTATTATAAGAATTTTAATTTCCTTGAGCTTTTTAATTTTTCATTTAGTTTTTATTTAGACTATCTTCGGCACGTAAGATTTTATAGGCCAGAAACAGTACTCCTACTTTCATTTATAACATTTTGTAATCTTTTTATTAATAGAAATACTCTGAACAATAAATAAATTACACAAAAATAATCATGACGTGGCTTAATGTTGCTAAATCACACCATCCATTCATGTATTGAATGATCATAAATTTGAGATAATTTATAATGTTTTGAGATTTTAAAGGTCGAAAGTACTTGTTTTGATTTGTAACAAATTGTTTTGTATCATCTATAGCATCTTGTCTTCATTCGTTAATATGTATTTTATTAAAATTAGTATGGAAGAAAATCATGTTTAAATAATTTCTTATAATCAGATTATAATAAAATAAAAAATAGAATGACATAAAAAACTAAAAAAAAAAAAAAAAAAAATCATGCATCTTATGCAAGAATTTATATTTGCCATATCGGCATATAAACGCCATGGGTGATTATAATCCTAATCTTCACGCTTTGTGGAGTAGGGTGCAGGAGGCTCCAATTTCATCTATTTAAAAAAAGAGTAGTGTTATATGTACTTATAGTTTATAAGGCTCATTTTGTTAGTTATATTTTGAATTTCAAATTTCAAATTTTGAATTTCATGATTCTCAATATATCAATAACATTTAACATGTGGAGAAATATGATTTTTGTAAGTTTTTCTTAATTACATTTAACTTTTTCAAAATTAGGCCATGCTTACTTTAGAAGAAAGAAAGAAAAATATAAACTTATAATTATTTTAGAGTAGTTTACGAATCTATATTAAATAAATACACTAAAATAGTGGTTATGAAAACTAAAAATTTATCCTAATGTAGCGCGCGCGGTATAATTGTATTAATTGATTATAAATTAATTGTAAAAAAAAAAAAAAACTCAACCCTATAGTCTATCTCCAAACAAACTCATTCCCAAATATTTCCTTACAACCATGGTCCATGCATAAGAGTATGAGCATTGGTTTAGGTAATTTTTGGTTAAATCCTTCAAATGAGCTTCGTTTTTATTTTCACAATTTTCAAAAACAATAACCTATATATCAAAATACATTCAAAAAACGCAAAGCATTAAAATACATCAAATTATATGAAGCAAACAATGTAAAAAAGAAGGAACTAATGTAAATAAATGAATGACTAAGTTACTGTATACAACTGGGGGTGTAAATTATTCGGTCCGGTCCAAAAAATTTGTAGACCGATTCTATTCGGTTCAATAATTCTTTCACATTGAACCGGACTGAACTCTTATTCGGTCCATACCGGTCCGGTTCAATTCGGTCCAGGGGCGGTCCAGTCCGGTCCAAGGGTACCTCATATGATTTAAAAGGCTAAATTTAATCTAAAATTCTGCAATGATAAAATATATTTTTTTGAACCAAATTTAATTATTTTCAGCCCAATTAGTAATAATATATTAAATAATAATAATACACTTATTACTTATAAGTTATTACTAATACTTTATATAGATATTAGATATACTATAATTTATATTTTTATACTACAACTAGTCAACTACTATAAATTATAATATGTTAATATTATAAGAGTATATGTTATATATTAATATGTTATTATATTAATCTTTATTAATAGTAATATTATAATTTATATACTATTATATATATATATGGTAGGGGGTTCGGTCCGGTCCAAGGGGAGGAGTCCCCTGGACCGGGACCGGGACCGGGACCGGATCGGAATAATTTGATCCATATATATATTGGATTGGACCGGTCCGCCGGTCCGATTCGATCTTTTTACAACCCTATACACAATCAAAGTTAGATTATTATGCTTAATCCAATACAATGGGTTTTGCATCTGATTAGCTAAATGACGGTCCATGGTTAAATTAAGTTATTATGAGGTAAAAATATTAGCTGCATTGACTTAGCTATTAGAGCACTTAGGGGTGGGCAGTGGGGGCATCCGTACCTCATATGCCCACCTTGTTCACCTTGCCTCACATGGGAGACCCAAGAGGGGGTGGGGGGCGGGATGGCCCTGTAGGGGCCCCTCCCCGCCCCACCCACCGCTCCACATCTTTCATTATTTAAAAAAATTAGATTTTTAGATTTATATAAATATATTGTATATAAATATATACAAATTGATAAACTTGAAGCGGAATTCAAGTTAATAGATTGTCTTAGCATAGGAGGTTAAAGTAATAAAAAATATAACTCTAATGAGTTTATATTATTTTTGAATGTATAAATTTTAATTTATTATTTTAATTATATTATAATTTGGATCTAAAAAAAATGTAGACCTAAAAATAATTTAAAAACCCAATGGGTTACTTTATTGAGTAGGGTGAGGATTCGACCCCACCTTCCGATAGCGGGATGAGGGGCCCCTCTCCCTAGGGGGTAGGCTATCCTCCGTCCCGCACCATGCGGGTAGCACCCCTAAGAGCACTCATATCGGGCTCCTTATAATAGAGAGTCCCCTATTATTTTGGGTTAGCCCATTTTGGTCCCCATATCTGCTCTCTCAAAACGGGAAAGATTTTGATATTGTGAATAGTGGTCCCCATAATAGGGAGCCCCCTATTATTTGGGGACCAAATAATAGGCTACACAGGAACGAGAGAGCTCATAAAAGAGAGAGTGACATGGAGGTCTAACAAAAAATGAGCGATAGGGAGGAATAGTGGTCCTCCAAATTTTGAGACTCCGTCGCCGGTCATTTTAGTTCATCTCTTCCTCGCACTTGTTTCTGGTAAGACAAAAACGAATTTAGGTTTTGACCCCGTCCTCTCTCCCCTCTCTTCCTCTCTCTCTAGGGTTTTCAATGATTCCACTTTTTGATTCTTGCACGAAATGATCCTTGTTGTTTTGAGACTTTTTGATCCTCTAGGATTTTGATCAATGTGCTGATTAGAAGAAGAATTTTTTTTTGACTATGTTCTCCATTGATTTGTTGGTCTTAACCGTGGCTATGTTTTCCATTGATTTGTTGGATTTTCTGTTTGGTTTTGTTCTCTATTGATTTTGGTACCTTTATGTATATTTTTTGCTGCCATTGATGTTCTCGGTGTATATTTGCTGCCATTGATGGAAGGTTTGTGGGGTTGTATCCATACAAGCTTGGGTTTTTATGTTTGTTTGGGACCTTCAAATCATTAAAATTGATGGCCATTTTTATTTGTGGGTGCTTCTACTGATCTGTTTGAGACTTAAAGTGGATATTTCTTGAACATTTTGGCACTTTGGTGTGCTTATTGGGCCCTTGCATTGTTGTCATGTCTGTTTTAGACCTAAATTGGATATTTGTTATGCATTTTTGCACTTTTTCGTACTTATTGGGCCCTTGCATTGCTGTCATATCTGTTTGTTACCTAAATTGGAGATTTGTTATGCATTTTTGCACTTTTTTGTGCTTATTGGGCCCTTGTATTACTATTATATCTGTTTGTTACCTAAATTGGATAATTGTTATGCATTTTTGTACTTCTTCATGCTTATTGGGCCCTTGCATTGCTACCATGTCACGTTGGGATTGAATTTGATACTTTTTTAGGCTTGCTCTCACTTGTTGGTGCTGCCATGTCTTCCGATTGTTGTCATATCTGTTTTGGCACTAAGGGCTTGTTTGCTTCCAGGGATAAAATCAAAACACAAAACACATCTCAAACTCATCATTACACTTTTTTAAATTTCTATATAAAATATAATAAAAAATTCAACTTTTTCAATTTTCAAAATCACTTTTTCAAATTCCAAAATAAAATTAATATTAAAAAAATATATTACAATAATATTTTATTTTTTTAATTTTTATCTCATCACATCTCATCTCATCTTTAAAAACAAACAGGGCCTAAATCTGATAGTTGTTGTTTCCTATTTTCACTTGCTGTTTGAGTCCTTACATGGTTGTCATGTTTGTTTTGGGACTAAATGTGAATGAATTTGATACCGATTATAACATGTTGGAGCTGTTTGGGCCTTTGTATTGCTGCCATGTCTGTTTGAGAATATATTTGATACTTTCTAATGCCTATTGTAATCTATTGGTGTTGCCATGGTTGAGGCTTCTGCCATGTATGCTTTGGCAATGAATTTGATACTTTTTGTTGTCTATTTTCACAAGATTTGGTGCTAATTGGGTTTGAGGTAGTTGCCATGTTTGTAATTACCCCTTATTTGATACTTTGGATGTACTTCCTATCAGGATGGTTCTTGGGATGGATGTCTAATGTTAGGCTATGATGAGTGGGCTAAATTAACGAGTATTCAGGCATGGGGCACCATTGATATGATGGTCATTCATGCATGCCTCATGTCGAACAACTGATATTACGTTAAATATTTTCACTTTGAGCCCCAAAGTATTAATCAACATACTTTAGTGTCTTTACTTAGATTTCATTTGTATTTTATTTATGTTTGTTTACAAATTTGAAAAAAATACTACCTAATGCCTGGGTCAAATAGTAGCACTACCAGAACTCACGCTCAGCCAAAAAAGAATACTCAATATGAACACCCAATTGTTGCAGTGAATACCCAATATGTTACTGTTGTATTAAAGCATACTATTGAACAGCTCACACTGAAGAGAATGAGGGGTAGCGATTTTCTGTTTGCCAAAACTATGCCAAAACTATGAGGTTAGTTTTGGCAATATACATTGGTCTTGGCCAAATTTCTGTAGAGTTAGTATTTATGATTGCCTGCCATGCTTGTCCTACATATTATTAATTGTCACTTTTATAGGCTGGTTAGGCTTGTAGATTCTTTTGTTGATATGAACCAGAAATACCATCATATGGGCAAAAAATAATAAATCGACCAAGGAATGAAGTTCAAAAGATACAAGCCTTGTTGGACGTTCAAACCGGTAGACATTGTTTGAAAATTGATGTGGAGAAATGTAAGAAAACAGTGGAGAAAATGAGTTTTTTAGTTTGTATTTTGTTGTCCTAGTTACTTGTAATAATTTTGTATTTTGAAAAATTCTAAGCACTTTTAGTAATTAAGCAGTACCTTAGGTTAATTGTAATGTATTTAATTGTATATACATTATTTTTTGGGACTTATAATTATTTCGGTTTAAAAAATGCCTTTTTGTACAAGATTATTTATTATAATCGTATTAAATTTATTTACTTGTGTCTGAGGCAAAAAATATTATACGAATTTTTTGAAGGCCAATTAAGTTGGCCTAGGGTTAAAAATGTAAATGGATGTAAGAGAAACAAATAATAAAAAAGTAAAAGAAGAATACTATTTTAATAGAATAGGGAAAGTATAAGGAATGAAATGTAGGAGGTTTTTGAAAAGAGAAATATTTAGCCACAAAGAGTTTTCACAAAATAAATTTTATATACTGATGTGATTTTATATGATTCGTCAGATTATAAAATTACTTTTATTTTAAAATAAATTTAATGAATCATATGGAAGTATATCAGTTTGTAGAATTAATTTTTGTGAGTTTTCTTCTGGTTATAGCAATCCCTGATATAATTGGTGATTTTAGATTAAAAAAACGGTTAAGGAGTTATAGTTTTAGTTAAGTTTTAGGATTTGGGACAAGTGAGTGCTCTTACAAAGACATTTTGGCCATTAGCTTCACTTCGTCAACAATCTTTGGATAAAGGTGTTCCACAACTATATCATTTCCTCTCTTCTTTGACTCGAACGTAACTTTTCTCCCATTTTCTTGAAAGTTGAAAATAAAAATATAAAACTATTTAAAATAAAATGAAAAATAAGTATAAAAGGTAGGTAAAATAAAACAAATATAAAATAATAATAATATTTTATTATTATAAAGATGGCTAATCTAATATGATGTTCAAATTTTGAACGGTTAGTAAAAATAAAAATAAAAAAGTATCATATTAGGCTATTAGCTAAACTTCTGAGTAATCAATCATAATGCTTTTACAGTAAAATTCCTTATTTATTTTGTGGTGTTTCCCGGATGATCTCTCACTAACTGATTAGAAAATTATTTGATTTGTGCACCTAAGCATTAATACCCTTTTTTTTTTTTTTTTTTTATCAGTTTTGTTAACGATAAACTAAACCTTCGACTAACTTTTCTGAAATAAAAAGATTAAAGATGACTAATTTATTCACCAATATTTAATATGCTTACTCTTCAACTTTTCCCAATTAAGTGTGTATTTGATTCAAAGTAATTGCCAAGTGAGCCTAAAGTTTAAACCCCCCACTAGTTAAATCAAAATTCAATAATGAATATCTATTTAATTAATTATATTACGTAACATCAATATACTTCAAAAAAGGGAACCCACGAAATTTTCTTTCTTTTTATTTTTATTTTTTATTTTTATAGAAAAAAAAAAAACTACTTTACGAAGAAATGATTATTTTTCCGTTAAATCAATGAACTACTTTTCAAAGACAATACAACTTTTAATTTAAAGTTCAAATAGATTGCATTATCTTCTCACAAGATATAATTATTTTCTATGACTAGTAATATGATAGGCTTACAATTTTATTATTGTCCATTTATTATTTACATTTTATTTAAATTTTATTTATTTATTTTTTATTTTTTTAAATATTTTTTTAACATCTTTAATCATTAAAAAAAAAAAAAAATCTTAGGAATAGTCACATTTTTAATCATTAAATACAATAAAAATTAATAAAATAAAATAAAATAAAATATAAAATAAATAATAAATAAGTAGTAATCAAATTATAACTCTATCATTTTCCATTTTCTATTTTTAAAATTCCTATCAGATTAGAATTTGATTTTTAAACATTTTGTCAAATTTAATCATTTGCATCTCAATTCAGATATCTTTATCGTCTAACCGCGGCCAATTAAATTAACCTTAAGTAAAACCTGTGGCAGCCATCAACCCAGCCGCCTATTTAGAACATTAGTCAATGAAAGTCCAAAACCTCAGCCGCCATTGGATAGGTCCCAAATCTACACCAACCCTAGTTCACTTTGCCCTATACGTGTCGAGACCTTAAACGCCCTTGTGACTTTGTCAAAGCCACGTGGGCTGTCACGATAGCCAAACTTCCCACACACGTCAAAATCTGATCATCTTGCAACGTGTTCTGGAAGACAGTGGACACTCTCCGATACAGCCGACCTAAACCGACCATTTCGCCACGTTGGCACCCCAGCAGCACACAACTATATTCCCACCTCGACCCACTTGGCGCCACGTGTCCACACGTAACGGCTAGTTTTACATTTTTAACCGCCAAGGGCGACGGTAAGTCGGTGACCCACCGCGAAGGAACCAAGACCTTTTTCCCTAGGAAGAAAATTCCAGTACATTCTTTAAAACGCGTTGAATACTTTTATTTATTTAATTATCATTTTTTTTTACAACTTTTTTTACTTTTTCCTTTTTAATTCAAAAAAGCAGAAAAGAGAAAACGCTATCTTTTTTCCTCCTATATATAACAGAAAGACATGATCGGGACCTGTGTGTGAATTTACAAAGCAAGTCCGAAGCCTATTTTGATAAACCGAAACAAAATAAACTGATTTAAGAGTCTCGGGCCTTATTTACTATCAGCAGGAGGAGGTTCGTTTTCATTTCTGTCTCTTGCTCAATCGATTTCGTATTTTTTCTTCCTTCTCTCAGAACCTGATTTAGTTGCTTTTTTTGAATCATTCTAATTGTGGAAAATTGCTTTTTGGTGCAGGGTATTGCGGGAAAGGGGGATTATCTGAAATAATTAAATCTGTTGATTTAGAAAATGGCATTGGGAAAGAGATGCAGCACTTCTTTGAGATCCAAGCGCGGTACTCTGATTGCTGAGGAGGCTCTAGGTTTAGGGTTTCTGAGGTTTACGAGAGGATTGGGGAGGAAGAGGGTTCTTGTTTCGAATGATTTAGAGGATTCAACTATTGATTCCGCTCCCAGGACTCCCCCAAAGAAGCAGTGTGCTGAGAGAGTGGTTCTGGACGCTGGAAGGTCTTCTCTCGAAGCCCTGCCTCAGGACATTCTGGTTAGTACCATATTCTAAAATTTTCGATTTCTTATGTGAATCAAAGCATGCCTTTGCATTCCTGAATCGGTTTGATTAGTCGTGACTGAAAATCTCGGTTTCTCTTTCCAGATTAGGATATTGTGCGGTGCGAATCATGAGGATTTGAAACAGCTTTTCCACGTATCGAAAGCGATCAGAGAAGCAGTAAGTGTTTTACTTCAGTATCCATTAATCGTGAGCAAATTAAGCATTTCATTTCTGCTTGTTTGATGAACTTTGATATTGATTTTGATTGGTGTTTGCAATTGCAGACTCTAATTGCAAAGCAATCTCACTTCGCATATAGCACGCCGTCGAAGACGCGCGCTTTTCGCACGACAATAGATTTGGAGGATTCAGATGAGTTTGACGACAAAGAAGCTCCGAATGCTCCCATACTTTCCAAGCGTTGTAAGCCGCGGCTGAGCAAGAAGAAGCTTGCCGACATATCTGTAGCATTGTTCTCTTCGATGGACGAGGAGCAGTGGCCAAGGAAATCGCTATTTATGGAAACAGAGATATGATTGGTTTTCAGAAGTCTTTTGTAAATACACTCGGTATGATCTGTCGTTGTTGTAGATTTGGTTCTTTAGGGCTTAGAATGATTGGCGAGATTTGTTTATCAGATTTCGGGTGATATTGTTCATGTACAGAAATCTTTGCTAGCCAGTTCTTCAAAAGCTTTCATTGAAGATGGGGGGGTTTGGCTTGTTTTGTATCTTTGTTTTGTACACGTATAACAGCAAGTAGACAGAAATGGAGGAGAGATTCCAGGATTCTAGTTTGAAGGGCAATGGCAGGTGCCCTTTTAGTGTCATAAATTTGGGAGTGTAGAGTTCGATTCTGCACATTCATTGATCTTAATAAAATGATGAATGCTTCCACGCACCTGTTTATGTGCAAGCAAAGCAATTTTCTCTTCTAATTTTGTTTCATGTGTGTGTTGTCTGCATACTCGTGTTGATTTTGTTTGATAGGTATAATTTCTTATTCCCTGGAATTTGAGATGTTTACGCCTTACATTCGACAACTGAAATGTCTAAATTACAGCATGTGGCATTCACATTTTGCAAAAGCCATTATTATTTGGAAGATAAGATGGGAGGGGAGAGAAAAAACATTTGCGGGTCAAGGAGACAAATATGGCTGAGGAAATAGAGGAGAAGGTATCCAATGGAAAATTTCATAAAGGATAGCTTTCAAAATTAGTTGTCAATTCCGACTGTAATGGTTTAACAGGAGCAAGCTAACAGATTTTTAAAATAGAGAAGATGTTGGATGAAATGTAGCATAATATATTGCACATCATTCCAACCAATGAGGGATGAAATGTTGTGACTGTGGAACATAATATTGCCTACTATGTTAGTTACATTTTTATTTTATTTTATATGGGCTAGTAACTAGTCTATGGACGAGTGCTTTTGGAGAAGTTGATCAAGCTCTAAACCTACCCGCCCATGACCAATAAATCTAGATAGAAAATGGGATAGAGTATAGCGGAGGAAAATATTCAAATTTCTTAACGTACTCCATATTGTAAGAGGAATTGAAATTACAAGCATTAATTTTTAGATAAAATGATCATAATTTGCTCGTTCACTATTTAAATACTCTAATAAGTTTGCACATTGTACAAACTCAATATGTACATTTTTAAGGTAGTAAATGTTGAACCTATGTTTGGTAATGTTTTTTTTTTTTAATTTCATTTAATTTAATTTTATTCTATCTCATCTCATCTTATCGTATTTCATTTTCTTTTCAAACATCATACAAACACAAACACTTCCAAATCAATCATTACAATTTTCTCAAACATTCAAACAAAATAAAAAAATAATTTAACTTTTTTCATATCTCAAAATAAATAAAATATTCAAAGATTATATTTTAACAATATTTTAACTTTATAATATTTTAACTCACTTTTGTCTCTCATTTTTCAAAAATTCATAAAATATCATAACTCAAACTATTTTATTACTATTAATAAATAATATTACTATTATTCACTTATTTATCATCTCATCTCACTCCCCAAGCATCTCCTTAACCTCATTCATTTAATTCGAAATCAATAGTTGTTATTTAAACTTTAGTGATAGACTACTTGAACCTCTAGAGTGTCCTATGTGATTTTCTTCTTCATTATTTTTGAGATAGTGTTTGCCATATAAGTAGGCTGACCATCGACTTTGTTGGAGACAGCATCCAGGAATATGACTCTGAATGTTGATTATATTTCTTTATCTTATTTGTGCTAGTGGCTTATGTAAGAGTGTTCTTATTGATGTCGATCTAACTCTAAACCTACCTGCCATACCAGTAAACCTAGATAGAAAATATGATAGAGCACAATAGATAAAGATGTTTAAATTATTTAACATACTCCACCTTGTGAAAGAATTGAAATCACAAGGATTAATTTTTAAATAAGTTTGTTATAATTTGATTCGTTCAACATTTAATCAAATAAGTTAGCACATTTTACCAACTCAACATGTACATTTTTAAGGTAGGAAATGCTGAATTGTTTAATCTAATTCATTTAATTCAAAATCAATAGTTGTGTTCAACTCCACAAGAATCGACTACTTGAACCTTTAGAGGATCCAATCTGATTTTCTTCTTAGTTAATTTTGGTATAGTATATACTATATAAGCAGGCTTTTGTCAGAGTTGATGCTAAGGAATTAGACCCCAACTCCAGTAAACATTGATTATATTTCTTATTTTATTTGTGTTAATAACTGGTTTTTGGACGAGCATTCTTGGTGCTGTCGATTTAGCTTTAAACCTACCTAACAAAGACCAATAAACCTAGATAGAAAATGGGATAGAGTACAATAGATGAGGATGTTCAGATTTCTTAATGTACTCCATCTTGTGAAGGAATTGAAATGACAAGGTTTAATGTTTAGATAAAGTTGTCATAATTTAGGCCATTCAACATTTACTCTAATAAGTTAGCACATTTTACCAACTCAATGTGTACAATTTAAGATAGTAAATATTAAACTGCTTAATCTCATTCATTTAATTCAAAACAATAGTTGTGATTTAATCCTCACATGAATATAATACTCGAACCCTTGGAGGATCCTATCCATTTTTCCTCTTCGTTTATTTTGAGATGTATTTACCATATAAGTAGGGTTGTGTACCAATTTTGTTGGAGTCAATATTAAGGAATCCAACCAAGACTTATATAAACATTGGTTGTATTTTTTTTTTAATTTTATTTGTGCTAATAACTTGTTTATGGACGAGGGTTCTTGGTGTTGTCAATCTAGTTCTAAACTTACCTAGCCAAGACAGGTAAACCTAAACAAAAAATGGGATAGAGTACATTACAATGTGCTCTATCATGTGAAAGAATTGTAATCACCAAGGTTAATTTTTAGATAAAATTGTTATAATTTGGGCCATTCAAGATTTACACCAATAAATTAGCACAATGTACCAACTCAATGTGTACATTTTAAAGGTAGTAAATGTTAGACCATTTCATCTATTTCATTTAATTTAAAATCAATAGTTGTGATTTAAACTCCACAATGATAGACTACTTGAACCTTTAGAGGATCCTATCTGATTTTTGTTTTGGTTAATTTTGGGATAGTATTTATCATGTAAGTAGGGATGAGCATCGATTTTGTTGGAGTCGGTATATTGGAATCCAACTCCGACT
Organism: Platycarya longipes; assembly: GCA_036559045.1. Lineage (NCBI taxonomy): Eukaryota > Viridiplantae > Streptophyta > Magnoliopsida > Fagales > Juglandaceae > Platycarya > Platycarya longipes. Next base: position 26,702,822 of record CM071797.1, read on the forward strand.
TTAATAAATGTTAGTCATATTTTTGTTTATTTGTACTAATAACTGGTTCATGGAAGAGTGCTCTTGGTGCGGTTGACCTAGCTCTAAACCTACATGTTAAAGACAAGTATAGATAGAAAATGAGATTGAGTACAATAGATTGAGATGCTCAAATTTCAACATACTCCATCATGTGAAGGAATTGAAATCACAAGGGTTAATGTTTAGATAATCATAATTTGAACTGTTAACATTTTCTCTATTAAGTTAGCATATTTTACCAATTTAATGTACAAATTTTTAAAGTAGTAAATGTTGAACTGCCTCATATTATTCATTTAATTCAGAATCAATAGTTTTAATTTAAACTTCACAAGGATAGATTACTAGCACCCCTGGAGGAATCTATTCAATTTTACTTTATTAATTTTGGGTTGAGTATCGGCTTTGTCCAAATCTGTATCCAAGAATTGGACTCTGAATGTTAGTTATATTTATATACTTAATTTTTTTTTTCTAATAACCGGTTTATGGACGAATGTTCTTGATGTTGTCGATCTAGCTCTAAACTTACCTACCAAAAACCAGTAAATCTAGACAAAAAATGCGATAGAGTGCAATAACTGGAGATATTCAAATTTCTTAATGCACTCCATTTTGTGAAAGAATTGAAATGACTAGGGTTATCTTAAGTAGAATGGTCTTTATTTAGGTAGTTCAACAATTTTTATAATTATTTAATATTTTCCACATTTTACCAACTCAATTTGTGCTTTTTTATGGTAGTAAATCTTGAATTGCTTTTTAATTTTCAATGAACCTTTTGACATGTTAGATAGAAGAAAGTATAATATAGTACATCATTCTAATCAATGAGAGGAATGAAGAGATGTGACCGTGTAGTATGATATTGCATATTATTTTTCAAAAAATGTTGATTACATTTCTTTATTTTATTTGTGTTAAATATTGGTTTACGAATAAGAGTAGTTGATCTAGCTCTAGACCTACATGCTAAAGACCAATAAATCTAGATAGAAATTAGGACAGAGTACAGTGGATGGAGGTTCAAATCTCTTAATGTACTCCACCTTGTGAAGAAATTGAAATCACAAGGATTGATATTTAAATAGAACGATGTTAATTTGGATTGTTCAACATTTACTCCCATTAGTTAGCACATCTTACCAGCTCAATGTGTATAATTCTAAGGTTGAACAACCTAATATCATTCATTTAAATCAAAATCAAGAGTTGTGATTTAAACTCCTAGTTTTCTTCATAGATAATTTTGAGATAGTATTTACCATATGAGATTGAGCATTGACATTGTGTGAGTCGGTATCCAAGATTCTGACTCCGACTCTAATAATTATTGGTTATATTTTTTATTTGATTTGTGCTAGTAATTTATGGACGAGTGTTTTTGTGCTGTTGATCTAGCTCTAAAACTACCTGCTAAAGACTTGTAAACCTAGATAGAAAATGGGATACAATACAATAGACAGAGATGTTCAAATTTCTTAACGCACTCCATCTTGTGAAAGATTTGGAATCGCAAGGGTTAATTTTTAAATAGAATGGTCTTTATTTAGGCAATTCAATATTTTCTGTCATTAGTTTGTAGTTACCACATTTTACCAACTCAATGTGCACATTTTTAAGGTTGTAAATTTTGAATTGCTTAATTGTATTCGTTTAATTGAAAATCAATAGTTGTGATTTAAACTCCACAACGATAAACTATTTGAACCTTTGATGTATCCTATCCAGTTTGCTTCTTAATTAATTCTAAGATACTATTTATCGTATGAGTAGGATTGAGAAGTGACTTTGTCAGAGTCGATATCAAGGAATTCGACTCCATCTCCAATTTAGTCGGATTCTGAATTTAAAATTCAACTCCAATTTTGAATTATCCATAATCCAATCCAATCTGAATTCAAATAAGCTGGAATTTGGAGTAGATTTGGACTTGGGCATTTTTTTGAGTTATAGATTTTTAGCGCATATTTTTAAAGCTGCAGTGGGTTCTACATTTAGTTCACTTTTAAACAAGATCTCATATGTTATTAGATTTCTATTTGCTGGGCTTTTGGGTTTAAAGTTTCCAAAAAAAAAATATATAAAAAAGAAAAAGAAAAAGAAAAAGGAAAAAGAAGATAGGTTTTACATATGTAGAAACCAAAATAATAAACGGAAAAAAAAATCTACATATTTAGGAATAGAGGAGACAAATGTGGCTTAGGAAATAAAGGTGAAAGTACCTAATGGAAACCTACCGCAAGATTATAAACTATTTTTCATTCCAGTTACACTCGGTTTAACAAGAAGAAAAATAATATATTTTGGCTCTTGCCTTTAAAACTAAGTTATGGGGTAATCCCTAATTTATATAGAGGGGTATTTTTGAATTAACTCAGCTCCTCATTAAAGGTGGAAGGTGGAGTGTGGGCAGTGGTGCCTCTAAACATATCCTTAATGTCTCTTGGGTACTTGGCTATAAAGATTTGAAGCACAAAATAACAAGGATTGGGCAGCAAGTTGATCTAATTAGATTTGATGCAAATGTGGCTTCTCTTATAGATCCTGAAACAAGATGATGGAACACTGGTTTGGTAAGATCTCTCTTCAATCCAAATATCTCTGAAGTTGTTTTAAAGATGTATCCTAGTGCTGAAAATGGTTTGGACCATTGGATATGGGAACATGAGAAGAATGGAGCTTTTAGTGTTGAAAGTGCTTATCGATGCTTTATGTCTATTGAGGATGGTAATATAGGGGAGCCATCAATGGTGATGTTGTAAGGAAGTTCTGGAACATAGTTTGGAAATTACCCATGTCTCCAAAGGTGAAGATATTTACTTGGAGAGCGTGCCAAGAAGTGCTACCTACAAAAAAGAACCTGCTCAATAAAAAAAATGCAACTAGATCCTACATGTTGTTTATGTAATCATCCCATGGAAGATCTGGATCATGCTTTAATTTTTTGCCCATCTATTTATTCTTTATGGTTTGGACCATTGGATATGCGAACATGAGAAGAATGAAGCTTTTAGTGTTAAAAGTGCTTATTGATTCTTTATGTCTATTGAGAATGGTAATACAGGGGAGCCATCAAATGGTGTTGTTGTAAGGAAGTTTTGGAACACAGTTTGTAAATTACCCATCCCTCAAAAGGTGAAGATATTTACTAGGAGAGCATGCAAAAAAGTGTTACTTGCAAAGAAGAACCTGCTCAATAAAAAAAAAAAATGCAGCTAGATCCTACATGTTTCTATAATCATCCCATGGAAGATCTGGACCATGCTTTAATTCTTTGCCCATCTGTTCATTCTTTTTGGTCAAAGAGATTTCCTATCCTCCAACAACAAGATCATTTTAGAGGTTTTCTTGACATTGCTATGAATTTCTATACTAAAGTCGATTTAGATGAGTTTGTTGATTTTGATCTAATGGCCTGGGGTATGTGGTACAGAAGAAATAAAATGGTCCATGAGAATAAATGCCTAAATCCAAGCCAAGTCCTTTCTTTTTCTCTAGCTCAAAAGAGAATTTGTAGTCTTTCAGGTGCGGTTCAATATAGAATCAAGAACAAGTTACAGCTATTCCAATGGTGTGCTCCACCTACAGGTTCCTATAAACTAAATATAGATGGAGCTTTATTTTTTGATGATAATAGAGTAGGGGTAGGTGCCATACTCAGAGACTCTCATGGGGGGTGCTCATGTGCTTGAGCAAGATTGAGTTTATACACTTGGAACTAGAGAATGTGGAGGCTCTTGCACTACTAAGGGGATTGCAGTTTATTCTGAATATGGGTATACAATCTTTGATCATTCATAGTGATTGCATGTTACTAGTGGAAGAGGTGAATAAAGAGGATAAATTCTTGTCTCCTGCTAGAAACATTATAGCTGAGATAAGAAGGGTTATGCTTTGCTTCCCAAGTTGCTTGTTAGAGCATGGGAATCGGCTTACAAATGTGGCTACTCATAAATTAGCAAGACATGCATAGACTTTACAAGACATGCAACTCTAGTGGCATAGTTTTTCTATTTTCATTAATGGTGTTGTGTTTATGGATCAACAAACATGTATACAGGTTTAAGGCTTATGCCTGTTTTAATATGATATGATTTATATTTTTGATAAAAAAAAATGTGAAGACCTCTTTCTGATTTCTAGTGAACCTTTTGAGATGTTAGATGGAATAAAACGTAATATTACACATCATTTGAACCCAATGAGAGGGATGTAAAATTCTGACCTTGGAGAATAATATTGCATATTATTTTCAAATAAACGTTAGTAAGATTTTCTTTATTCTATTGTGCCACTAAGTAGGCGTTTTAACAGGAAGAAGTTAACATATTCTCACTCTTAAATTTCGACTAACATAATTTTTCAAAATAGAGAAGATGTCAGATGAAAACTGAAATAAAGCATAATATATTGGACGTCATTCCATCCAGAGAAGGTTGAAATTTTGCGACTGTGGAACATAATATTGCATATTATGTTGGTAACTTTTTTTATTTTATATGTGCTAGTAATCGGTTTATGGATGAGTCCTCTTAGAGTAGTCAATCTAACTTTAAAGCTACGTGCAGACCAATAAACCTAGATAGAATATGTGAAAGAGTATAGCAGAGGGAGATGGTCAAATTTCACGTACTCCATACTGTGAGGGGATAGAAATTACAATAGTTAATTTTTAGATAAAATGATCATAGTTTAGGTCATTCAATATGTACTCTAATAATTAGCACATTTTATAGAATCAATATGTATATTTTTTAAGGTAGTAAATGTTGAACCTCTTAAGATGGTTATATTTTTTTATTGGGTTAATTACATTTTGCCCCCTCCAATTTTCATCCAATTTATAATGTGCCCCCTGAACAAAATTTTTTAACAATTGGCTTCATAGACTTTTAATTTTTCACAATGTACCCCTTCTGTTATTTAACCACGTCAACACAGACGAAAATTCTTTACACGTGCACTACATGTGATGAAACTGTCGAGAAAGATGAAAATACCCTTGCCCAATGCTCTCTTCCTCCCAATACTACGGCGACAGCATTGACAACATTAATGACCATGAATATGAAGAAGAAGCTAAAGTTGGATATTGCTGATAGCAAGAAGGGCCTAGCGAGTCGGAGTGGCCTTCACAGCGTGATTGTCACGAGCCTCATCCACCGTCTCCGGAGACGCCGTATCCTACACCATCATGAGAAACCCTTAGTTGCCTTTTCCGATTGATTTTTCATTCTCTCAAACAGATTACAGTGATTTCCCCATTGGGTCTAGTAGAGATTGCTAGCGATTTTATGGCCTTCATGTTCCCCCAAAGTTTTGTCTATTTCGTACGCGTGACCTTCTTACTCGCGGGCTCCTTCCATGGTAATGTGAATCAATTTTTCTTTATTTCTGTTAGGGATAAGCGGATTGTTTTGGGACATTCTTGCTATTCTCTTAATCAAAACAAATTTATTTGCATCTATCAAATTAATGTAGATTACCAAGAAATAATTTACACATCCATCACCATCACTGACGATGGAAAGGCAGATAATGATTGGCTAACCTGTCCCAATTTTGGCAGTTCCTGAAAAGCAAATCGTGAATTGCAAGTCCACAAATAAACGATGTATATATGTTTTTGGTATTTTGTTAAATTGGTGAATCTGGATTGGTTGCTCGTTTGATAAAATTGGTACTCCTAGAGTGCTTTTTTGTTTGAAAGATGTTGCCCTCTCTTCTCTGCTCTCTCCAGTGCCCCCTCCTCCTCTTCGCTGCCTCCTCCCTTCTTGTTATTCATCACCAAAGCCACTTCTCGGTACCTATTCATTTTAACTTTCATTTTGTCAGTCTCTTTGTTAGTCTCAAATATCATATTTTCATTCACTTTTATTGTTCTGCATTTTCTCTGTGCTTTTTATTTGGGAGCTCAGTTCGGCAATGTGGTTGAGGTCGGATCGAACTCAAATGCCAGAATGTGGTTTACTGTGCAGGTGCAAAAGGTTTCTTCGCCCGTTTCGGTTTTGGCTCAATTGGTTTTGTGATTGATTTGCATTTGGGGATGAAATTGAATTAAAGTCTTTGCCTGTTTTGGTTCTAGCTCAATTGGTTTTGTGATTGATTTGCATTTGGGGATGAAATTGAATTAAAGTCTTCGCCTGTTTTGGTTCTAGCTCAATTGGTTTTGTGATTGATTTGCATTTGGAGATGAAATTGAATTAAAGCAGGGGTATTTTCATCTTTCTTGATAGTTTCATCACGTGTGGTGCACGTGTTAAGAATTTTAGTTTGTTTTGACGTGGTTGATAGATGAAAGTGGTACATTGTGAAAAATTAGAAGTTTGTGGGGGCTAATTGTTAAAATTTTTTGTTTAGGAGGCACATTGTGAATTAGGTAAAAGTTGGAGGGGACAAAGTGTAATTAACTATTTTTTATTTCATCTCATCTCATCTTATTTCATCTAATCTCATCACATTTCATTTTTTTTAAACATCATGTAAGCACAAACACTTTCAAATTAATTATTACAATTTTTTTAAACTTTTAAATAAAATAAAAAATAATTTAACTTTTTTTCAAATCTCAAAATAAATAAAATATTAAAAAATTATATTATAACAATATTATAACTTTATAATATTTTTACTCATCTTTTTCTCTCCCATTTTTCAAAAATCCATAAAATATCATAAATCAAACTATTTTATTACTGCTCATAAATTATTTTACTACTATTAGCAGATTTCTCATCTCATATGATTCCCTAAGCATCCCTTTAATCTCATTCATTTAATTCAAAATCACTAATTGTGATTTAAACTTTAGTGATGACTAGTTGAACCCATAGAGTGTCCTATGTGGTTTTCCTTTTAGTTAATTTTGGGATTGTTAACCATATAAGTAGGGCTGAGTATTGACTTTGTAGGAGTTAGCATCCAGATTCTGACCCCCACTCCAATAAACGTTGATTATATTTCATTATTTTATTTGTGCTAGTAACTGGTTTATAGACAACTGTTCTTATCAGTGTTTTTAAATTTATACCGTATTGACTAGTACGGTCGAAATATGTCGTACCGGCCAAGTAGCCGATACGTTTTTAGCTCTGTTTCGTTTTGGTATAAATACCGGTTGTACTAGCCGGTACTGACCGGTACAGGCCGATATTTATGATTCATGTCGGTACATATATAGCGCCTGGTACATTTAAATATCCCTAGATTTCTTAGTCGATTTCACTTTCTCCTTCAATATCCTTTCGCCTTTTCATCTTCAGAGTCTCCATCGCCACTTTCTCCTTCAATATCTCTTGATTCCTTTTGTCATTTTCACTTTCTCCTTCACCTACCTATCGCGGCACTGCTGGCCTGCCATTTTCTTTGCCCAGCATCTCCATCGGCCGTCGTCTCCATCGCAACTTGAATTTCAGTGTGCGTTTCAGCTTGAATTTTGAAATCCTTATCTCGAATATGGAAATGGGGTCGAAGGACTCTAAAATGGGTCAAGCGTCTCAACGTGTGAAAATGGGGTCGAAGGACTTTGAAATGGGGTCAAGCTGTCAAGTAGCAGCCTTTGAAAAAATATATTTTTTTTGATAAGACAAGCTTTGAAAATATATCATCGAAGAACTCAGTTATTTGCCCACTTTAGTCAACAATTATGATTATTGATAGTTATTAAACTATATCATCTGTTACTTGTGGTGTCTGTGTACAAATAAAAATATATTTAATTCACAAAAATATCATTGAAGATCCAAGATAAGATCATCTGTCAGTGTGCAAATAAATATAAGATCATTGAAGATTCTAAAATGTCATATTTAAATTAGTATTATAATATTAAAATATGCAGTCTTCATAATTCACAAAAATTTCTAATTTTTGATATTATATTTGTTTTTTAAATGTTTATTATAACTGAAAATTTAACATTTGTATTGGAAAATCTTGAATTTATGATTTATTTTATTATTATTCTAGAATACAGTTAATGCTTGTATATATATGATTTTTAAGTGTAAATTATTTTAAAACGGTATACGAAACGATATCGATACTAAAATAGTATTGATACCGAAATATTATTTCGAAACGGTACACGAAATGATACCGGTACTGAAATATTTTGTATCAGTGCCTTGACCGGTACGACCTCTAGTACGGTATTTAAAACTTTGATTCTTACTACTATCGATATAACTCTAAACCTACCTACTAAAGACCACTAAACATAGATAGAAAATGAGATAGAGTGCAATAGATGAAGATGTTCAAATTTCTTAACTTACTTCATCTTGTGAAAGAATTGAAATCACAAGGGTCAGTTTTTAGGTAAATTTGTTATAATTTGGTATATTCAACATTTAATAAGTTAGAACATTTTACCAACACAATGTGTATATTTTTAAGGTGGTAAATGTTGAATTGCTTAGTCTCACTTATTTAATTCAAAATCATTAGTTGTGATTAAACTCCACAAGAATCGACTACTTGAACCTCTAAAGGATCATACCTGATTTTTCTCTTGGTTAATTTCGGTATAATATTTACTATATAAGTAGACTAAGCATTAATTTTGTCGAGGTTGATACGAGGGAATCCGACCTCGACTCCAGTAAACGTTGGTTATATTTTTTTTACTTTATTTGTGCTAATAACTGATTTATGGATGAGTGCTTTTGGTGCTGTCGATTGAGCTAAACCTACTTATCAAGGATCGATAAACCTAGATAGAAAATGACAAAGAATACAATAGATGAACATGTTCAAATTTCTTAACGTACTCCATCTTGGGAAAGATTTGAAATTACAAGGGTTAATGTTTAGATAAAGTTGTCATAATTTGGACCGTTCAACATTTACTTTAATAAGCTAGCATATTTTACCAACTCAATGTGTAAATTTTTAAGATAGTAAATGTTAAACCACCTAATCTCATTAATTTAATTCAGAATTAATAGTTGTGATTTAAACTCCACTATTATAGAATACTTGAACACCTATAGGATCCTATCCAATTTTCTTCTTGGTGAGTTTTAGGCTACCTAAGTTACAACATGTGGTATTCATAATTCGTAAAAGCCATTATTATATGGAAGATAAGATGGGAAGCAGAGAGAAAAAAAATTAGAGAAAAAAATTTGCGAATCAAGGAGACAAATGAGGTTGAGGAAATAGAGGAGAAAATATCTAATGGAAATGTAAAGACAACTTTCAAAATTAGTTATCATTCTAGCTGTGCACGTTTTAACAGGAAGAAGCTAACATATTTTCAATCTTAAATTAAAACAAACATATTTTTTCAAAATAAAGGAGATGTTAGATGAAATAAAGCATAAGATATTGCACATCATTCCAACCAATGAGAGGGATGAAATGTTGAGGCTGAGGAACATAATATTGCATACTATGAAATGATGAGTGCTCTTGGAGAAGTCGATCTAGCTCTAAATCTACGCTCCAAAGACCAATAAACCTAGATAGAAAATAGGATAGAGTATAGCGGAGAGAAATATTCAAATTTCGTAACGTACTCCATATTGTGAGAGGAATTGAAATTACAAGAGTTAATTTCTAGATAAAATGATCATAGTTTGGTTGTTCAATATTTACTCTAATAAGTTAGCATATTGTACAAACTTAATATGTACATTTTTTAGGTAGTAAATGTCGAACCTCTTAGGAATGTTTGATAATGTTTTCCTCTCATTTTATTTTATCTCATCTCATCTAATTTCCTTTCCAAACATCACTCCAACATAAACAATTTCAAACTAATTATTACAAAATTTTTAAACTTTAAACAAAATAAAAAAAAATTTAACTTTTTCAAATCTCAAAATAATATATGTATTAAAAAATTGTATTCTAATAATATTTTATCATTATAATATTTTATTCAATTTTTTCACTCATTTTTCAAAAAATTCAAAACATATCATAATTCAAATTATTTTACTAATATTTATAAACTATTTCACTACTCTTCACAGATTTGTAATCTCATCTCATTAATTTAATTCAAAATCAATAGTTGTGATTTAAACTCCGGTGATAGACTACTTGAACCCCTCGAGTATCCTATGCGGTTTTCCTCTTAGTTAATTTTGGGATAGTATTTATCAAATAACTTGAGCACTGACTTTGTCGGAATCAGTATCCAGGAATTTGACTCCAACTCCAATAAACATTGGTTATATTTCTTTATTTTAATTGTACTAGTAGCTAGTTTATGTATGAGTGTTCTTGGTGCTATCAATCTAACTCTAAAACCTAGCTACCAAAGACCAGTAAACCTAGACAAAAAATCGGATAGAGTATAATAGATGAAGATATTCAAATTTCTTAACTTACTCTATCTTGTGAAAGAATTGAGATTAAAAGGATTAATTTTTAGATAAAATTTTCATATTTTGGTCCGTTTAACGTTTAATCAACTAAATTAACACATTTTACACACTTAACATGTACATTTTTAGGATAGTATATGTTAAACCGCTTAATCTTATTCTTTTAATTCACAAAAATGCCACGTACAACCGCCGGGTGCAAACGGCGGACATTCGATGCCATTTAATCAACTTTTTTCTCACTGTCTTTCGCTTTGCCAATTATCTTTTTTCTCTTTTTCTCATGGGTATTCTCCTTTTACCGCAACGTCTTCTCTCTCAAAGCATGCCATCCATCATCTAAACTGAGTAAATTCTTTGCTCCTATAGCATAGACTCAAATTGGATCTCTCCCTCCCTCTCTCTTTCTCTCTCTCTCTCTCTCTCTTTCTAAAAAAAAAAAGGTCTGTAGTCACATTTTGTTTATCTACTTTTCTTTTATTTAAGAAATGTTCAGTTTCAAAAGAACGTTCTGATCAATCTCTCATATCTCACACTCTGTTCGGTTGTCGAGAAAAGATGACAACAATCCTGCTCCAGCCGACTCCATCTTCAACCCTTTTTAATTCTCCACCGCAGATGCCATCGATTCAGAAAATCCCACAACAACCTTTACCATCCTTGAAGACCAAAAGAACTAATCCCAAAAAAAACTAAGGAAAAAAAGAGAAAGGAACATGAAAGAAGAAACGGAAGATGATAAAAAAAGATGGAAGAAGAAAGTGGAAGAGAAAGAGAAAGAGAAAGAGAGGTGTTTGCTTTTATACTCCATCTTCAACTCTCTTTCATTCTCCACGGCAGATGCCATCGATCCAGAAAACCCCACGACAATTTCTACCATCTTTGAATACCAAAATAATTAATCCTAGAAATAAAATAAGGAAAAAAGAGAAAGGGACAAGAAAGAAGAAATGACAGATGAAAGAAAAGAAATGGAAGAAGAAAAAGAAAGAGAGAGAGAGAGGTGTTTGCTTTTGTACTTTTTATTTATTTTTTATTCCTCACATAAAGGTCGACTGTCTATCGCTTGTATACCATGACTGTCCCTAGCTAGCTTTCCTCTTGGTTAAAATCGATAAGGATAGACTATTTGAACCTCTAGAGGATCCCATCTAGCTTTCCTCTTGGTTAATTTTTTTATGGTATTTACTATATAAGTAGACTGAGCATTGACTTTGTCAGATTGGATACCAAGGAATCTGACCCCAACTCCAATAAAAGTTGATTATACATCTTTATTTTATTTGTGCTAATAATTGGTTTATAGACGAGTCTTCTTGGTGCTGTCGATTGAGCTTTAAACTTACCTGCCAAAGACCAATAAACCTAGATAGAAAATGGGTTAGAGTATAATAGATGGAGATATTCAAATTTCATTACGTACTCCATCTTGTAAAGGAATTGAATTACAAAAGTTAATGCTTAGATAAAATTGTCATATTTTGGGTTGTTCAACGTTTATTCTAATAAGTTAGTACATTTCACCAACTCAATGTGTACATTTTTAAGATAGTAAATGTTAAACCGCCTAATCTCATAATTTAATTTAAAATCAATGGTTGTGGTCCAAACCCACAAGGATAGACAACTTGAATCCCTTGAGGATCCTATCCGATTTTCTTTTTGATTAATTTTGGGATAATATTTACCATATAAGTAAGTTGAGCACCGACTTTTTTAGAGTTGATATCAAGGAACCCAACCAAGATTGCTATAAACGTTATTTAAATTCTTTATTTTATTTGTGCTAGTAACTTGTTTATGGACAAGTGTTTTTGGTGTTGTTGATCTAGGTCTAAGCTGACTTGGCCATGACTAGTAAACCTAAACAAAAAACGAGATAGACTACATTGCAACACACTCAATCTGGTGAAAGAATTGAAATCACAAGGATTAAGTTTTAGACAAAATTTTTATAATTTGAGTCGTTTAAGATTTACACAAATAAGTTAGCACATTTTACCAACTCAAAGTGTACATTTTTGAGGTAGTAAATGTTGAACCACTTAATCCCATTTATTTAATTCAAAATTAATTGGTTTTGATTTAAATTTCACAAGAATAGACAGCTTGAACCTCTAAAGAATCCTATCCGGTTTTTTCTTGGTTAATTTTGGGATAGTATATATCATATTAGTAAGGCTGAGCAAGTAAGGCTGAGCAACGACTTTGTTGGAGTCAGTATCCACAAATCTAACTCTGACTCCAATAAATGTTATATTTATTTATTTTATTTTTGCTAATAACTAGTTTATGGAACAATCTTTGAAGAGTGTTCTTGGTGCGGTTGATCTAGATCTAGACCTACTTGCCAAAGACCAGTAAACTTAGATAGCATAATGTTAATTTGAAAATTTAACATTTATTAGTAATTAGTTAGTAGTTACATTATTTTACCAACTTAATGTTAACATTTTTAAGATAGTAAATGTCGAATCGCCTAATTTCACTCATTTAGTTCAAAACTAGTTGTTGTGATTTAAAATTCACAACAATAGACTACTTGGATTTTTGGTGGACCCTATTCAGCTTACTTCTTAATTAATTTTGGGATATTATTTACCATATGAGTACGACTGAAAATCAATTTTGTCGTAGTTGGTAACAAGAATCTAACTACGATCAATTTAGTTAGCCTCTCAATCTGGACTTCAACTGTGATTGCGAATAACCTTATAATTCGAGCCGGTTTGGCTCTATTAAAATGGGTCGCAAGCCGGAGCGTAATTGGATTTAGACATATTTTGGATTATAAATTTTTAGGCCACAATTTTAAAACTGTAGTGGGCTCCATACTTGGCCCACTTCTAAACAAGATTTTACATGTTATTAGATATCTTTTTGGTGGGCTTTCAAGTTTTAAGTTTACTACAATAATCACAAAAAGAAAGAGAAAGAATAAGGTTTTAAATATGTAGAAACCAAAATATGGAGAAAACATTTGCATAATACTATTTAGGCTTTGTTTGGGTAGTGGATTGTTCTCTAATACTATTTAGTATTTTATTACTGCTTTTTCCTAATTTGTACTACTTTTATTACTATTCACTATTATTTAATATTTTAAAATTATTTTTACTACTATTCATAGAATATTTAAGATCACTACACTATCCAAACGTAGCCTTAAACTCCATAAGGATAGACCATTCGAAACCCATAGAGGATTCTAACAAGTTTTCTTATTGATTATTTTTGGAATAGTATTTACCATATGAGTAGAGTTGAGCACAGGCTTTGTTGGAGTTGATTTCAACTCCAGTAAATGTTGGTTACATTTCTTTATTTTATTTGTGCTAATAATGTATAGATGAATACTCTTAGTGCCACGATCTAGCCCTAAACGTGCTTGGCAAAGACCAATAAACCTAGATAGAAAATAGGATAGAGTACAATAGATAAAAATGTTCGAATTTCTAACATACTCCATCTTGTGGAATTAAAATGACAAGGTTTAATGTTTAAATAGAATTGCTGTATTGACGTCTTAATTTGGTTGTTGAACATTCATTAGTAATTAGTTAGTGGTTACAACATTTTACAAACATAATGTTAACATTTTTAAGATAGTAAATGTTGAATTGCCCAAGTTCATTCATTTAACTCAAAACTAATAGTTGTGATTTAAACTTCACAACATAGACTACTTGGATCTTATCTGGTAATTTTTTTCTTGATTAATTTTGGAATATTATTTATCATATAAGTAGGGCTGAGATCAATTGACTTTGTTGGAGTTGGTATCATAGTTTGGTCCGTTCTTTATTTTATTTGTGCTAATAATGTATAGATGAATACTCTTAGTGCCACGATCTAGCCCTAAACGTGCTTGGCAAAGACCAATAAAACCTAGATAGAAAATGGAATACGGTGATGAAGATGTTCAAATTTCTGAATGTACTTCATCTTGTGAAGAAATTGAAACCATAAGGATTAATTTAAAAAAAAAAAAAAAATAGAATGATCATAATTCGGGGCTGTGCAACATTTATTGTAATTAGTTACCACCTTTTACCTATTCATTGTGTATATTTTTAAGTTAGTACATACTGAATTGCCTGATCTCATTCATTTAATTCAAAGTCAATAATCGTGATTTAAACTACACTAGGATATATAGACTTTTCGAACCTGTGGAGGATCGTATCAATTTTCTTATTGTTTAATTTTGAAATAGTATTTATCAATATATGAGTAGAGTTCAGTACAAACTTTGTCAGAGTTGCTATCCAAGAACTTGATTTCGACTACAATAAACGTTGTTTACATTTCTTTATAGACGATTGGTGCTATCGACCTAACTCTAAACGTACTTACCAAAGACCAATAAACCTAGAAAGAAAATGGGATAGAGTAGAGTAGATTGAGACATTCAGATTTCTTAACGTCCTTCATCTCATGATTTTGAAATCACAAGGGTTAAGTTTTAAATAATACGATTTTGATTTAGAATGTTCAATATTTATTAGTAATTAGTTATCATAAGTTAAAACATTTTTCTAGCTAAATCTGTACGTTTTTAAGGTAGTAAATATTGATCTTCTTAATCTCATTCATTTAATTTAAAATCAACACTTGTGGCTTAAACTAATGTTTTGAATACCGTACCAATAAGTGTATCGATTAAAGCACTGAAATGAAATATTTTGGTATCGGTACCGTTTTGGAATAGTCTATACATAAAAAAAATTATATATATATAAATACATATATAAATTATATTTCAAAATAATAGTCAATATATGAATAAATTATATAGATAAATATATATGTAAATAGTCTAGTTTGAATTAGAGTAAAAAAATAGTAAGAAATGAAAAAAAAAAAAAAAAATAGGACAAAATCTAATATGGTCGAAATACCAGTCAGTATAGGCCAGTATTAAATAAGGGTATATCTGTACCGCTCAATTGGCCGGTACGGTACGATATTTAAAATAGTGGTTTAAACTCCACAATGGTAGACTAATTGGACCACTAGAGGATTCCATCCAGTTTTCTTTCTTGATTAAAATCAACACCTGTGGTTTAAACTCTACAACTTTTTTGTCCACTTTTAAAAACTTACCCAGGGCTTATGTTTAGCTCACTTTTAAACAAGATCTTACGTATCACTATATCATTATTTTGAGGAATTTTAAGTTTCAAACAAAGTTTTAAACATCATATCTTACCGGCCAGAATGATATGAATTTATTGTGCTGGAAATGGGAAGATCTACATTTTGTATCGGGTCAAATAATGTCTATTTTTATACATTTTTTTCAATACCAACTAGCTTTCGGTGTTTCGTCCTGTGTGCAAATTTCGATCCGGTATGTAAAACCCTATGGCATGGCCATTTTATAATTAAAGTTATTGACAATGGCTTTTGTGTAAAGTTGAATTGAAAATGAAGGACTTTCCCCATTTTGTCATAAACGCACGTAAGACCTTTTAGATCTCAGATCGTCAGACTTGATAAAAAGTCTGTGTTGACTCTTTTCACACTAAAAGCATGTACAAAATATTTTATAAATATAATTATTTTTAGAATTAACTGAATTTTTTTAAAGAAATTTAAACAAAGTAGATAGTATTGCATCCACACATGCCCACAAAATCTTATGGAGATTTGTAAAACACAAGGGATGAGGCTCTCAAGGACTTTCCTTTTAATTTTAATAATATTTAATAATAATTTATAATTTTTATAATTAATTTTGGAATATAGTTATATATATATATATAGTAATTTATTCATATTTTGACTAACTTGAAATAATGTTGGTATCAAAATATTTGGTTTTAAGGCCTAGACTAAAACGATTACTGAAATGATATTCAAAACTTTTGGTTTCAAGTTTACTAAAAACATTATAAAAAAATGAAAAAATATAGAAAACAGGTTTTACATATCCCAAAACCAAAATATAATCGAAATATTTCATATGCCTATACAAAAACGAAAAGTAAAGAAATTTAAATACTTAGTAGGTTCTTTTGGCCATCGTTGATATACTATTATTCATATTAGAGTCAACGACGAGTTTGGAGAGCGAGATAAGAGAAGAATTTTGTGAATATTAGTAAGATAATTTGTAAATAGTAGTGAAAATAATTTGAGTTTATGGGATTTTAGAAAAGTTAAAAAGAAAAAGTTGAATAATAAATATTATAAAGTTAAAATATTGTTAGAATTAATTTATTAATTATATTTTTATTTGAGAATTTGAAAAAGTTGAATTATTTTATATTTTTGTTTGAAAATTTTGAAAAAGTTATAATAATTAGTTCGAAAAAATTATAATGATTGAAAGTAGTTGTATTTGAGTGATGTTTAAAAAAAAAATGAAATAAGATAAGATGAAAATTTGGAGATGGAAACTTTTTCGAACAAGCCCTAAGTTAGACTCCAAATTCAACACAAACTAATAAAATGAGTACTTAACAGCTACTAGTTCTACCATGTTTTAAAATATTTTTCAATTTTATGGTCAAACTAACATCTAAGCCCCATAACAAGCAACAGTAGCCATGTGCATTGTGGAATTATGGCATGATTTCCATCATTCAATCATCCATTACTTAATAAAATTACAAATAAGAAACACAACGCTACTTAAGACAAGCCAAATATTGCTCTAACTACAACCAACAAGACCAAAACAACACAAATTGAAATCAATGACAAGACAAAAACAAATAAATAGGCAGCCTTTACTTATGCCCAAATCCAATTGTTTCATTCCATTCCAAGTTGTGCTTGAAAAAAAAGAGAGGACAATATTAGCCAGGAAATTATACAGGTCCACACAAACTTATAAAGAAATGAAAATAAAATTGAACAAATCCTAGTTGCACAATTCACTAATGCACCTCAAACCTCAATCGTCTTTACGTGGTTATACTCACTATATTGATGATTATTAAGATATTCAATTAAAGAAATTGGATATCATGGTATTAAAAAGTCAAGATATATAAAAAAAATTAAATACAATTCTAAATATATTATTTGAGTCTAACTTATAGTTATCCGCTCCATCAATTGTATTTGAATAATTTGAGCTCAAGCATCATTAATTCTATCCAAATAATCTTGACCCAATCTTATACTCAATCCATATTATGATACTCGAATCAGAAACTCATACCATATCACTAACTCACCTAAGAAAATATTAGTCAATTTAGTGCAAGAGGACACATCCTATTTTTCAAACCATGTTATTATTCAAGCCAAGAATTCGAATTATAGCATTAAACTCAAATAAGAAACATATTAATCAATTTAGTGCAAGAAGACACAACCTCAATTTGTATTCAAACCATATATATATTTTTTTTTGAGAAATAGGTTTACTTCATTCAACCCAAGATACTTGAAGTTTACTATGTGACCCATATGATTGAGCAAGCTCGGTTTACAAGCCAACTAAGAATAATTGAACGCTCAGAACTTCTACATTCTCTCAGTTAAAAATTGAGAGACTAATCACTGCCTCCATAGGAGGCATTTACTAAACTTTCTCTTCCAAAAGAGGAAAAAAATATAATTCTACGGACTTAAAGTCTGAGAGACTATTTATCAAATAATCAATTTTTTCTATACAAACAATATATACAAAACCAAACAAATCAACTACAAAACCACAAAAACAGACACAAAAGGACTATTAAAAGGATGTTCTATGGTGGCGCATGGGTCCCACATGCCACATTAGGAGTAAAGACCATCGGTCAGAAAAGCGCAGCTACCTTAGATTTCCTAAGAAACGCCACCGACGAGAGGGATCCGCCAGACAACAAATGCGTGTTGAATCAAACTTCCAATCGGCCTATGCACGTGTGAAGTATGCGCCGTTTCGTTCGGCAAAAGCTCTTGGCAAAAGCACGATTGGCGGATGGAGGGAACGGCGGTGGGGCGCGTGTTGGCCTTATGGCTTCCGGCTACTCCGAACTTGCAACAACCACCAAAATACCCAAAAATCCAAAAACCACTAGTAACCCAACACAAACCATGGTGGCCGAAAGAAGAGAGAAAGAAAGGAAAAAAGGAGAAAACGGAGGAGGAATGGAACCGGAGCTCCACCGTTCTCACTAACGTTGAACCATTGAAAAAAACTTAAGAGTGAGTTTTTGCCTTGTTTGAGAGAGAGAGAGAGAGAGAGAGAGAGATAACTGGTGTTTTATTTTGAACCAGACCACAGCCAAATCATATTGTTAATACATGAAAAGTATAGTAAACATCATGAAACATCTATCAAGTTTGAATTAATCTATACTCCAGTCAGTTCACTTAACTTACTTTACACATCGTGACATGGCAAACTGGGTACGGTTTGCCATGTCACGGTTTGCCCATTGTACCATTTAAAACAGATTCAAAATTGGTATCTCTCCCCGATTTAGCATCTAGGTATTTGAAATCTAGGGTTTCAGAATTTCGCCCCCCTCCTTGAGTTCTGCTAGTCCCACACTCAAAGTTTTTCACCCCCCTCCCCCTTCTTCTGCTAGGGTTTCACTTCTTTTGGTAGAGTCCTCCTTCGCGTCTGAGTCTTCGAGCTAGAGAAGGACATCCTTTTTCGCATGTTGCCCAGATCTTGAACCCAACCCTAGATCTTTATTTTTGCTCCTATTTTTGTGATTTTTGTAGGTATGATATTTGCAGTGTTAGGATGTTGATTTGGTTTTCTTTGCACTATGCTTGGTTGATGAGGAAGAAATTTTAATATATGTAGAATATAGTTGATGTTTTTGCTATGAAAGTTGCTTGATTGTTATCTTATTCTTTGTTTATATTTTCTTAAGCATTTTTTTGAAAAGGAAAAAAAAAATTTATAAATTTTGGTTGCTTGTAATCTTGAGGTTATTTGATGACTGCAGAGGACATATATTAAAAGTATTAGCTTTGGCTAATGTTCTTGTTTGGAGCCAACTTTGCATATTATAAGTTTTGGTTTTTTGAATTCATGTTTTGATCTTTTGGGGGAGGATTGGTTTGAAAAAAAAAAAAAAATTTAAACGCATTGGTTTTTTCAGATAATTCCTCAATTAACTTTGGTAGCAAGGCTTGAATGAGTTTTTAGTTTGCATGAGTTTTTATATTTTTGTGATTTAAATGGTTTCATGAAGTTAGATTTTATATGTTTTCTCATATATATAAAGGAACTTGAATTTTTTGGTGTAAAGCACCAGCATAAGTGGTCGTGCAACCTGTGCCTATAATTTTGAATCCTTCTTATTGTAGAGTCAGAATATTAATATTATTAAAAACCAAAGTAATAACTATTGATATGTGAAGTACATATCATTTTAACATTCTCATTGTTTTATTTAGATCATTTATGGCATTGAGTGGATCATCATGAGTAGATGATGCGTCGCAAACAAAATCACCAACCTGTTGGTGTGGTTTGAAAGCCCCATTAAAGACATCCCAAATTAGCAAAAATCCTGGAAGGAAATATTGTGCCTGCCTGAAGTACAACATGATAAACCCCCTTTTTTCTCATTTTTGTATTGCTTTTTAACATGTCATATTTACCATTTGACAAATTAACAATTCGCATGTAGGGAAAAAGGTGTCAATTCTTCATATGGGCAGACATACTTCAACTGGTGATGGAGAATATTTGCACAAGAGAGAATGAAGTATGAAAAAGGGAGGACGATGTATTTTTGCGCAAGTATAAAGTGTAGAAAGTAGAAAATAAACAAGTTGAGAGAGAGAATGTTTGGAAGGAGAAAAGAAGAAAGCAAATAATCGAGAATAAATGTGCACGAATATTATTGTGTGTGTTTTGGGTGCTGTCGATTGTAATAATTTTTGGTTGGCCTGGATTATGATGTATTTATAACTAGTTAATTGCAAGTAAATTTATTTTGTATGTTGGACAAGTTGATTGTAAGTAAATGTATTTTGGATTTTTAGTGGGGTTAATTGTAATAGACTGTATTTTACTGGTGATGGAGCAGGTCAAGATGTACTCCTAACGTTGTGTTCGCTATCTAACTTCTATTAAAGTGCAAGTTTCGTTTAAACTGCAATCGTTCCAATTCTATGTTCTTCTTTATTTTGAATATGAATGCATCAATAAAACTCCCCCTCCAGATTGATTGTCCCTACTTGTAAATGAGAACCACATGAACAAATAACAAAAATACATTTTCCTATTTTCATAAATGACAACCTCTCTTATATCTCCAAGTACAACAAGTCACAACATAAATAACTAAACAATGGCACTACATAAGGAACCCATCATTTTATAACTACCTCATCATCTTGTTATAATCAAAACATACATAACCAAACTTCACTACTACAAATAAATCAACTTCCTCCAGTGATGGCATCCCAGCATTACCATTGTCCTCTAGCTCATCATCAACATGCAAACCAAGGTTTTCATCTTTTTAGAACAACCAAAATCACATCTCTTTGTTGGTTGACTGCATTGGTTGTATGACATGAGTGCACTGCGTTACTTCAACAAAACTACCCATGCTTGCACTGGGTACCTAAATAGATTAAAAAATAATAGGTAAATTAGAAAGAAATATGCTTACAGTAGAAGCATTATTGAATATGTTGACATAATTTTAATTTATCACTTGGGCAATTTTGGCTCCTAATGCTTCACCATCCTGTGATGCATCATCAAATATTTTCCTTGAAGTCTAATTAATTTTAAAATATAATATTACATGGCCGTTAGAAAGACATATAGCATGCATTCCTAAGCAATATAATATTACAATAAAGAAATTTATTACATGTTTCTTCTTTCGCTTGGTCGCTGCCTTCTCCACAGGCGGAACCTTCCTTTTTGTTGGCGGCCTCCCTTTCCTTCGGGAAATGTTTGGATCAAATATTCTTACTCTTGTCTATAACTACAGTCTCTTTTATCTTGGTGGAACTGGACTCAAGTGTTAATCCTTTAAATTTATTCTCAAAGTCATCCAAGTGGCTCATGAATGCAGTAACATGGGCATCATCAGTGGATACATGGACTGTTAATTTCAAACATTGTTTCACCACAAACTCATACCTCTGTGAGGATGTACCTTGCTGCAAGTCATCGTAGCTACTTTTTACTAATGTGTATCTCATTTTTAAGTCTTTCCTCCATCGATCCAATATATATTTTTTTGGTAGCGCATGAATCATATTCATCTGACAAACGTTTAAAGCATGCCTATAGTGTAATATTCGAGTCCTACTATGTGGATTTTTATATTATTTTAGTATTTTCTTTTAAATAAAATATTCTTTTATGGATTTTATAATAAATAGTTTAATTATTTTAATTATGTTATGTGTGTTTGTATTTTTTTTATAATAAGGTTTTACTAAATAAATCAAAGGGAGATAAATATAGTCTTATTTAATTTGTCTATTTATCCTTAGTCTCCCAACTTCTAGGATTTAAAAAAGTAGCCCAACAATCTCTACTATTGGATTTAGGTAGGTGGGAAGATATTTTTCTTAGGATGATCTTAACCATTGATTCTACTTTATGGAAAGAGGGAAGAGGAAAGTCATATTTACAAAAATGCCATTCTACCATTTCAAACATATACGGACATTGAGACAAAAGGAAGCCTTAAACTCATTTCAAGTTCTCCCCCATCTCCCTCAAGCCCGTCCACCATTACAAGAGAAAGGAAACAAAAGAAATCCTAGCTTTCTTCAACCCCACCCCCATTGCTCTTTTCCTTTCTCATTTCTTCCTTAAGCAAACAAGAGCTCACTTCTATTTCTCTAGTCATGCGAAAATCTTAAGCAAATGAACTCCATTTCATCCATCAAGCATATGGGTTCACCACTCTTCGAACCCACTTTGGGATTTCACTCCAAGCTTTGAAGGTGAGCTTGTTTCTTCTTCAAAAAATGGTTAAACTTGAAGGTGATGGGTTTAGATTTTCACTCCTAGACTTATTGCTTATGAGTTTCGATTTCTAGTTGTTTCCTCACTTGTATATTTTGATTTTGGAAGTAAAAATAGGTACTTTGACTTGAGTTTGAGTATTTTATAATTACTACAAGCTTTAGGTTCAAAATGCTTTGTTTTTGTTATCATAAGGCATGTTCAAAGGGTCATTTTATTATACTATAAGTGCGATTTCGAAAATATATTATTATGGGTTTTTGGATTAGTCTTGGATGTATTTAACATAATGTTTTAAATATTTGTGAGTTGAAAGTGTATTATCTACAAAAGATTTAGTGTGTGTCCAGTTTTATGAATTAAAAGTGCCGTTGATGCTTGTTCTTCACTTCTAATTTTATAGTGTACTTTTAATGCGTTAAGCGAGACCTCGGGTCGCTAATAATTAATCAAGTGTGGTTGCATAATATACTACGTTCTCTATATCTAGTTAAGTTAGGATATGCTATCTATATTATTATTATATTTGTTTGGATGATTTATTTAGTCTATAAGTGCTAGACTTAGGTTATTAAAGTGTACATTATTTTTTTTAGAGGATCGTTATTACTAGGAGAAGCTCAAGAGCCTAAAGGTAAGTAGTATGATCACGCACACACGCCATGTTTTTCCTAAAAATAATATATCTCTTAATACAAGTGTTTTCTTAAAGAAAATAATAAATGAACATTTATACTATGTAAAACCTTTCTTGAAAGCCCTTGTTAAGTACCCTATGATTATTGTTGGTTGTAAATACGAAGTAATGCATTCGCACTCATGCTCTAGCATCATGACTTCTTCTCATGCATGCTTTCCAAGAAAATTATCAAACTCTCCCATATGTAGTATAGCATGAAAAATATTTCCTATTATCATTTGCATATGCATGTGTGAAGAAGAGTTGATGAGATTGCATGAGAGAAAAGAAAGGAGAGAAAGGAAAGAAAAGGAAATGAAAGCTTTAAGAATGAAAATGTCAATGATCTTCATGATTATTGTTTAAGTAAGAAAGCAAGGACTGTAAGAAATGGCATATTGCAATGCCGGATCGATTCCACTGGTTGTGCACCCAGTTACGCCATCCAAAGAAAGGAATTCCTAACCTATTGGCCACAGGCGGAGTCTGGGTCCCTAAAAAGACCCTGCACACAGGGCGTAACAGTATGCAATAATAAAAAATGAAAGTTCTATTGTTCTTTAAATATTTTATGCATGGAATTAAATATTTTATTCTTAAATTGTTGTGCATTGAAGTATATTTAGCATTGTTTATGCATGAAAGCACGTCAATTAATTGTTTATGCATGTAAGCATGTTTAGATACTCAAAATGTTTATGTTTACATGTTTCAACTAATGAATAGATACTTATTATGTTAACGGCGTGATGTACTATTTACTGAGTATTCGACTCATTTTATGTTTAATGTTTTAAACGTCCAGGTTTAGAGGATGAAGCTGGAGGGCAGGTTGGTGTTGAGGAGGGAGAGGCAGCAACTTAAGACTTTTCCTACTTGACCTAGCAAGATCATGGGTCTCTTTTGATAGTAGTATAGTTGTTTTGGGCCCTGTTGTTTAGGACAATATGTAGGATTTGACGTGGAAACTTTAAGTTATTGTACGTATGTAGTAATGGAGTCATTCGCATTTGACTTGTTGACCTTTGGTGGGGTGTAGATAACCCCATGGTCTGTATATACTCTTTTATATAATGGTGGGAACGAAGTTCGTTCATGGTTTATTTTGTTATATATTAGAAACAGAGTTTAGGCTCAAAGAGCCATTGAAATGAATGTTTAGCGAATGCTATCAGGTGTTTCTTTCTTAAATTAGAAATTTTAGAGTACCCTTACATCATTTTCCATTTATAGGGTTTAAAAAAAAAATGCATAGGTCACGTCAAGGAACTGTGGCGGCCCTCTTTTAGGGCATGGTCGTTTCATACAGACAATCCCCCTTATCTCAAATAAAGCACATGTGCACTTCACATCGACCTCCTCCTCATTAAAGTAAACTGTGTACTTGACGTGCTTGGCGTGATCATCATCAGTGGTAATTTCATCCAAAATATCGTATGTGGAAATGCAAGCCTCCTTGCTGATAAGTATGCAACTGCAGACAATCATTCTCAACACCTCCTTTTGGAACTCTTTAAATTCCGCATTCGTATACACCGCTTGAAACTGCCTCTTAATGCAAAATGCGGATGAACATGCAATGGTTTGGTTGGCAGAATTGAAATCAGATGATGTCTCAGCCTCCACCTTTTTCCTTAGTGCATTATCAAATTGATCGACAAATTCTTTCGACGATGTACCTGAATTCTTTCAACGGTGTCAAAACGTGGCACAATGCACATAGGGAAAAAGATTAAAAACTTTCAAAGGAACCTACCTGGCTCCCCCATGCGTATGTATATGGATTTGGGTATGCATTTGGCTGCATCATAAACGACGGGTAGTATGCATTTCTTAGATCATAATGTACCTACAATACACAAATAAAAATAAATGAACTAGTTGAAATTGAGACACATTCCTTTTATGAATGACGAATATATCATACCTCAATCAGTGGAATTGGTGTAGAAGGCCTGGATGGCCTTTCATCTTCCTTTTTGTTCATCATAGTATTTCTTAGTAGTATATCCACCCTATATCTTCTCAAAATCGTATACATCCATTCAATAGATAGACACCAATAAAAAATAATAAAAATTTGCTTAAATCTATAGTCTCTCTTTTTTATTGGTCTATATTTATCCATGATGCAGCTTTCCTCTCCGGTTACTTTGATTCTTTTGATCTAATTGCTTTTGTTGTAAAGCCAAAAAGGAAAAAAAAAAAAAGATCATTTGTTGTAGTCAAACTATATCATTTTTAGTTTTTTTCATTGAAGTTCTGAGAACGCCCGAAATCAAAATATATAGCTTGTTTCAGATCATGCATATATGGTGAACTGGAATTAGTTTAAGTACTTTAAACTGAGAACTAATTAATAGTTGGCTAAATGAAGTATACTAGATGTGTTTATATTATGATCACCATTGGAATTAAGTCTAGACTAGAATTAGAAATTTTGATATTACTGGTAGTCCATTTAGCCATTATTTTTTTTATGATTATCTCTTGTTGTGGAAATATATATTATTTTGTCATGTTCACTTACTCACAATTTGATACCATGCTGGACTATTAGTTAAAGATCTAGGGTTTGGATATACTGCAATTGTATGATCTGGGTTCATCATACCTGAACAAGATTACTCAATATTACAATTGGAATTCTTTTGAAGTGATTTGTACATATATATAAATTACAATAAATACTTCTTATTCCCAAATAACTCTTAATTAAGACAGTTCATTTAAAATCAGCATATTTCCAATTTCTTGACTCGTGGAGTTGAATTGTCAATGGTTTTTAAAAGATACTTCTTTTATTTTAACTTTTCCTCAAAAGAAGACCAAGTTTCTAAGCAATGCTGCAGTCGATTCTCTTATTATTGAAAAAAACTGAACCTTTCAAAATGTCTTGATGCTGCAAAATGCTGTGCACACAGTGATTACAAATTTTTCATTTCCATGGACAGGGACAAAACACCACAGTGCAGGGGTAATATTAGGAGTTTAAGGCCAATCAAAGAAAGTAAAATCTAAAATAATTTTAACAAAATCATATCAAATCATTCCAGAAAATAAACTGACAATTTCTCTTGAAAACACCCAAATATACTCATAGTTAGAGATCTCAGAACTTGAAGTTCCCACAAAATTTATCCACAAAACACCCAATACTCGCTAGAGATGATGATGGGGAGAAGGAGGCACGCGGACGACGGTAGACTGGCGGCAACCGGCGAGCTAAACTTTTGGTATGGGGGAAGGAAGCTGCTGGGCTGAAACAGCGGCAACCTACAGGCGCAAGGATGACGGTAGATTCATAATGGGGCTGAAAACAAACATTTTATATCTGCTCTTATTTTACTATAGCAGTTTAAAAAAAAAGCCAACTCAGCTGGTGTGTAGGGTAAAATACTGTAGCCGCTGCAATACGGCTTATGTATAGTAAAACTCATCAAGTTTAATCACAATATATGGAAAGCATTTTAAATAACAAGAATTTTGAAAATATGAACAAGAAGAAGCTTAATAAGAATGTGAAAGATAAGGGGGGAGAGGGGGAGAGGGGGAGGGGTGAAGGACCCTGAGGCCTTAGGTGATGAGGCTTAGGTTAGAAATGGGTTGGGTACTAAAAGATGTCATTTGGATAAGAGAAAACGATGTTGTTTTGATTTAGGTATTGTTTGTTTTTAAATAAAAATATCTCATCTCATCTCATTTTATCTCATTATAATTATTTTTTTAAATTTTTATACACCACAAAATAAACAATTTAATTTTTTCAAATTTCAAAATAACATCTTCAAATTTCAAAACAAAATTAATATTAAAAAAATGTTGTTGCTACAATGTTGTCTCTCACTTACCGCTGGGCAAAATTCATCTTCCTATTTTTTTTCCTTATTTTTTATTGTCATTTATTTTATAATTTTAAATCATTTTTAAAAAAATGAAAAAAAAAATCAGTACACTAATAATCACTTTCTTAATTATTAAGTAAAAAAATTAAAAAAATAAGATAAAATGCATAAGGTGTCAAAATGAGGTGTGAAAATAGCATTTTCCTTAAAAAAATATTATAATAATATTATATTCAATATTTAACTTTTATTTATCTTATTTTATTTTATCTAAGAAAATAAACCAAACTTTAATAGGCTGAGGCATTGAACGGGCAAAAAGATGTAGTCTTCTACCACTAGGGTTGTAAATGAACCATGCTACTCGACAGATTGCTCGGTACTCGCTCGGATAAATTCGAATCGAATTTGACTCGTGAAAAAAAAAACTCACTCGTTAAAGCAGATACTCATTCGATTAGTAAATGACACATACCCTACAAAACTCGACTCGACTTGGCTAAGACTCGTTAAGGCTCGTTCGTTTATGTCCGAGTCGACTCGTTAGCTCGACTTGTTTAAAATTTATTTATATATTGATATATATATATACACATATATATGTTATATATGTGTATTGCTAATAATATAAGTATATAATTTTTATAATTAAATATGTAATATATAATTTTATTACTTATATCTTTATGATGGATATACTTCATAGTTGTGTTTTATAATTTGTACAATAATTAGTCTATAAAATTTAATAATTTCATATATTAATACGTGAGAAGCATGTGAAATATGTATATGCTATCATATCATGTCTATTTATTAATAATATATAAGCATATAACATATTTTTATGATAAATAAATATCAACTAGTTAGATATTAAATATTAAGTTATTATTATTTATTATTATTATTATTATTTTTAATTTTATTCAAAAAATTAAAAAGAATTTCGAGCTCGAGATCGAGCTCGACTCGACTCGAGTTCGTTTGTGGGATGAGCTCGAGCTCAAGTTGGAAGTTTAGTTTATCGAGTCGAACTCGAACAAAGAATAAAAAAAAACTTGAGCTCGGGGTCAAGCTCGAGTTTGAATATTTTGAGTCGAGCTTGAGCTCGACAAGACAAAGTTTGGGTAGACTCGACTCGCATGATTACAGCCCTATCTACCATCCAAATAGTGCCAGTTTGGTCAAGATGGGCTAAGGTACTTCTCTTTTAAACCCTGAATTTGGACTGTGGGCTTGGGACTGGCTGATGCGATTTTGGGTTAAATTTCTTTTTGTAAATTTTTTTTTGCCTAAATCCTAAATCCTAAATTTCTTCTATATCTAGATTAAACCCTAATTTGATCGTAAGTATTTTATTTAAAAATCGAATTTTTATAGTTTTTGAAACAGTAAATTTAATTCTTATTATTGAATCATTGATAATTAGCAATTAGTAACTTTTTAGTATTGAGTTATATATAGTTTATAACTAACAATTGCTCTATTATATACAATTACATACCCTTTTTCTAGTTACATACTATTACTAGAATCTAGATAATAGATTACTAGTCTTATAATATTTACATTATAATTTATAAAAGGTACATGACTCACTACTATTCTTATATACATTATAATGTATAGTGTATGGTGTAAATTATACCACGTAATTTCTCTTTTAAATCAAATTATGTCACAGAGATAATGTATGGTTTAAAGGCTTTTAATAGAATTATTCATAATATGTACATTAGTGATATGGTGATGCCTACATATAATAGACTATTAGTCTATTAATATTATTTATAATAACTAACACATGCTAGTAGATTATTGAATATAACTATATAAACTATAGGATTTTAATATGAGTTATAATACATATTTTTGTAACCTATTTGTACTGTTCTCCAAGTTGAAGGTACAATTTGGAGGTAGATCTTGATGTGGAGTTGGAGCTTCAAGTCTGAGGCGGAGTCAGAACCTCACGTCTGAGTCAGAGTCGTAGTCAATTAGTAAGTAGCTCCGACTACGACTCTTAACTCTAATAAAAATGACACAAAAACCTCTGACTCAAACTCTGTTTTCTTGAAAATCATATTTCAACGATGTGAAGTCGGATAATCAAATTTCTGCATAGTCTTACATTTGAGTTGTCTTTGAGCTCTATGTTTAGAAACAATCTTCATCTCTTTCTTAAATATCATTCAAATACAAATATTTTCAAACTAATTATTACATAACATCATTCAAATACAAATATTTTCAAACTAATCATTATATTATTTTCAAACTAATAATTATAACTTCAAACAAAAACAAAAAACAAAAAACAAAAAACAAGAAATACTATTAAAAATTAAAACATAATAATATAATGATTTTATAATATTTTTTATTCAACTTTTTTTTTCTCTTATTTTCTAAAACCCAATTAACATTGAACTCAAACTAACTCACTATTATTCTCATCTTATTATTATTCACAAACTATTTTAATACTATTTACAAAATTCTCATATCATCTCATTTCCTAAACATCCTTTTTGTCTTTTAAATGAATTATAGGACTGCCTTGTTTTACGAGGGAATGACAAATAAATATTGTCAATAAACATGAATTTTGATGACATTTATATCTTTTTATAACACTACAAAAAAATTATTTATTTGCTACTATTTATTTTTTTGATCTTATATTGGCTACTATTTATTAATTACAAATAATCTATTTTAGTTGTTAATAAGCTTTTTCATCGCAAATGTTTAATTATGATTACCTATTTTTTTTGTAATGTGAGAAATGCCCCACGTACAAAATAATAATAATAATAATAATAAAAAGAATAAAAAAAAGAAAGAATGAGCCAAGGGTTAATCATCATTTTTTTAAACAGAAAATATCAATAAAGTGTATCCGCTAATTGTTTCGAATTGTTGTTTTCATTTGTGTTTGTTTAATTTTTAGTATTGTGTATGTTTATATTTTTAGTATTTCTAAAAGCAAAACAAAAAAAATGTAGATTTTTTTAATATTAATTTTATTTTGAAATTTAAAGAAGTTGTTTTGAAATTTGAAAAAATTAAATTGTTTATTTTATTTTATATGAAAATTTAAAAAAATATTAATATTGAGATGAAATGAGATTGTTTGAAAAGATAAATTAGGCTAAGAGGATGAAAATATCATTTTCTTTAAAAAAACAAAAAAAAGCCTGAAAACGTACTTGTAAATTATAAATTATAATGTTGCCGTCAACGGTCAACTTATTAATATTTGGGTTTTTACAAGGATTTACATTGGCCCAGTCTAGAGTCCAGAAACTCATTTTCTTCCAGACCAAAACTGGGCTTAAAGTATCTTTTAACCGAAGCGATCCAACGAGCCCATACCCTTGAGTCGGTTTCTCAGAAATTGATCCAATGGTTGCCCTTTATTCACATGACGCCATCAATAAGCTCCCCAAGATCACCCTCTCTTTAGTCGTCCATTTCGCGCTCTCCCTGTTTCTCTAGCTCTCGATCGTTCACATGGCGTCGGCGAAGAAACGCGGACTTCCCTTAGAAGACGGACAGGAGGCGAAGAAGGCGAAAATTGAAGACTTAACAGAGTCTTCGGAATCAAAGCTCACACAGCGCGTGGTGCTCAACCCTGCGGACTGCAACTTAGGTATTTTTCCTTCATCTTGCCACTTCATTCTACTACTGTAACTGTTCTTGTTCGATCGGTATAATCATATATAATCTTTCTTTTCTTGCAAAGAAGTTCCTAAAAAGCTTACTTCATAATTCGTGTATATATATATATATATATAAATATATTTTGATAAGTAAGAACATAATCGTATATATATACTTATATATTCATGTAAATTCGTGCGTAGTGTGTATTAAAAACAGTCCTCGGATTGAGAGGCTGATTTAGAAATCTTATGATGGTTCTTTTAATTTTTTTTAACAAATTAGTTGCTGAATAAATGATGGGAAAATGTAAATTTTTGAATCGTTTCCGATGAATATGTACCCTCCTTCAGATGAAATTATCCAGGTTATTTTATTTTATTTTTTATTTTTTTATATAGTAAAAGTAAAACTTTATGATAATAAAAGGCAGCCCAAGCAAACAACAAGTTTATATAGAATACACCTAATAATTACTAAGCACAAGGGATGGATACAAGCAAATTACGAAAGCTGTCCCCATTACAAACACTGACCGAAGCCCAGGAAAATAGTGTGTTAAAAAAGAATCTCTTCAACTCGACCAAGAAACGCTCCCGGTCTTCAAATTAAGTACCTATCATTTCTCTCCATCCACAAACATGACCTAATACAATGGGGATCATTTTCCACACAGCGGTGACGTGGACATTACTCCTAAGACCTGTCCAACACTAAAAAATATCCACTACTCTTCCCGGCATAACCCATGCCACACCAGTCTGGTTAAAGATGGCACCTCAAAAAATCCTAGCTACCTCACAATGCAACAGTGGATGATCCGTAGATTCTCCATTTTTCTTACACAAGAAACACCAATCCATAATGATGAGATCCCATTTCCACAAATTTTCAATGGTGAGGATTTTCCCAATAGATGCAATCCAAGCAACGAAAGCAATCTTTGGAGGTACCTTACATGTCCAAATACTCTTC
The DNA here is from genome assembly GCA_036559045.1 of Platycarya longipes. Lineage (NCBI taxonomy): Eukaryota > Viridiplantae > Streptophyta > Magnoliopsida > Fagales > Juglandaceae > Platycarya > Platycarya longipes. Next base: position 26,734,265 of record CM071797.1, read on the forward strand.
CAAAGCCTCTTTGTCACTTGCAATCCAGTGGAGAGTGGGAAAACACGCTGAAGAGCCCTTGCACCACACCAAACATCATCCCAAAAATAAACACCATAGCCCCCAACAACATTATCCAAGTTGATTCACTTGGTTGGGTTGGATTTTTTTCAATGTACGGAAACAGAATTATTGATATAAAAAAAGAAATTATGTAAATAGAAAGAATTTGGATTAAATGAGGTTTCTTGTAATAAATTTCCCAGTTACTAATTGGAATGGGGTGTAAGAGTATTGGCACTAGCATACTTACAAAAAAAAAGAGTGTTGGCACTAGCTTCATCAAAAGCTTAGCCAAATGCAAAATATGATGAATTTCATCAAAATCCAGCTACATTGGATTCATCAAAGGGATTTGTGAGAAGTTTTGAGCTACAGTAAATAGATGGGTTCCTTCAAATTTGAAGGGTTAATGTACCAAGCAAATGTATTTTTTATTCATGGTTTAATCTCCCAAGAAAATGTATTCCTTCTCTCATGGTTTATTCACTTTAGTTCATCTCCCAACGGAATTGTGTTTTGTTCTTGGAAACAACTTGTTATTTATTTTGTGAAAGCATTTTACCATTTTCTGGGAGTGAACGCATATTACCAAAATGCTTTGACATCATTATGATGTGTTTGACGACGTTTCTTATATGAAAAAAATGCTTTCACAAAGTAAATAACATTTTAAAGTACATGCTTTTAACGTTTTAAATAACATTTTAAGCCTCGTTCTGGTATTTATTTCAATTTAAATTATCAATGTACATATGATTAATGTAATTACAAAATATGACAAAATAAAATAAACTAATTGTTATTAAAAAATAATATTATATTATTATTTTGATGAATTCAATGGCTAATATAATGTGGGGTTATGGATATGGAGGTTTTGGATTTATGAAAAATATGTACTTTTCATCAAATTTTGAAGATGGCTTTAATGAAGCTGCCAATGCTCTAAGTGGTTCAGAATTACTCATCAGGAACAAATGGAATTACAGTTATTTAAATTCCCTTTCTGAGAAGTTTCTGGGAGACTTGAAATGCTTATAGATTGCAATATAATGATGGTTCAACTCAATCTAGTCATTCTCCCAAAGGTTTAGGACAGGAATGTGTTTTTGAACCTTTGATTTCATAAATGCTAAACCGGTTCACCTGAATAGGTAAATTGATAAATTGCTTTTAGGACAGGATTGTGTTTTCATTACAAATATGGAGATCTTGTTTTCTGACATCTAAGAATGCAAAGGATTGGTGGAGCTTGTTAATCTATCACCTTTTCTTTCAAATGAGGAATATATACCATCTGCGCGAACTCAGAGATGGGCTTTTTTTTTTTTTGGCTTTGTTTCTATGTGCTTGTAGATGTATGTTTTTGCATGGATAGACCTAGTCCAAAATAAACACATTCAGAATTTTCTGATAGCTGATTTGAGTTGTTACCGTCTCCAGATTTCAATATTATAGGCAATGGTCTTCAAGGATCTGCACTCCATGAGCAGGGGTTTGCTTATTGCTGGTCTGGTGCTCGTGGTAATGTCGGAATAACTCGTGGGAAATACTGTTTTGGTTGCAAAATCATTGCAATGCAGCCAGTTGATATTGAGGACACCGCCCCTGATCAGCAGCATGTTTGCCGTGTAGGCATTTCTAGAGGGGATGATAATGTGGGGAACCTAGGGGAAACTGAACACAGCTTTGGGTTTGGGGGCACGGGAAAATTTTCAAGTGCAGGTGAGTTTTTAGGTTATGGTGAAAAGTTTGGGATTGGCGATACAATTGTCTGTGCTATTGATCTTGAAAATAAACCGTTGGCTTTGATTGGTTTCTCCAAGAATGGTAAATGGCTGGGTACTGCAAAGCAATTTGATGCTGGTCCAAGGGGTCTGGGAGTGCTGAACCATCCGACAAGAAAGTTACAATGGGAATCAGCTCTCTTTCCTCATGTTTTATTGAAAAATGTTGTGGTCCAGTTGCAATTCAGTGTTGACGAGGGACTTGTTCCTGAAAAAGATTATAAGCCTTGGGCTTCTGCTATCGAAGATGGAAATGCAATTATGGGCCCCACTTCTTCTAAGCCAGATGATTGTGAAGTGATGATGATGGTTGGTTTACCTGCCTCGGGAAAGACTACATGGGCCGAAAAATGGATAAAGGAGCACCCTGAAAAGCGATACATTTTGCTTGGGACGAATCTAATTCTGGATCAAATGAAGGTTTATGTCCTGTTTTTTGTTCTTACTTTTCTGGTTCTTGCGGTATCAATGACTCTGTATGGATATTCTAGCACTTCTGTTCATTCAGCTCAATATTTTCTTATCTTCTTGCTTAATGGTGCTGAATCTTCATATAGGTGCCGGGATTAATGCGCAAGCACAATTATGGTGAACGATTTGATCGTCTAATGGATAAAGCAACTGGGATTTTTAATACACTTTTATCTCGTGCTGCCAAAACACCTCGCAACTACATAATTGATCAGACAAATGTTTACAAGAATGCACGTAAACGCAAACTGAAGCCATTTGCCTTCTTTCAGAAGGTAACTACCAATTGATATGTTAGTGCCAGATTTTTTTAATGGAGGATTCTTTATATATTTGTAATCTTAATCAATGACTTTTGTTTTTCCCCAGGTTGCTGTAGTTGTATTTCCAAGGCCCGAAGAGCTGAAACTTCGTTCTGATAAAAGATTCAAAGAAATGGGAAAGGAGGTACCAGCTGATGCAGTAAAGGAAATGTTAGGTATTTTCCTGTGACGACATCTTGTTCTTGTCTTTATCTGGTTATATTATTGCACTTTGTTTCCACCGGTACTTTGTTCTTTCCCTCATAATTTATTACTTCATGTTCTCCTGAACAATATTTTGGCAGTGAATTATGTTTTGCCGAGCAGCAAGGATATGCCTGGGTCAGACGAGTATTTTGATCAGGTAATTATCTTACCAATTTGGATTTAGGTATCTGTTCATTGAAATGTTGCTAATGATTTAGTCTCCTTTGTTAGGTCATCTTTGTAGAACTCAATCGAGCAGAGTCCCAGAGACATTTGGATGAGATGAACTGCACGCTTGCTTCTGCTACCAATCTGAACTCAAATAACTCTTCACATTATTATCGGCAAAGTTCTGTCAAGTCGGTTACTGGATTCTCTCCTCAAGATCAGGTGGCTTTGGCAGGTTTTTGTCCGACCTTATCTAAGTTTGAATTTGGGAACTTGCTCTATGTTAATATCTTTATATGGATATGATATGAGTGATGTTTCACTCTTCAGTCTCTGGAGGACATTGGCATAATTCACCTTTCCATGCATCTAATTCTCAAGGGCCCAACCAAGTAAGTAGAAGTTGTCCATTCATCATTTTTGAGTTTGTAACCATGGTCAATAATTGTTTCTATCAGTGGCTGGAGTTTTAATTTCCTTTTGAAAGTTCAATTTTTTTTTGATAAGTTGACTATTTAATACAAGTTACAATATAATAGCCTGTCTTGGAAGTCACATAATGTAAATGCGTAAATTCCTAGGTAAATACACCATATCAACAGGGTGGACCACATCCAAGGAGAGGATCACATGTTCCAGCATATCAAGGCAATCAATATCCTGCCGTAGATAGGGTAGCTGCTGCTCCTGGAAACTGGAGTTATGAAAGTTCTCTTCCTAGAGATGATGTTGGTTGCTCTGGGAGTTACGGTGGCATTCCTAGTCGTGGTACTGTTTGTTATCCCTACAAGAGTAGTATGAATGAGCCCTTCCCAGCTGGAAATGCAAGTACAATGCCACTCTCATACAGCACTCTTGGTGGGCATTTTAACGAGAAAGGAGGTCCTGGAGCTAGTCTGCAAGCAACAGGAACTTTGGGTTATGGAATGGGTGGCCCCTACAGCAGATCTAACATTGAAGCCAATGATAACATTCCTGGTGCTGCTGCTTTACCCTACAGGAGTAGTATGATTGATCCCTCTCCAGTTGGAAGTGCAAGTACAATGCGGTCCTCTTACAGCGGTCATGGGGGGCATTATAATGACATTGGAGGTCCTGGAGCCGATCTGCAGTCACCAAGAACCCCCACATTTGTTCCCAGGCCTCTGCCAACCGCATTAGGTAGGTGCTTCAATCAATTATTTGCTTATATACTAATAATAAAGAACTCTCAGCCACATTATTTGCATCTGCCTTTCACAGGTTCAGCTTATGGAACTCCAAGTCCAAGACCTCCTTATGGCAATATTCCTAATGAATTGCAGTATTCTGGGGGTTATGCCCCTCCCCGTCCCCGATACTACTAGCAGCTGCTGTATAGGTTTGCTGGCTTTTCCTTGAAGACTTGTAATACCTCCAATCAAATCATTAAAGAAAGAATTGATTTGGTTTGACCATGCAAAGAAAGATTTGCTACTGATCCAGGCTTGAGGTTTCGTTTTTCCTTTGAAGTTTCTTCTACTTGGTTGTATGAAAATGTCCGCTTTAATCTTTATGGCAATGTGCAATCGTATCCTTGATAAAAAAAAAAAAAAAAGGAATCTTCGTTTGTGGGCAAGTACAGAACATGTGTGGAATATATTGTTTTAGGTGAAAGAAGTGTAGATAGATAGAGATGATGTGCATGAATAATAAATAGATTGATCCAGTGAAGATATTGTGAGATAGTGTATGTTGCTTTCTAGCCACGACATGTTGGTTATTTGCTAGCATGTGGCTATCTATATATGTTGCGACCTACGCTGAAATTGTCAAAGAGTGCATTTTCTGAAAGTCCTGCTACAACATTTATAGTTTGTAAAGACCATGATACTTACCAGGAAAAGAAAAAATTATTTGCAAAGATTAGCCACTACATAGATAGATAAGAAGAAAGTTGAAAGTTAAAAGTAAAATATTATTAGGATATAGTTTTTTAATATTTTTGTTTTTAGAATTGAAAAATTAAATTGTTTGTTGTATTTGGTGTAAAAATTTGAGAAAATTATAATGATTAAATGAGATGAGATTAGATGATTTGTCTAACCAAATTAGGCTTTGGTTCTCTTTTTTCTCTTTCTCATTTGGTGTTGCTGTACTTTTCCCACTGCACAGTTATGTAATTTTCACATCTGCTATGATTTCCTTGGTTTATTTTTTCCATCTGTTTCGTTTAAAACTATATTTTTTTAATTGAATTTTAGTTTTTAATGCTGCTTTCATTGAGTTTATACAAGCTCTGCTACCACCACAATCATTCTTTTTTTTTATAAGTAAACAAGTGTTATTAATCAAAGAATGGACATAAAAGTCAATTATAAAGTACATATATCCTATCTTGGTAGGGTGATTAGAAACAAGAAAGTCATGCCATATCATTAAAGTCCACGGCAATAGTTCAAGTACAAAAGATTCTAAAAATTGTTTTTTAGCTCCTCCATCGATATTTCCTTGTCTTTGAATGTCTCACATATTGTGCACCTGTCATAAACACTATATAATACAGGTAGAAATCAACTTTCACGTTGTCTTGATCTGTTACAAACTGCGAATAGAAGTTCAGCATGTCAATGTTTCCACCACAGATTCTGTCATAACTCAAGCTAGGTCTAATCTTCTAAATACCTCATTAACCATCACAATCATCCTAAATGTAAATGCTTGATTACGAAATGAGTTTTAAATATCAATTTTGCTAGAGGCAGTCAAGTTGGTGCACACACTGTGCAAGTAGGACATGGCAGGACATTTTTGTAAAATTGAAAAAAAAAACCGTTTTGTACATGACGTCCTGACTTTGAAATGCCCTCCATCTGCCATTTCTCATACTTTGAAAGTCCTTACGCGTGCCGATGATCTTTGTATCTGAAGCTGCTGATTTTGTTTTTTTTTTTTGGTTTTTTTTTTTTTTTGGGGTTTCAAAGTTTATTCCGTTTGGGATTTTGTTTAGATATCAAATTCTTGTTTGAGAAGGCAGGGCTATATTATTCTATGGAAGTGCTTTCGACAAAATACCTTTCGTTGTGGTGATTATATTATATCTTCTGGACCTAAGCATTTTGCATTAGAAACCCATAATTTTACAAACGCACTAACCTATTTTTCATTACAACCCAGGAGAAGTTTGAACAAGTCAGATCTACATGTATCGATCCCGCAGGCCACCAAACAAAACATTTGATTTTCCAAACGGACTTACCTCTTGAGTTAGTAATGTATCGATCCTGCAGGCCACTAAGCAGAACATTTGATTTTCAATGAACTTACTGACTCAAGATGTAATTCTATAACAACCTAGGAGGAGTTTGAAGAGGTTTTTCATATGTACTTCTCTAATCTGTTCTGTTCAACCAATCTATCTAGGCAAGCCATTGAGGTTTGTCTTAAAGACCTTAATCCTTGTGTTAATGGTGATATGATTGCTGACTTGGAAAAATCTTTCATTAGAAAGGAGGTTAATGTTGCTTTGAGTCAAATGTCCCCTCTTAAATCCTTTGGCCCGGCGGGTATGGGGCTTGTTTTTGTAAGGCCTAATGGAATGTGGTTGGTCAGGATGTCACAGATGCAGTTTTATAATTTCTTAATTGTGAATCATATATGGACACTTGTGTTAGTAGAACCTACATAGCCCTTATCCCTAAGGTTCCTAATCCAACTGTGGCAACTAAGTTCAGACCCATTAGTTTATATAATGTCCTCTATAAGCTTGTCTTCAAAGTACCAGCCAATAGACTTAAACAGGTGTTGCCCTTTATTATTTCACAAAACCAGAGTACCTTCATATCAAGGAGACTAATTACTGATATTGTGATAATAGCTTATGAATCCTTCCCTACCACGAAAACAAGGTTCAAAGGCAAGGTGGGAAACATGACTCTTAAGCTTGACATGTCAAAAGTTTATGATCGAATAAAGTAGGTTTTCCTAGAGGGGTAATGAGAAAGATGGATTTTGAGAAAAAGTGGATTGGCTGGGTTATGAGGTGTGTAACTTCAGTGACTTACTTTGTTTTGGTAAATAGGAAAGCTGGTTGCTGGTTTAAGTCTAGTAGGGGACTTAGGCAAGGTGATCCTATCTTCCCTTACCTGTTTATCCTATGTGTTGAAGGTTTATCTCCTTTGATCAATGGAGCAGAAGCTTGTGGTGACCTCAAGGGTGTGTCTGTAGCTAAAAAGGGTATAAGGGTTAGTCATATGCTTTTTGCACCTTATTGCCTCATTTTTGGAAGAGCAAAAGTATCTGAATGAGTGCATACAAATGTTACTTAAGATCTATGAGGAGGCTTCTGGTCAGTGTCTAAATATCTAGAAAACTACCATATTCTTCAGTTCTAACCCTAAGAGATCTATCATAAACAACATGCAGACTATTGTAGGGGTGATTGTTTGTGGAAACTATGAAAATATCTTGGGCCCCCGGCTATGGTTGGTAGGTCTAAGTTCAATACTTTTAGAGGTCTTATAGAAAGAATTTAGTCCAAAATTAGTAGTTGGAAGAAGAATTTCCCTTCTCAAGCAAGAAAAGAAGTTTTACTCAAGGCAGTAGCTCAAGAATTCCCACTTTTGCCATGAGTGTCTTTTGGCTTCCAAAGAGACTTTGTGTTGAAATAAACTCTCTTATGTCTAACTTTTGGTGGGGCCATGGTTAGAATGAGAGAAAGACCCATTGGAGAAACTGATGGAAAATCTGTACATGCAAGGAAAGTGGAGGACTGGGTTTCAGAGATTTGAAATACTTTAATATTGCTATGCTTGCAAAGCAGTGTTAGGGATTTTTTGACCAACTCTTCATCTCTTGTTGCTACTATTATGAAGCAAAAATATTTTAAAAATGGGAAGCTGCTTCAGGCAAAGTTAGGCAAAGGACCCTCTTACGCACGGAGGAGCTTGTGGTTAGCTTTGAGTCTTGTTAAAGAAGGGACAACTTGTAGGGTTGGAGATGGTAATAGTGTCAACATTTGGGGTGATAAGTGGCTGCCTAGTAAATCTTATCAGAGTATTCTAACTTTTGCAGTAAGGAGAGATAGTGATTTTAAAATCTCCTCTATAATTCAAATAGAGGAGAGGACATTGAATCTGGGCAGTATTTCAAACATGTTCTTTGAGGAAGAAGTGACGATGATTAGAAGCATACAATTGGGGAGTAGTTTGTCTCCTGATAAAATAATTTGGGGCTGCTCAAAAGATGGCAAATTTGCTGTTGCTGTTAAAAATGCCTATGATTTGGAATACTTGAAAGGCAATAGGCAACAAGGGGAGTCTTCCATTGAGAGAGAGAGAGTAGCAAGTTTTGGGAGAAGATATGGAACCTGAAGGTACAACCCTATGTCAAGCAACTTATTTGGAAGGCCTATCTTGATATGTTGCCTACAAGAGTCAACCTATGGAAGAAACAAGTAGTTAACTCTAATCTATGCCCTATTTGTAATCTAGAACCAAAGTCAACAGTCCATGTATTATGGGAATGCCTTGCTACCTCAAATGTATGATATGAAGAATGTAGTCCTGTGCAAAAATGGTGTAACTCTGAATCTTGTTTCAATGATTTATACATTAAATTGAATGACAAACTCAGGCAAGAGGAAGTGGAACTGGTGGCATATGTTATGAGAAGGCTATGGTTTCAAAGGAATGGATATATCTTTGAATAGAAGTTTGTGGAGCCTAAAACGGTGATGTCCTCGACTGTGGAGGGGTACCAACAATTTATGGAAGCACAAGAGCAAATAAGTGCCATGATGTGTCCTACTATTAGATGTAATAGAGCAGAAAGGTGGAAAAGACCTGAACCCTTGTGGGTAAAGGCCAATTGAGATACCTCAGTATGCTTATCCCATATTAAGGTAGGAGTTGCGGTGGTTATCAGGGATAAGGAAGGAGAGTTTTTAGTGTCTTTGTGCAAATTGATCGAAAGTCTACATGATCCTACACTTGGAGAAGCCCTTGCCTTGAGGGGAGTAGTACCATAGTTTTAATTTCGTACCGTATTGAAGCAGTAACCGGTATAGAAATTGGGTCTGTTTCATACAGGTCTGTACCGAATTTTAGGATTTCACTTTTTTTTTTTCATTTTTTGCTATGTTTTAATCCTAATTTAGACTAGGTTATTTACATATATATTTATATATATAATTTATTCATATTTTGACTATTATTTTAAAATATAATTTATATATGTATATATATAAAATTTTTTTTTATGTATAAACTATTCCGAAACGATACATGAAACGATACTGATATTGAAATATTTCATTCCAGTGCCTTGATCAGTATGCTTACCAATACGGTATTTAAAACATTGAGTAGTACAGCTTTGTTGGGAGCTTGGCTTCACAAGAATCGTCCTAGAAGGGGATGCACAAATTATTGTTAATGCTGTCAACGACAAAGTTGACATTGTTGCACCTTATAGAAATGTTGTAGCTGAGATTCGAGATTGTCTTAAGGCTAGGTTGAACTGGAAGGTTAAATTTGTAAATAAGAAGGCTAACAATGTAGCACATATACTTGCTAAGTTAGCGTTAAATTGTCCTATGGAAAGAGTTTGGATTGAGGAAGGTCTAGGAAAATTCTTCACACTCTCCAAATGGAGAAACTTTATAATGGATTTGGTTGTCTTGAATGAAATACATGGCTTTGTTATTAAAAAAAAAAAAATTGAAATATGAAGAGACCAACTTCTTTCCAAATGATAGGAACTGAAGCTTTAAGCCAGCTGGCTAGTTTCATATGCCCTCTCTCTCCAAAGGGTAAACCTCTCTAGTGATGGACCTAGAGAGACATCCAGGGGTCCCAAACCATGTGAGATGCTTCTCTCTAACTAAAGGCTGAGTTCTTTCTTCGACTCCGCTTTATGCCCCTTTGACACTGAATTGATGGCTTAGATTCTCTGTCTGCCACAACTCAACTAACTGCTGCTTTCAGTTCTTGTCTTAAAATCGTGCCTTGAAGCCACCTCATGTCTCCTCATAATTCCTTTTTTAAGTTTTCCCACTCTAGAAGCTCTCTGGATTAATCAAATTACAGAATGTTGGAACATAATACGGAGTTACAGAGACATTAAGGTCCGTTTGTTTAAAAAAAAACATTTCATTTTATCTCATTTCATCTCATCATTATATATTTTTTTAAATTTCAATATAAAATAATATAAACAATTTAACTTTTTCAAATTCTAATATAAAAATTATATTAAAAAAATATTTTATAAAAATATTTTATTTAACTTTTCACTTTAATCTCAACTCATTTCATCTTTAAAAGTAAACTAAGCCTAAATTTAGAGTAAATTTACTCTAACTTTGTTGATGAATAATTTCTTTTGCTTTTATGGCAATCAAGTATGGTTGTAATCTGAAGGTTGAGAGTTGCTGATTTGGATATCCTTCTGTGGGGGAAGCCTCGAGCCTGCACAGGATCGATACATGTAAAAAAGGAATACAGAGGACATGAACTGATCACTATGTTCTTTCTCTTTCTCTCTTTATGGGAACTCAATAACAACATTATTTACGTTATCAAGATGAAATGTTCTGCTTTAACCCATACATGGTTAAAAGGCTTAAGGAGGTTCAGGTCCCCCACGGTTGAATTCGTTGTTCTTTCATATCCAATCATAACTCTGCATTATTTACTTGAAAGTGAAGCTAGATTTTAGTGGTAGACACAAAAGTGGCAACTTATTATGAATGTGTGTGTGTGTGTGTGTGTGTGTGTGAGAGAGAGAGAGAGAGAGAGAGAGAGAGAGAGAGAGAGAGATTTTTTCTTGGTTAAGCTCTCTTATGGATAAGTTTTTTGCGACGAAAAAGCCTTCCCGATGACACTAAACTTTACGCGAAGTGAATGGCAAGCACAAAATATAACGTCATATCAAACGCCCACCAAGAAGCCTTTTAAGTTAGGTTGCATTCGCTTTGTTACTCACTTTTATTTATTTTCTATTAAAAATTTTATTATCAAGCTAATCTAATAAAATATTGATATGGCAATCTAAAAGATAAATTTTAAAATTTTAATCCTACTATCTATATCATTAATCTTCTACGTCCAGTCTTCTACTAAATAATCATAGTCATATCAATATATATTAGATCATCTACAATCTCAGGAGGATGAAACACTTGTATTTTTTTTCCTACATTCTTTATTCTACATCTCTCTCTCTCTCTCTCTCTCTCTCTCTCTCTCAATATCTAATAACATGAGAAGAATGTCACGTTGAAAAAACTTTGCAATCAAGTTATAAACAAAACTAAAAATAATTAATTTACTTCAGTATTGCTCTTCACTTTGAATTTGTCATTCTTATTCACACAAATTTATATGATGAATTTTATGAGATTCCGATATTACCCACCTCAAATGCGACATTTCAACGATAGTACTTATAGAATAAATAACAACATTTGCCTTTTTTTTTTTTCTTTAAAGCCAAAGGATGGTGGTATTTCCAAAACTTTATTAAAAAATCATCACATTTGATGGAAGAATACCGTAATAAACACCATATCAAAGCTTAGTAATAAATGTCAATCAACAAGGACCTTATTAGAGCTAGGCAACAAATACAAAAAATAAAATAAAAATAAAGAATCTTGCATCTCAGAAAATAGGCAAAGTCGGAATCATACAAGCAAGAAAATTAGCGACTACATTGCATTCTCTAGAAATAGAATTCTACTATGTACAGTACTCATTTTTGTATACTTCACTCGTATGATTGGTCAAACACTTATTTTATATTAAAAAAGTGATGTAATTAACCAGATTAGTAAAGTATATAAGAGAGTTCGCAAAAATGTTGCATATAGAATTTTTACTAAAAATATGACGAACCACAAACTATCTAGATGAGGTACATTTTCCCTCCTCGATTTCTGAAACATCAACCAAATATGGGAAAGCTAAACATATTTCCTTGTAACCTAATATACATTTGATGTGGAAAAAAAATATTTTGTTTATATAAGACCACATTTATACTCATAAGATAAATTGAAGCTATTACAACAGTATTTTAAGGGCACCAACGTTAGCTTCCCTGAACTTTGTCCTTTGATGGAAGTAGTTATGTCAACATCAAAGTCGCACCAACAAAGAAGGTTTCCCAACGAATCCATGTCATGTGGTCCACTCAAATACTTTTGGAGCAGTACCCAATGTGGTCAAGGAATAGCTTCTTCTAATGGCAAATATAAGGCGGCTTAATTTACTTTTCACGCCTTTTACTGTTGAAGTCAATCTTTTAATTCAACTGTTTTTTAAACTTTGGAAGATATTGTTGTTAGTTTAGGATTTTACTATTTTCAATTATACATCAAATTAACGTAAACATTCACTTAAATAACATCAAATCAACAAAGAAAATCGCATCAACGAATTTGACTGACTATTATTCTCAGAATACTTTACAATTATTTATTATTTAATTATTATTTATTATCTATTATTTATTATTATTTAATACTATTTACCACTATCTAATATTCTATCATTAATTTTTTTTTCATTATTATTCATAATATATTAGAAAATATCTCATTATTTAAATGCAACCTAAGACTAGTTTGGGTATTAGAGTATTCTCCATAATATTCTACTATTCTTTATTATTTTATTATTACTTTTAATCTATTTTTCACTTTTTTTCATAATATTCATTACTTAATATACTATAAATCTATAATCATGTACAGGGAGACAGTTGGCTCATATAGATTACTAGCGGCCATTACATGATATTAGGTCCCCATATGAGTTGTGATTCTGCAATAGCCTTCATTGGGTGAGTGGATGTTTTCATAGCCGTTGGTGGTAAGTGATCCGAGACAGTGGTTGTAGCTTCTGATGGGTAGTCTATGTTATTAAACGGTGAATCGTTCCATTTTCTCTTAAAATAAAATTGATAATTGTAATCGTGAATATATAAATATCGAGTAATTACTTTAAAAAAAAATTTACAATTACAAAATTATTTACAAGTAAAAAATTAAAATTTTAATATTGAATTTCACTTTTTTTAAAAATAATTATACGATATTTATATAGTTTACGATGGTATATAACATTAATTTTCTCCTAATATGATTAGAAAATCATTTCAAGGCATGAGGCATACTCAGCAAACGCATGCATGCATGGTTGAAAGAAAATGATTACTTCAATCTCGTTTATAATTAGTCTAATGAAAATATGAGAGGGGAGTCACGAAACATCAATTCCCATATTTAAAGTGCTCAAATTCAAGGTAGGATCGATGGATGTTCATGTCCCCACATTACAATGACAAGTTCCATTTCACTGAAAAAGAAGATTGATACCTGTGAGTAAGCAAGAAGAAAGGCAGCTCAAAAGGCTCTTTTTTTGTAACAAAAGTGAATGAGAGAAAGAAGGACTTGATGCAATTGTAAGAGATATTGATTAGACTGATTGTGCCTAGGGAACTAATTAATATCCTTTTAACTCTTCCCTCGAATTTCCCATATAAAGAGCATTAAGTCATTATTTTCTTCGAGGATTTACGATATTGATTATTAATTGGTACATTCTGAATCATTTGGTCGTAAGATTCTCATTTATGATTACCATATATCAACCAATTAGTAGGGTTCTTCTCTGTTGCATATACGTTCAAACTTCAATCCTAAATCACGATCATGATCTGACAGAGAAGCTAATTAGGTCCTAGAATATTAGAAAATAATTCGAGATATAAAACAATATTATTAATACATATTCTTTTACCGCTAGATTGTAGATCAGTTTGAAAAGAAACATTAGAAGATTAGAAAATAATATATATAAATGTATATATGATAAAAATAAGAAAAAAAAAAGATAAATAAAAGAGATAAAATAATATAAGAAATTATTATTTTATTTTATAAATCTAAAAAGGTGAAAGTGTTAATTAAGCACTGGATTTTATATTAATTGGTTGGTTTACGATATTGATTTTATAAATCTAAAAAGGAGAAAATGTTCTAGTTTAACCTATTATTTGATTTTATGATCTAGTTTAATTTTTTTAAATTTTTATATAAAATATAATAAAAAATATAATTTTTTTTTCAAATCCTAAAGAGTGACCGTACAGCCGCACGTGAGAGATCTTGACAGCATAATTTTTTATTTTTTTTACTTTTTTTTTTACGTACTTTTAACATTTTTTAAATATTTTTAAAAAAACTACACAATCATTAAAAGAAAATTTAATCACTAGATAAAAAAATAAAAAATAAAATGAATCCCACTATTGGATCTCCCGTCAAGAATCAAGATTACGTGGGTTTAGCATTTTTTAATTTTAAAATAATAATAATATTAAAAAATAATATTTAATAATATTTTTTTTTAATTTTTAACTTTTATCTGAATTCATCTCATTTTTAATTTATTATATAAACCTTTCCTTAATCTGTATTTTTTAATAACAATTATTTAAATTGAGAAATTAGATGATAGTATTGTGAGATGTCATAAATTCTCGGTACATCATAATAGCCGGTCATCTATTCACAATATTGATAGCTAGTCTCTAGATGAAAATGACAAGCTTGTAAGAATTGATACTTGACTAAAAATTATCATTATAACAAATAATGGAATACATAAAAAGAATGTTACATAAATTAATAAATATGATCATGAGATATGTAATAAATAAATTATAAAAATAAAAAGAAAGAGAAATGCGTACAAAACCGACGAACCAGGACGGGATTGCAACTGTGTAATGGGTTTGGTTGCGGTTGCGCCTTTCAGTTGATTAAATTCATGAACCTTCTCTCTCTATTTCTTCCTCTAAGTGTATCAAACAAACAAACCATCTTTTAATAATGATTTGTGGATTTTGTGGGACAAAACAAAAAGGGTCATCTCGGTAATTGCAAACCCCTCCCCCTCACGCCCACCACCATCTCATATATTCCATTCCTTTCCCCACACGCACTTCTAAAGTTCCCCCTCTTAACGTTAAAACCCCCTAGTCTTCTAAACCCCTCTTTCTCCTCTTTATGTCCCGTACCATCCCATTCTCATCCCTTTCCTTCTCCCACTTCCTCGCACTTTCCTGTCCCTAATCGGTTTCATTCGTTTCCCACTCTCAATTTACTCTCTCGATCATGGTTTTCTGGCCGAGAGTTTATTTTCCTTCACGTAAGCAAACAAGGAATTCTCTATGAATCTTGAATTCCGTTTTTTCTTCCGTCAACATGAATTCCTTTTCCCATTTCTTATCGTCTTTCTACTCAAACCCTATTTTCTCCTGCATTGTTAGTCTTTACGCTCTGATTCTCCTCTATCTCCCCAACCTTTTCCTGAGAATCATTTTCTCCCCAGTGCTTAACGCGACTGGAATTCTGTTCTTCGCTTTACTCCGGCTCGGTGCAATTCAGAGATTGGAAGATGAGATCACTGATAACTCTAGTCAGTTCCAAACGAGCCGGGAGGCCGGCGAAAACGCGGGAAGCAAAGAGAACGGGGAAAGCGATTCCTTTAAGCCAGTAAAAACCGAGTTTCCAGAAGAAGACATTGGTGTCGCATCCCAATCGGAAACCGACTCCGACTCCGATTCCGGTTTCAATCCCACCCCATGCTTCGAGGACTCCTTCCTCGAATGGGATGTGAGGGCACCGTTGGAGGTCATATACGAAGAATACGAAGGTGATGAAGCAGAAGAGAATCCGAATCCCAGCGAGAAGTATCCAAACCCGAACGACGGAGAAGGGACCAAAAACGTGACCCATGAGAGGCACCCTTCACTTTCATTGTATTACCCGGAATCAGACTCGGACGACTCATCCGACGGCGATTTTGGCGATTTTCCGCCTATTGGAGAGTGGTACTCCCTGGAGAGCCGGTGCCTCCCTTGGAACGAGGAGGACAGAGAGGGTCTAATAGAGATTGCCTTGGATGGGAATAAGAGAGGGCATGATTTTCATGTGGAGGAAGAGAACTTAATTGAGATTGATATTTCTCCGATGAGAAACGAGGAATTTCCCGGCGAGAAATTGCAGTCTCACGGCGAAGTTAGGTTCAGTTGATGTGGAGGTTTGGGATTTGTTAATACTTGGGTTTACGGTTTACCGTTGTGTAATAGCCAACGAGGATATTTAATTTAGGCTTTAGCACTAAATCCAAAGATTAAAATGCTTCGGTTGGAATGACTAATTTTACCCTCGTTTTGATTATACAAACGGGCATGTATTATGAACAGTGTTGAACAATGGAGCGATGGAGACTCGTCTGACTTTGCAAAAAAGAAAGTGAAGAAATAGTGTAAAGATTGGGCTCCGATCCTGAGTCCTTTGTCCTTTCAGATGTTTGATGTTTCCAAGTTCCAACCGCTTGCGTTCCTTCCTTGAACTCTACTCCATTCTTCTTTTTTAATCAACTTAAAGATATATTTAGACAGTTTTTCTATTTTCGAGTCGATTATATCATTTATATAAATTAGATGACAAAAATTTATTTTAAACTTTTAAAATTTATCTATAAAATTAAGTTATGTTATATAAATGTTTTATTGGTGTATTCTTCGCACCATTTTGAGATATAATTTTCAATGAGATAATAATATTGATATTCTTCTAAAAGGTAATATGAATAAAAAAGATTCTTTTAAATTCTTATTGGAATTAGAGAGATTCAAATAGATGTCTACCTCCCTCACACTTTAGACTCGTATTCAAATAAAACCCAAACATATTTTGATCTAAATCATTTTGTTACACACCCATTTTCTATGGCCCACGTAGATTTCTATCCACTCTTTTGCCAAAACATTTTTTGGATTAAAAATCTCCTTTTCCAAGATCTTGGTTTTTCTTATTTGATCAATGTTGTTGAATAGGTTATTCTCATAGATGGGATATAAAATAATGAAAATATTTTTTTTTTTTATAGGAAAAAAATATTGTTCTTTAAGTATGTGTATTGATACAATAAACAAACCATTGATATATAAAAATATCACATACATTAGTAAACAAAATGTTTAATATTTTACCCATTCTTTATAGCTGTACTAAGTTTTTTAGCGAGTTATGTAATCTTTATAGACTTTAAACAAAAAAAACTCTACAATAAAGTATTTTCTCAAATTGGCAAATAAAGTATTTAGCTCACACTCTATCTAGATCAGTGGTGCAGAATGTCATAAAGGAGAGAACCTAAAGGAGAGAATCACGACGGGTCTCATGGTAGCTTTGTATGATATGTACAAAAAGCTGTCGCTAATTAACAAAATGCATCTAATAAATACATTGTTCAATTTGAGAATGCCAGAAAATAAGTCTGTAGCCCAACATTTAAATGACTTTAATTAATACGATCACAAATTAAATGTTGTTTGCATAAATTGAGTTTCATGATGAGATTGGAGTGTAGATTTTGTTGGCATCCGTGCCTAATAATTGGGAGGCCGAGAGATCCGATAAGTAATTCAGTCGAAAATATGAAATTAAATTGCGATGATGTACGGGATATGATTCTCACTAAAGCTGAGGTACGTAGAAAATACTCTTAAGGAGTTTTATGATATTAGTTTGGCCTTGAGTGATCGGGCAGTGGACATGATAAGTCCTCGAATAGGGTAAGACTAAGGTGAGATCCGGGCATCAAATTACTTGCTAGAATTTTTTTTTAAAAAATTACTTCCTAGAATTGGGCAATCCAGCCATATATAGAGACTATCAAAATTAGAAACAGACTTAGGATGACGATGTGAACACACCACCTAAATAAATATATGACGCTCTATTTTTTACAATGCACATTTCAGTTGATGAGAGTCTTCGATTCGAAACTTCATTCCATAGCACCTCAAATCAAGAGATCATGCAAAACTATGGTCATAGTGATTTTGGGAAGATATACACGACTGATGGAGAGACACTGGTTGCAGTAGTAATAGGCGATGTGCACATGACACTCTTGAACATGAGTATGTGGACTTTGTAGCAAGTCAGTCACGCTCAAAATCTAAAGAAAAGTCTGATTTTTGTTGAATAGTTTGATCATTAGCAATCATATAGTAGGTTTTCAAGAGAAGTTTGGAAGGTCATGAAGGGTTTGTTGGTCTTGGCACGTGGTAAGAGTACTGGTATTATGTATTTGACATTAGGGTCTGGTAATGTATAGGAAAATACAGAGTTGCAACAAAGCAAGCTTGGTTGTGCAAATCAGATGAGGAAGCAAAAAGGGACTTATTTTTGGAATTCCTTATGTAAGCTTAGGGAAATGTCTCAAGACCACGATGCAAATCAGAGGTGTGAGAGATGGGGATAAAGTGTTTGGAGTTCCAAGAACGTATTCTCCTAAAATTGATGCTTGCAGAGCTGTTAGGACAACCAAACCTCCACAGTGGTCACCTACCTTGAATTATATCTTGCTAACTGAAGGTGTTGAGCCACAACACAGAGTTAAAATCTTGTGAGATGTGAAATCAAGCAATTGGGAGTTAGCTGAAAAGAAGCTGATTAAACTTTTGGGGAGGAAGCAGAAACTGGACAAGAAATGGATAAGCTGATTGAAGATAGAACGGTTGGTAGTAGGAAATGGGATTAGTCGCCCATATCAGAAAATGGGACGTCAAAAATAGGTTCTCTGATGTTGTAAATTGTGCTAGAGACAATGCCTAGCATGTGGAGAATCATTCTGAAGTGGGAGATTGTTGGGTTATGGAGGCTAGTTATTATGCTGAGAAGACATCAAGCTAAGAGTTCGCTCAATTCTTGCTCAACAAGGCGCTCGAGCTAAGATTAGGGAATGAGCTCGCTCGAGGTATGCTCGATAATTGGCTCGAGTGAAATCAGGTAGAGAGTTTGATTGAGCCTCACTCAATGGATAAAAACTAAGTTACATGTCATAATTTTGATGATATAGTAACTTAGTTTTGTTAGGTTTGCATGCAATCTCAATATTTCTGAGCTCTATCTTACATGTTTGGAGCAATTTTTATACTAAACGTTCTATAAGCATGTTCTGTGTTGAGATAAATATATTTCTCTTTCTAATGATTTCTTTTAATTAGATCGTCAAATTAAGAGAAATAGACATAGTATGTTAATTCTTAATGTAAAAAATTGGCATAACATTTCGAAAGGGCACAATGAATCATTCCCAATCCTTATGGCGATTTGGGTATCAATTGGCATGATGTGGAGTTGAATAGTGTTAGTGTGTACATCCATGGCATTGAAAGGAAAATAAGTACATGGAAAGCAAAGAGAGAGAGACACAAGGGTCGGCATAATCCCTAAGTTCACGGGTCATTTGAGGGGGAGAATAAACTATAATATACTTTGTTTTGTAGTATCTCATCCTTAATGTACAATGGATCTTAGAGGTCTATCTCTTGATTGATATATCGTTGCTAGAGTTCTTGTCGTGAGGTTGAAGAAGCCTAAGTCTCTAAAGTCGTATGGTTCTCTCTTTTTTATATTATGTCATTATCCTTCATATCTCATCCTATCTCCTTTATGTCACATTCTCCATTTTTTTTCTCGACAACCTAGCTTCCCTCATCCTTTTGTCTCATTTTTCTCTTTTTCTTCCCTCTTGATGAATACCCCACCCTGGGGTTAGAAAACATGATGAGCTTGTTATACTTTATCCTTTCTATTTGCTCATGATTCTTAAGGGCAATTTTTTCCAACAAATTCCTTGAGAATTTTTAAACATAAATTATGCAATCAAACTGATCCACCTAAGTCCATAGAGAAATAAAATTTGGGAGCGAGTTCCTTCTTATTCGTTTCACTTCGTTTAGTGATATGCGATCAAACTGATCTGCCTAAGTCAATAGAGAAATAAATTTTGGGAGCTGGTCTCTAGTTATTCATCTGATTTCGTTAAGTGATAAAGATCTCTAAGTGTGAGATTAGGCAGAAGGTGAGCTTGATCGCTTGAAGTGCAAACATGGATTTCAGATTAGGCAGGAGATGGGCTCAATTGTGTTAAGTGCGAGAATGAGACTCATTTTAGAGAGATAAGCGGGAGATAAGCTCGACCGTGTTAAGTACGAGCGCGAGAATTGGCTTAGAGAGATAAGCGGGAGATAGTTCAACCACATAGAGTGTAAGCACAACGCTGGATTTGGCGAGACAAGTAAGATATAGGATCAACTGCATAGGGCATGAGTGCAAAACTCGACTTTTGGTGGGAGATATACTCAACCATGTAAGGTGCAGGTGCAAAGTTTGTCTTGGTGAGATGAGTAGGAAGTTACCTTGACTGAGTTAGGTGCGAGTGCAGAGCTCGTCTTTTGGCAGGAGATGTACTTGATGACTTAATGTGCAAGCACGGAGCTCCTCTTGGCAAGAGGAGTGGGAGGTTAGCTCAACCTACTTGCCTGTTGGACATCTAGGGAGCTGAATGGTCCCTGGTCTTTCTTGGTTATTGACTTGTTGCTGAAAATAACTTAGGAGAGGCATTCATGGCTCGAGTGTAAACACTCGGTGTTTGTTAAAGGAGATGTCATTTCAAGAACAATGTTGAGTAGCTAAAAGATCGAATTTGCGCTTTGCTGTAAGGCAGGTTGGGCCCCCATAAGGCTAGACCTACTTGTTGACCCTCAACGAGAAGGTAAGTAGGAGATGTTTGACCGTGTTGCAAAAGCCAAATTTGTTAGCTTAAATAATCCTCTATCACGAATGTGAAATTCGAAAACATGAATTGTTCTCCTAGAGTATGGTGAAGGTTTGAGGTGGCGATTATGGTGCGATCGTAGGTGCTTAGTGCATGCTGAAGGAGATATCATCCTAGGAATAATGCGGACAGTCGGAAGACTGAACCCGCACTCCCTTATGGGAGAGGTTGAGATGTCTTAGGCTATGTTTGCCTCTTTGGTCCCCATTGGAAGGTAAGTTGTTCAACAATTAAGAAGCTAAGTCTGCTATTCACCGTGATGGGGACATGGTAATTTGTTAGGTAGTCGAAAGGCTAAACCTACTCTCTTCTGTAGGGGAGGTTGAGTTACTAAAGATTGAACTTGCACTCTGGATCCCACAGAGAGGTAAGTTGGTTTGTTTGAGTTTGTATCCCTTTTTAGCCATTGACTCCACATGGAAGGTAATTGTCAAGTAGGTTGGAGTTAATTTTGCTCTTCATCATGGCAAGAGTCGGGCTAAGTCATCAAAAAATTGGGAGGCCGGACCTACTCTTCTCTGTGAAAAGGGTTAAGCTGCTAAGGCTAGATTCACCCCTTTGTTCATCACAGGAGGGTAAGTCGGGAAATTTGGGACTAGACTAACTCTCGCCCATTGACACCTACGGGAAAGGTAAGTGTCAGGCAGCCAAATGTGCCAAAGGTTGGATTCGTTCTCCAACGTGGGAGGGATAAGGTAGCCTTAAGGCATAACCCACTCCTTTGAATCCCTATAGGGAGGTAAGTTGGAAAATTTAGTACTAGACCCGCTCTTCGCCGTGACGGAGGTCAGGATAGGTCATCAAGTACCTGAGAGGTTGGATTCACTCTCTGTCGTGAGAGAGATTGTCCTACTTGAAGATAAGGCTCACCTTTTTTGAGTCTCACATGGAGGTAAGTAGGATAGTTTGATACCTAACCTACTTTCGCGTGTTGACGCTGCATGGAAGTTAAGTGTCAGGATAGGTTGGAGCTGGTCCCACACTTTGCCGTGACAGATGTCGATCCATTGGGAGTTTGGACCCGCTTGCTATGCTTACGAGAACGATCAGTTATTGGGAAACCAAGGGTTGGATTTGCTCCTTGCCTTGAGGGAGGTTAGGCCGCCAAGGGGCTGGACCATCGATTGACTCTCACAAGGAGGGTAAGTCGGATAGACAGTTGTCCGTGTACATGTGAGTGCCAAGTAGTTTGTTTCGATGGAGACATATTGAGACATCTAAAAGATGTCCAAGTGTGACTATGTAGCCGATGTTTCCCGCTATCTGAATCAATCATGTTAGTAAAAATAAAATCCACATAAGTTTTTTAGGGATACAATTTAGGCTGTTTAGCCATTGTAGCCGATTTTTGCTTGACTAAAATCGCCCGTACTGGTTGTTATTTCTTCTATTTCTTGCTCTTGTTGTTGTTGTTGTTGTTGTTGTTTGAGTAGTTGTGGGTAGGGGCTTCTTGTCTGAGCAATTGGGGCAAGCAATATTGTTGGTTGAGGAGTTTAAAGCAATATTGTTGGTCGATGAGTTTAAAGCAATATTGTTGGTCGATGAGTTTAACCTTCAGGCCAGGGAACACATGGTTCCCATGGGCGGGAAACTTGGGCAAAGAACCCATGGCTGAGATGTAAGTGGCAGAGGAGCCCAAAAGATGAGGAGTTCTCCCCACCGTGCATGATCAACTTGGGCAAGGACCCATGGTTTAGAAGTAAAGGCCAATAAGCATCTCGTTGGGATGTACGGTGGGGTCGCTTGCTTGCTTGCTCGTCTAGAGGGTGGTTGAGCTGCCAAGTGTCTCGTCGGTGACCAGGATCACCGACGGTCATGGTGGAGGGTGGTGTTGCCTGTTAGAGGGAAATCCTTGTTGGGTGTTTTTGGTGCGCATCAATTGTCTGTCATGTGTCTTGGCACACATAGACACTATGGCAGAGTTGGAAGACATTGGCGGTTTACATGGTGTCCATCGACACCTCTTCTGTGCCATGGTTGGGTTAGTTTGAGAAGTTTTTAGCCATGTACAGTTTTGTGCATGAGTACTATATGTATAGGGGCCATCTTTGCTTGCCATGGTGATCGGGAACCACCGTAACAGCAATAGAAGTATCGGCAATTTAGGTGGTGATTGCTGGCCAGGACATGGGGCTTACGGCTTGCCGTTTGCATTGTGCATATTTCGTGCACTACACACGTGGCCAAGGGTCATCGTCTGTGGCAGGGGTGATTAAGAGCACCCCTAGGAGGCATACAATACGGGTGGGCCATTGGGTGGCCGCTAATGGCCTTGCCATGCCACGGTGGGATTGGGATGGGCGATTTTCACCATGTGTGAGAGTGCACACGTAATTTGCTTGGCTCCACTGTCGGTGCTGCCCCTAGGCTGTGTGCACAACGTGCACCCATTACGTTACCATGCTTGGCACTATGTATTCCATGCATGGGTGGGACATGCATGCCATACCAACACATGCAATGTATGTGCACAGTGGCTTGTTTGATGTTTGTTATGCACTTTAGTGTACAACACTTACCCACATACTCCTCTTCTTTTTGAACATTGCACTCAAAGTGCACATAGCATTTGCAACTTAGGTGGTAAGTAAATTAGGTTCCCAAATGGGCGAGAAAATTTTTGTTTGCCCATTCTTCATAAGAGTGTGAATCAACAAGGATAAAATCCAAAAAGTTGAGAACACTTATTTGGAAAAACTTCATCTGCTCGTTTATTGATTTAGCGTCTTGAAAAATCATCATTCTCCTACCTTCAGCGTAAAGAATTAATCGATTCCACAGACACCATTAACTTTTAATGTTAAAAATTATCACAAAAGTCTGGAAGGGGGGAAAAAGTCATTCTCGACCCACTATGATGGTTTGGGCCTGATTCGTGTGATATGGAGTTCTTGGCAATGAGCCGATGTGGCTGTATGGTGTGGGTGCATATATCCACGAAGTGAAATGAAAATAAGTATGGAAAAAACAAAGAGAGGGAGATACATAAATTTACATGATTTGACAAAATACCTACATCTACAGGTCGTTTGTGGGAGAAAATCTACTATAATATACTTGTTTATTATCTCTAGTTCTCACTATACAATGAAACTTGGAGGTCTATCTCATGGTCGAGATATCGTTACTAGAGCTCCTATCGTAAGGTTGGAGAAGCCAAAAGTCCCTGAGGTCATCTAGTTCCCTTTTTTTTCCCCTTGTTCCTTCATATACCATTCCATCTCCTTTATGCCACCTCATTTTTTTCCTTCTGACACATTGTTTTCCCTCAACCTTTTGGCCTTAATTTTTTCTCAAAAAATTATATGCATCATCATCCATACCACACATCACACGTTTATTTATTTATTTATATTTTATATTTTACCTTAGTCTTCTTAAACTATTAATTCTTCTACTCATTATTTATATTTCAAACACTGGTAAAAATAAAAAATAGGTAAATTATACTGTGCTCTCTCAAACTTTCACTTAATTCGCAATGTACTTTCCGAACTAATAATTGCATCAAAATTGACCCGCTTACTTTTAAACTTATCAATCCCTCATTCCGTCTACTATCAGCGCTAAATGAAATAGAAAGTTAAGCACGTGTTGCTCACGTGTAACTTTGCAAAGACATAAACACCCCAAGAGAAAATTTTATTTTGTCTCCTCAAACTTTCACATGATTATCAATTTATCCTGAATATCACATTAAATTAAAATTTTACTATAAATTAAATTAATTTTTATAATAAATCCTAATTTACAAATTTGGAATAAAAAATTTGCAAAAAGATAAATATTTGAACTCAGTATAATATTAGGATATATTTTTTGAATTTTCTAAATTCTTAAAAACATATTTGAATAACTCTATATAAAACACACTAAATATATATAATTAAATATGTAATATTAATAAAACTAAAGCTTTATTCGTCTATTTCATGAATACTTATTATTCTCATTTTATTCTTGATTTTGATTAATGGCTTATATTCTTATTCGTGGAACATGAACTATTATTTCTCTTCACAAAGTTCCACAAAATTAAAAAAAGAAAATTGTTATAGATACAACAAGATCTTACATAAGGAAATCAACAAATTGACATATATGGATTCATATGATATGCAAGATTTGTCTTCATAAGAATAACTTTACAATCTAATTTACTACATCAAGCCAAATCAAATTATAAATTTAATTTGTAATTTTTTTTTATTGTCAACCTTTAATTGTGGTATAAACAGATATGTATGGTGACCTTTTTATATCTGATAGATCCTTTTGATATGTATGGTGACATCCCTATAGGAGGATTGAGAATCACGTAAAAGTTAGAAGGGGCAAAGTAAAATATTCTCTTGGAGGTATTTTTGTCTTGCAGGTAAAGAAGTTGCCCGTGTGCAACACATGCTGAACTTTCCGTTCCATTTAATGTTGATGGTAGACCAAAATGGAGAATTGATAAGTTTTGAAAGTAATTGGGTCCACTTGATGCAATTATTAGTTTTAAAAACACATTATGAATTGAGTGAAAGTTCAAAAAAGTAAAGTATAATTAATCTTAAAATAAAAATTAAAAAAAAATATCCGATGTGTAGTGTGAATGATTATGTATATAATTGCTCTTTTTTTTTTCTTCCCTCTGAATGAATTCCCCTACCATGGGTTGGGCCTAAAAGACACTATGGACTTGTTATATTTTATCCATTCCCTTCCATTAACCTTACGGCAGACTAAATTCATATTCATATAGAATAATAGAACAATCTCAAATACTACAGGTTACATGAGTTTTTCTGTCCAATTTGATTATCTAAACTTGGGCACTAAATCAGAGAAATCCTCTACAACAGACCAATTGAATGGTATTATTACAAAGAAAAACACACATTTACACTTTTTTACCCACAAATTATCGTTGCCATCTATATGTCATTTTTCGGCCTACACCACAAAATATCAGCTTTTAATACAATTAATGCAAAGGTCATTTTATAGTAGCAACGCCCTTCTACATTTTTCATGAATTATTTTCCTAGTGTCATAATAACAGCTAGCTAACTTGCATGCTGCTGGACCATTATATAATATGGTACAAATATAATACAGTTGGATTTAATGGTCCAGTAGCATGCAAGCTAGCTAGCTACTTCTTATATATATATATATAAGAAGAATATATATATATATATATATTTAGGTTGAAGTTGAATGAATATATAATGTTAAATTAAGGATCAGTGCCTTATCCTGGATTTATTGTCTATGACAATATATAATTATATATCACTTGGCTTATATTTAATTCCAGAAATTATTGATCATGGCGTGCATATCACATGATATATAAATGCAATGTAATTGCTTACTTTTTTTTTTTTTCAAAACATGTTTTCCTTGCATGAACGTCGCAAGAAGGGAAAGTCGTGATCATGTGGGTATAAAGAGTTGGAAGTTGAAATATTAAAATATTTAATGTTAAATACAAAATATTGTGAACTATGACTATTATTCATATGTTAATTCGGTTGTCTAGATTTAAATGAAGAGATATCACTGTAACTTGAATCAATGCATGCCTCTTGGGAATAGAAGTTTTAACCGCTTGCCAACCAAACAAATAGTTGTACCTTTTGGTGATCAATTAGAATCATTTTCAAACTATATATTCTCTAATAATATTTGAGAAGTTGTAATTTCTCAAAAGTGATTTTTCATTTAAATTGTGATTTTTCACAAGTACCATTTCATTTCTATAAGTTGTGACTTTTTACAAGTACCGTTTCATTTAAATAAATTATGATTTTTTTACAAGTACCATCTCATTTAAATAAGTTTTGACTTTTCACAAGTATCATTTCATTCCAATTGTAACTTTTCACAAGTGTCCTTTCATTCTCTATAAATAGGGAACTCCACCCACAAATTAACTCACTAAAAAAAATCTGCAAAATTAGAATCATTCATTCTTCTATTCTTTCTCTTTATTTAGGTTTTGACTACTTTATATTGAGTTTAAGAATCTCTTTTTATGTGCACCGATAATGAGATTAACGTAAACCGACGTTATGTCTTGGGAGTAGACTGTCAATAAATCTAGTGCATGTTAAATTTGGAGGTAGTGGAACCTACTATAAAGAATGTGTCCATCACAATGTGTCTCAATACCAGGTTCTACTACAAGTAACTTTGTCTTTTGAGATGAATTATTATGGGATGAAATAAAAATCGTCCTAAAACATGATTTTTGGGGCAAAAATTACTTTTCGTCTCTAAAATTTCACGGATGTCCTTATTCGTTCGAATCAAGAGCGTAATGTTCAAATGGATAATATTGCGACAAAAAAAAAAAAATCTCCAATACGGAAAACCATTCAAACTAAAAATTAATCATTCGAACATAATTGAATGTGTTTTTCAAACGATCATTTTAAACATTTGAACATCAAATGTAAGGATAAGGCACAAAGTTTTGGTGAGAATTTGACCAATCGTTCAAATGGGAACTTTCAGTGTTCGAAGTTACTGTTTGAATGGGACATAAGTGTTTGAACGGTTATTTTGGCAATTTTTTTTTTCTTTTTCGAATAGGTTATTTTGGCGGGTTAGATGAATAAATATATAGCAGGAGTAGAAATAAAGTCCGAAGGCTTATATATCCGTTCAAACGGTGAATTACTTTTTTCTATTTTTAATTCTCAAAAATTATATAGCTTATTAATTTAGGCATATATTTAGTTAGTCTATAGAATAATATAGCATTGATATAATATATATATACATACTAAAATTCTAAGTAACTTAAAAAGTAACTTAATTAAATATAACTAATTTAGAAAATAAGAAGATGCTGAATATTTAAATAAATTATACAAAACACAACTATTCATGAGTACTATCAACACTAAAAAATATAAATATACAAATAAAAGGCCAAAAAATATAAACATATAAATAAAGGCACACACTACATGCCTAGAGTTTGTAATACCGTCTCGACTCCACTTAGGCGCTTCTTTAAATCTATCAGCCGTTCTATGAGCTTCTTTTCAGTATCTGCTATGGTAACCTGTACTGCAACAATGATTTTTGTTGTTTGTGTGCGCATTTCTGCACACATGAGCTTTGCAATTTGCTCATGAGTTACAGTGCCTGATGCGCTGGCTTGTGTAAATGCCTCGCCTGGTACGCTCTATGCATCTCCCTAAGTCTTGATGGCCTCTGTAGTGGATGCACAAATATAAAGTTCATAGTGTCCCGTGCTATGAGACAAGATCATGGAGTTGATCGGTCCAATCGGGTCCCTTTCACATTCAAATGGAATTTTCTGGACTCCATTGATAAAAGAAATTGCATGAGTAGGATCTCGAGCGGTAATATATCTACTGTCATAATAATGGCCTCTAATCGAATCCTAGTGAAGATATATCTCGCTAGGTTGATAGGCACCTCACAAGTTACTTGTAACATAAATCGTGCCTGGTCCATGCTAACCTCAGTCTTGTGCAGCCACGGATCGATGTTGTGTGCGATTATAATGTTCATCATCTTGAAAAAATCAGACAAGTCTACTTGTTTGATGCTCTTGCTTCCATTATAAGTAGGTGTAGCTGGACCCACAACCAACTGACAAACCTCATGATTGGCGAGGCCTTTAATCTAATCCAGTACAACAACATCCTACTCTCAACAGTCTCTCCAATGCCTGGAGGTGAAGACTCCCTACACACTGCGTTAGGATATGCAATGGGCAGTTGAGAAATGCCAAGAAAATCAGTGAGTGCATCAATTGAGAATCATACTGAGACTTCCTGGATGGAGAATGTATGTGTCATCATCCTCACGGGCATCACCAAGTTCTTTATAGAATCCAGTCACAATATTGATGTAGGTAATAAGCTTAGTGGCCCTTTCGTTCTTTTAATCGAGGATTCATGTACAATCACGATCCAAAAAGACATCTGGAAGAGAATGTGTCTCAAGTGACAACTAGTGAAAAAAGTATATTTTTACATTTGTCATGTAAAAAAGATGAGTCCCCACTAGGTGGTCCTACATGGTAAGACAAATGACAATGGTTGACATAGAGGCATTTGAAAGAAGTTGACTGCTACTTATATTTTATTTATCAAGTGCTTACTTGTTTCTATAGGTGGCTTGTTTCTCGCTTAATGACCATAATTGCCCCCCAACTCAACTGATAATATCATTTTGCCAAAGTGCTTACTCATGGTTGAAGGAGGATATTGAGAATGTTGTTGTTGTGCATTGCAAGGCTAGAATGGCAAGAACATGTGGATGATTCCCAGTCTTCTTCTATTCTTGAAGGCAAGGATTTATTGTGTTACTAAATTATGTGATGATGATCACGGTGTAATTTTTAATCACCTTTTTTTTTATGGCTTGTTTCAACATGGGCTTTTAATCTCTTTGTTGTTCTTCCCAACTGGTGGGGAGTCAATTGACTACTACAATCAGAAAAGATGCTTTGATGGGAAGAAATGCGAAAAATTAATACTTACAATTCGATGCTTTTAATCTCATCGGCATTCAAACGCATATGGGCAAAGCAATGGCATTGCCGTATATATAACTTGATACACACAAACTTGAAGTTAACATGAAATAATCAATCAACCATCCACAAAATCACAACCATAGGACATCCCAGCCTTCATTTGAATCAATTTATGGGATTGAAAATGGGGTTTTCAAAAAATCCCATTTTCAACCCAAATGGAAACTTAAGAACGGAAATATGAAAGCAAAACCTAATAAATCTACCGGCCCATACCTTATACATGTAGATGCAACGGCAGTACATTGATTTGGAAGCAAATGAACGGATGATATGGACGATTTGGGACAAAGGTGTGACGATTTGGGATGATTTGACATTCTAATGTCAGTTGGAGCCTGGAGGAAGAATGTTTATATTTATAAACTTATCGTTTGAATGGATTAATTTACCTGTCCGAACGGTTTCACAATTATTGAATTCGTTTGAATGTTATTTGATTACCGTTCAACCAGTTATAAGCATTTGCCTAGTAATTAATTTTTTATGTATATTATATTATAATATAATATATTATGTGAATCTAATATTATATATAATATATAATATAAATTTATTATATATTATATGTATCTTATATTATAATATATTATATATAATATTATAATATATAATATAAGATACTACATACTCCTTATACTGCTTATTATAATATTGACTTATAATCTTATAATAATATATAAGTTACTATATTATAATCTTATAATATAATATATAAGTTACCATTTGAACGTATTATAATTTGTTGCCGCCATTGCACAGTAATGGCTGGATGAATTTTCCACTAGATCTAATGAGTTTGAACGGTTAAAACTTGTGTTCGAACATGTTGGGCTGAATTGTTCTAGGCGAGAAAAATTTCCTACTCAATCATTTTAATGTTTGAATGATTAGTAATTATTAGTAGAATGAGACATTGAAAAATAAAACACCCACACTTGAGAACGAGCTGGACATTTGGGAAAAATTCCTTAGAAATATAAGGAGTGAGAGGAAGAGAAAGTTTGCGAGTTTTCTCCCTATTATATCCAACTCTTCATTTCCCTTTTATTTGGTGAGTTTTCTAATTTTAGGTTTCTATTTCCATAAGTGTTTTGCTCAAAATCTCAATTTTATGGTTCAAACTTATTGTGATTTAGGATTTGGTGGATTGTTATTGTGACCTCCTGTTTGGAGTAGCTCTCTTGTTGGAAGTTGCTAAAAGGTTAGAATATAGTTAATTATTTATAAGTAAATTTATTATTTTTTTCATTTTATTTGGTGTGAAATAATTTTTATTGGATGTTGGAAATATGCAAATATGTATTTGTTGTTTGTGATTTAATTGTGTTTGAGTGCATCTTATGAACAATATGAGTTGATTAAAGTGTAGAAAATGCTTGTTTGTAGTGAATCTGAAAATGGTGAAATAATCTGAAAAACATGAAAAAACTGAAACTGGATAAATAGCATTTGAATGGTGAAATTTGGTGCTCCAAAGGGTTACATGTGTTTGAACACTATATTTGGTGTGTTTGAACGGGAGAGCAATGAATAATATAATAAAAAAATAAAAGAATATAATAATACATAAGTACGTACTTTGAATAAAGTAAAAACATAATATAATACTACACATATTACAATTTGAATATGTGTGGGTATATGAGTGGTCAGTCCTTCCAATTGTGTGGGTTTCTAAGCCAAATGGAAAGGGGGCTAAAAGTCCTGCCCTTTTGCTGTCTGGTATGTATGATGACTGGTGTATTCCCGGTAAGTTGGTTTGTGCGGAGGTGGGCTCGGTGAGCCCCAATAGTCTCCTCCCTCTCATGGAGGTGGGCTCAAAAGTGAGTTTTGAGTGGGACCTTCCTCGCATGGAGGTGGGCTAGGGAGTAACTCTTGAGCTGAACCCCCAATTGAGGGAGAGTCGTGAGGGGTATCTAGAAGCTGAGGAGGTATCGAGCGGAACCACTTTGTGGAAAGGGCTTGGTTCCAAGTTGCTGAGCCGTGGGGTGGCTTGTTGACGACAAAAATCACTAATAGTCCTATGGGGGCTATGCTGCCTTCCATCGAAGAGAGGGGCTCTCCTCTGCATATTAGGATTAATGAGGTCACCTTGTGCTGTCGTGCTTATGACCACCACAGTAGCCAACAGTAACTCCATCGACTCACATGATCGCCGGACACTTCTCCTGGTGGGTCCTCGTGGTGGGCTCGAGATGTACGTCGGGTGCACGAGCGCACACCAACTGGGTTGCGTGTGCTCGGCCACCGTGTACCTAGGGGTGGTCGATAGTGGGCCGGCAGAGACAGACGACATCGGCAAACCACATGATGGATGTTGGTGTCATCTGCTGCCATGTCGCGGCTAGTCCATGCACTGGTCTTCGGGTGCAAAGCATGGTGTTCACGACCCCACTTAACGGAGGGCCATGATGGTGGGGCTAGAAACCACTAGTGGTCTAGTTGCGATTCGCCGACTGGCCATTAGGCCTCTGTCTTGCCACTGCTAGGCTCCTGGGTGAAAAACGGGGGCCTCGACACCTACGTTCCTAAGTGCAAAACATTGCTGTAAAACAATGTGATGTAGCCATGCATGGCACGTGTTCGTGGGCATTGTTGCGTGACCTCTTGGGCATGGCACTATTCATGTCCTCGTGTGACCTAATTGCCCTTGTGTGTTTAAGTGCTCGGCATATGCATGATTAAGGGCTCGGTATGTGCACTGTATCATTAAGTGCACAATCCCGAGCAGAAGCAGTTGCCGTGACTTAGAGTTAAATGTGTTCGGGTAGTATCTTTGAGCTAAACTATGTTTTTCATGATGTATCCTCTTGTAGAGTCTGTTAGAGTGGATCGAATGCAGTGGCAAGGCGCTCGACCTCTCACCTAGGCGAGAAAGGGATATATATTCTTTTTTTCTTGCTCACCGTTTGCCCATTTTTTCATCAATATAAAAGTGAAGAAAATTGAGTGTATTCATCTAGGGGAGTGTGATCCATTCATCTGGTGACTTAATTCAGTGTGCTAAAGAAATCTTCCTTCTCCCACCTCCAACAAAAAGAGGAAATCATATCTCATAGACGACGCTAATTGTTGATGTAGGAGAAATCGCTCAATAGGCCGGAGGAAAAGAATGAGTCATTTTTGGCCCACTGTGGCGACTTAGGCTTTGGTCGATGTTGTTTGGAACCCTCGGTAGTGTTTCAGTATGGTTGTATGGTGGTGGTATGAATGTCCATAGTATATAAATGTAGAGAAATTAAGAGAGATACACAGACATATTTATGTGGTTCGGCATGTTACTTATGTTCACGGGCGTTTGGAAAGGACAATTCACTATAATATATTTATTTACATTCTCATGGTCTTTCATATCTCACTGTTTATGAATATCTAATGGTCTGTTGGTCCAAAAGCTCTGCCTGAAGCTTAAAGTTAACAAAGTAGTGAAAAAGAAGAAGAAGTCCCCTTCAAGTTGTCTGGTGCCTCTCTTTTGTTTGAACCTTTTGACATGAGGTAACTTGATCCTTAAGAGTGACTGACTTGCCAACCTTGACCTCTGACCCCTCTTAACACTTGCATGCTCCCTTGTCCTTTCTTGTCCCCTTTTGTCCCTAGTGGTGTCCTAGTGAATTGGGCCCAATCATGAGCTATGGAATTTCACCCCACATAGGAAAGAAAAATTCAAGAACATTCTTCTCATTCTTGGAAGAGATTTTTAAAGAATCTCCAACCAAAGTAAACTTAAGAATTCAGAACGTTGCTAAATTCCCACCTATGGCCTATATAAGAGCAAAAATGATGAAGTTTTACAATAATCTACAACACATATTCGAAAGACTCGTGCATTTGTTCTCGTTTTTAGCAAAGCGCACTGTTTCACTTAAGTCTCATACGGGCGTTTAGGTCTTCATATAAATTTAAAATTGTTGCCCTCCGCAAGACACACAACATCAATAACTACCATGCTCCATTTATTCCTCTCATAATTAAGAAAATTGCTTGACCAAAACCAAGCCTATATGCAATTCCAAAGTTCTAGCTTTAGTCCCTCCCCATTCATTCTGACTTTCCCTTACAATCCTCTCCCCTTTGAGGTCCTTGACCTTAAAAGCCATATAATTTTTCTCCTCACCAAAGGGCCTTGCACATAAGGTTTGGGTAGAGACAATTTATTTTCCACAACAATTCCTAGAAAATATCTTAAAGGGGTGCCCCTTCCCACTTAACAAGTACTTCAATAGTTGCTTGATTCCCAATCTTTTTCATCATTCTCTGAAGAATTGACTCAGGTGGCCTTGTAAATCCACAAGATTAAATGTAAAGAGTTGTGTGATATGTTGGCCTAACTTCTTCTTCAAACATGACACATGAAAAATTAGATGCAGCCTTAAAGAAGATGGAAATTCAATTTATAAGCCACATATCCAACCTCAATCACTTGGAAGGGATCATAAAACCTTGGAGCAAGTTTTGAGTTTTGGCGCATGGCAACTGACTTCTGCCTATAAGGTTGAGTCTCAAGGACACTCAACCCCCCACCTTAAAACTCCTATTAGATTTTCTTTTATCTACAAATAATTTCATTCTCTATTGTGCTCTAATCAAATTCCCATTTAGCAACAACCTCAACATTTGTTCCCTTAAATTTAATTGTTGTTCTACAACTGCATTTGAAGTTATTCCTAAAATATAAGCCAACATTTTAGGAGGTAAGGAAACCCCAATAGAAGAATGGTGAGTGGTGTTGCATCACCATTAGAATCCAAAAAACTCCACTCTGTAGGTTTGTCAATAGCAT
The DNA here is from genome assembly GCA_036559045.1 of Platycarya longipes. Lineage (NCBI taxonomy): Eukaryota > Viridiplantae > Streptophyta > Magnoliopsida > Fagales > Juglandaceae > Platycarya > Platycarya longipes. Next base: position 26,768,266 of record CM071797.1, read on the forward strand.
AATATCTTAAGTTACCCTCCGCACATTTGTTTAACACCTTAGTTTATCCATTTGATTGTAGATGATAGACAAAATTAAAATTTCGTGAGTTCCTTGTAGCTGAAAATTTTTACTGCAAAATGAACTTGTGATAATAGGATCCCTATCAGATACAATGGACTTGGGCATTCCATGCAACTTAAAAATACTAAAAAAAGTTTGGGCACTATACTTGTTGTGACGACCCAGAATTTCGTGTTTTATTTTATTTAAATTAATTAATTATTAAAAGGGTGGTGGAGGTATTTTATTTATTTAAGCACTTGAAGTTGGGCTTAAAATTGAGCCTTGGAAGCATGACTTGGGATATTGGCCCAATTAGTATATCAAAGCCCATAAGCCCATGAAAATGATCCATGAGTCAACCAAACCCATGCATGGAGACACATGTCACCCTAGGAAAGTTTTAGTAAGTCTCCAAAGACTAGTAGGTGTGAGGAAAAAATATCAGTAGTTGGAGGGTTTGACTAGTTGTTTATAGGAGGAAGAAGTGTGAAAATCCAAGATGAGATTTTCTCATCTTTGGCCAACTAGGTAGGCGTGTAAGGCAAGGATGAGTCTTCCAATTGAGTTTCCCTAGATGGATATCAAATCTAGGAGGTTGACTTGTACTAGATCTTGTAAGTGTAGAAGATTTGTGTGTAGGAAGATCACTTGGAAGATGTGTGTGACAAGTGACAAGTGGAGTGGTTGTGTCATTGGAAAGAGAAACATTGGTTGGAGAACATGGAGTTTACGTAGGAAATGGAGAAGGGAAGCCAACCTTGCTTTACTTTGAGTCTCCCTATGTAAGCCTCACTTTTGATGTGACAAAGATAGATTTTGTGTAAGAAAATCATTGGAGATATGTGTTGACTTGTAAGGATGTGATGGTGACAAGGAGATGACTACTTTTGGAGAGGAAGAAGTCTTCTAATTTAGTTTCCCTAGGAGCATGCCATATCTAGGTGAGTGACACTTGTAAGATATGATGGAAATAGAGATGGGAACAAGAGAGGTTTCGGTGGAAGCACTTAGCGGAACCCTTCATTGGGTTTTCCTATGCAATCTCATCTAAATCTAGATGAATGACCATTGATAGATCCTGTAAGTAGGAGTGACAAGGTGATTGACAAGTGATAGAAGGATGTGGTATCATTGGAGAGAGGAAAAGAAGATGAAAAGAAAACAAGAGGATTTGGGTGAGCAAAACCGTAGGCCTTGTTTTTGGTTTTCCTAGAATTTTGACAAATCTAGGTGAAAGGACATATGAGATTGTGTAGGGGTGGCTTATACTTGTGTGTAAGAGTGTAAGGTTGAGTGGTGATTGATGGGATGCATGAAAGAAGAAAGGAAACCATGGAGGAGATGAGAAGATTCGGATGACACAAGGAAAAGGGTGTAGCCGAATTGGTGCAAGTCCATTTCCCCAAAATTGATCTTGAGATCTTGGTAAGGGACATATGAGATGATGGATGAGTGTGGAAGAGATGATGTGAAAGAAATTGAGGGGCTAAGCCCATGTGAGGCGCCGGACATGGATGAAAAAGTGAGAAAGAACCCAACCTAAAAGTGATCTAGATTTAGGCATGATGTGATCTAGTGATAGAAGTCACTCAAGTGTCTTTCAAACCTATCAAATGTCAACCCTAAAAAGTAGGGAATGAGTGGCCTAAGGGCCTAGAGTGTCACTTGGCCGAATGGCTTATTCCCTTGTTGTTTCCCACTTGTTTGTTTCACTTGTTCAGCCACACACCTCCATCCTACACACGGCAACAAGTTCTCCCATCTCACTCTCACTTTGCTTCTTATTCTTCTATCTTTTAAGCACCAAAATACCCTAAGTTCAATAAAATCAAGCAAGCATTCTTGAGTGGAAGACTACTTGAAGAGGTAATGCAAAAGCCTAAGCTATTTCAAGAATAGAAAGCTAGGTTAAATCACATGCACACACCAAGGCCTATATCCTTAATATTTTCTTTTGAACTATATGCTTATAAACTATTTTAATGGATTATTTATATATATATTTTCAGAGCAAATATTTGCTACTTGGAGTATTGTAAGTGCACTTTTATCTTGATCTTACCATTTCTTGTATATATATGAGTGAATGTGTTTGTATTGGTTGTTGGATGTATGGAAACGCTAGATTAGGGTTTTCTAAAAGAAATGCTTTGTTGCTATAGTAGAAAATCCATGCTTGATCCATATGATTCTTTAGGCTTGAAATTTGAATATGTTGGTGGATCTAGCTAAGTTGTTGCAAAGAAAATGAAGCATGATGATATGATATATGATGATGGTAGAAATGCATGCATGACTAAGATTAAGTTTGTTAAGTGCTTGGAGATGCTAGGCTAGGTTCTCTTGAAAGAAATGTTTTGTTTATTTAGTTAAAAATATATGCTTAGTCCATATGTTATTGTAGGCCTGAATCTATATTATGTTGATGGTTATAGCTAAATTGATGCGAAGGAAAAAGAAGCATATTGATATGGTATATAGTGATAAGAAAATGCATGTGTGACTAAGATAATATTTGTTGGATGATTGAGATGCTAGGATGAATGCTTAAAGAAATGTATTGTATGCTTAGTGATAAATCCATGCTTAGCAAGGTGTATGATTCTAGGCTTGAGATTTACATTTTTATTGGTGGATTTGGTTACGTTGGTATAAAGGAAAAAGAGAGCATGATTAGTATGAAAAATGGTGACAAAATGCATGCATGTTAAAATGATGTTTGGAGTTGAAAAGAATTTAAATTGGTGCCTATATGGGTTTCGGTTTTAAAGGTTTTAGGGTTAAGTTTTCAATTGATTAACTATTCTTTCATATGATGATTGAGCCTTGAATACATGGAGAGAGTTAGAAGCATGAAAAATTTGGAGGATTCCGTAGCATGATGTTTCGGTTTCACATGTATGATTTAGTGTGCTATTTTGGTGGAAGGAAAAGTGATGAAAATACTAATCCTAAGGACAATAGGGTTCGGTCAACCTCTCTTAGTGAGGCTAAAATGGTTTAGTTAAATTTACTAAGGTTTAATGAGTATGTGGAAGGAAACAGAAAGAAGAAATCCTAGTTAGTAACCAAAGAGGGTCTCGGCCCAACCATAGGGGTGGAGGCCGAGCACCCCACTCAACTCATTAAGCCCAATTATGTGCTTATATATGAATGGTGAGTTGAATGATGTGATGTTTAACTTATGAAAGAAGATGGCTAAGTGTGCACTTGGGTTCGTCTCGGGTTTTTGCATGATTAGTGTTAAAGGTTTGCATGTCACATGCATAAAGCACGAAAATCATGTTTTTAGAGTCAAACCTATTTTCAAAGGAAAAGAAAAGAATTAAAGTTTTTATAAGAATCCCAAAAGCTGGGACGGGGTAGTGCCCCAGTGGAACTTCCTGTTTACTCAGGAGTGATTAAAGTTGAGTGAAAGCCTCTAGGTTGACGAAGAACAGTCGGCGGACCATGTATGGCTCCAAAAGGTGTCCAGAGCGTGGTCGCACCTAATGTTAGTGGGTGCCATAAAAGCGGTGTTGGTCTCGGCCTCACCATATGAAAAGTTTGTAGTTGCTCGGAGAGAAATCTCCGAGTGACGAAAAGCGCGAAAGGGCGCGAAACGTATTCACCTAGGTTGACATGGTCGCCGGGTGTGACGGAAACTAGCGGGGAGCACACGGTGCATAGGGGAACCGTGAGGTGTCCAAAATGAACAGTGACGGGGAAGGCGATACGTAACTCCCGTATGACTGACGTGACGACGGTGAAGGCGATATGTAACTGCCGTCGAAGTCAAAGAATGATATGAATATAATAAGTGGCGCCTAAGATAAGAAATGATGAAAAAAATGAAAAGTTTTTACGTAAAAGGGTTTTTAAAGCATGAGCCAAAAGAATTTCGTATATGATTAACCCTTTTTATGAAAAGCGAGTATATGAGCAAAGATTGAAAGAAAGTCAAGTTTTTATGAAAGTCTTTATGAGCATATGCATTTGCTAAGTCATTAGTCGCATATGCATGACACATGTTCTATTTGTTATTCACTGATATGTATGCTTGAAATGATTTTGTTGAGATAGTTGTGTACTTATTGAGATTTCTCGAAATCTCACCCTTTTATATTTCCACTATCGTTCATTGTGGGGACGATAGAAGTTGTTGCAGGAAAAGATGACGTCGACGACTATGAGACTCGGCGAGACTCTCTAGACCATTGATGGTCTAGTGATCTCCCCACTTGTTTACGTGGTTGCGGGATCAGCATTTGGATGAGGATGTTTACTTACGTATTATTTAGATTTTAGAGGTTCCCGATGTTTTGGGAGAGTATATATATTTTTGGAGACTGATACTCTTAATGACATTTAGTAATATGAAGTTTATTCTGGGATCTTAAATTTGTTATACCATGTGACGTAAGGTAAATTTTTAAGTTCTTGCCTGATTATAGAATGGCTTGACCTTTTCTGCTGCGAAAATTTCCTATTCACTGCATTTAGTTTTAAATGCATACTCGAACATAAATAAGAACGAGGGGTGAATTTCCTTGTGTTGTTTATCCCCGACGTCTCGGTTTGCGCCCGATCCCAAGCGTGAATGGGGGCGTCGACACTTGTTGTAGAAGGATGAGCAAGGTAAAAAAGGTACAAAATTAGTGAGTCTATCTACCACTATCAATGTTACAGTAAACCCCTTTAATAGAAGCAACCCTTTAACAAAGTCCATACAAACATCTAATCATGGAGGGCTGGGAATTAGTAGAGGCTGCAGGAGCTTAGTTGGATATAGATTTTCATGCTTATCGGCTTGACATACATCACATTCCTTGACCAACTTCCTGATATCTTTTCTTATCCTTTCCCAGAAAAAGTCTAGCTTAGTTTTTTGCACTTACTTTTGATAGCCAATATGGCCAGCTTATGGACTGCAATATATATGATGTAGTATTTCTTTTTTAAAAGGGAAATTAGAAACCACTACTACTATTTGGCCTTTCCTCAACATAAGCCCTAGTTGAATACTGTAATGCTTGGGTCATTCTAATAATTGCTGTAGCTTAGAATAAATGTCAATGATTAAGGAGAAAGATATTACGTTTGTTCAATTCATCAATCCACAAAGGAATTGGAAAATTGATCAGAGCCGCAATAACCATTTCCTCTTCAGACTTCCTTGAAAGTGCATTTGTAGCTTTATTGTCCTTTGCCCTCTTGTAATCGATAGTGAAGTCATACCCATTAACTTTAGCAACCATTTCTATTAAATTTTGGATCCAATCCTTCACTTTAGGAAGTACTTCAAAGACTACTGAATAGTTTTGATTTTAAAAGTCTGTCCCAACAAATAGGACCTACATTTACGAACTGTTGATACAAAGGCCAAGAACTCATTCTCATATGTAGAAAAGAAAAGAACCTTACCTTTTAAAGCCTTATTATAAAAAGCAATAGGTTGGCTCTCTTTCATGAGCACAACCCTTAAGCCCCAAAGCATTACACCTAATTGTGAAACTTTTGATAAAATTGAAACTTTTGGTAAAATCGGGTAATCCTAGAAGTGGATGTTCAATCATTGCTTTCTTTAAAGAGAAATAAAACACACACAATACTATACGCAACATTTTACACAATACCTTGTAAAAGCAAATGTATTTCTGTAAAGTGATGTTAGTTGTATAAGACAATTTACAGAAATACTCTTACTTCTTTTCTTTAAATACATATAGGCTTTGGTTGCTTCTTCATTCCACACAAAGGACTTCTTTAACAAAACTGTAAATGGAGCTGCTATCTTACCTTAATACCTTATAAACTTCTTATAATAGCCAATGAGGCCCAAGAAACCTCTCAATACCTTCAAGGAAGTCATAACAGGTCATGCCAACATAGAGGCAAATTTGGATAGATTAGATCTAACTCCACAACCCGATATGACATGGCCCAAGCAATCAATCTCTTCTAATCCAAACTTACATTTCGACATTTTTGCATATAAGGTATTTTTCTTTAGCACCTCCAACACTTATTTGAGGTGATGCATATGCTCTACAAAATCTTTGTTGTAAATCAGAATGTCATAAAAAAAGACTAGTACAAATCTTCTAAACAATGGTGTGAATATATCATTCATTAATCATGAAAAGTAGCAGGGGCATTGATAAGGTCAAAAGACATTACTAAGAACTCCTAATGGTCTTTAAAGTTCTAAAAACTTCATTCTCAATGTCATCTTCCCTCACTTGAATCTAGTGATACCCAGATCTCAAATTTAATTCTGAGAAAGCAGTGGCTCCAAATAATTCAAGTAACTCATCAATGATATATAAAAAAAAATGTCTTTTATGCTTCTTGATTTAGGACACGGTAGTCCACATATATTCAACAACTAATTAACTTAAGCAAATCCTGTACGTACAATAGAGATCGTGATAATTTCATAAACTCAAAAAAGCAAATAAATGATATAATGGATATAGTTCGAGGCACCCTTCCTGCAAAGAGAGTTCCACTGGTTACAAGCTTGAAAGATAATGATCTAAAGATAATCTCTTTATCTTACGCTAGTTTTTTTCCTTATGCGTCCCATATGCCCCTCGCGTTTACAAGTTAGTAACATAAACTCATAACAAAAAACAAAGAAATCTAAAAAGACTGTAAAAACAACACTTTGATCTACAATCTGCAGCCTCATACCCACAAAACCCTGTGATTAATGAAAAATAAAATGCAATAGTCCTTCTTCCCAAAATGGTGTCGTTCGGTTCCTACTTAAACTTCACAGTTATTTCATTTCCACTTCTTCACGTGCAAACTTCCCTACTTCAATGAAGGTAATTGACAAACTTTAGAGCACTATTATTAGTTTCGTTATATGCATTTTCAAAATCACATCTTGTAAAGATTGATTTTGTATATCAAGAAAAAGTCCCATATTGGATTATATATATTCTTTGAACCAAATAATAATAAAATTTTATTATTTTCTTTATATGTTCTAGTCTACAATTATATATTTGTGGAATTGGTATCATATAAAATTATATCAAAATGAATAATTTTATAAATAAATAAATATTAATATTTACTAAGAAACACTTTGTATCATCAACTTAATACACATTTCATATATCAAAATAAACTTAATACAAATTTCACAAAGTTGATTTTAATAGATATGATTAGAGAAAAAAACAGTAAAATAATGTTTGAAGAGTGAGTAGTGTATCTTCAAATTTGAAGAAATACTATTCATAATTGTGTAAAATTTTGAAGATGCAAAATCCAATTAATGTTGATCAATTTGAAGAGATATTATGCAAATATAAAAATGAATATGAGATGCATAAGCTATTGTCATTGTTGTAATAATATATATATAGGCTAAAGTGGGGCATACCAGAACATGGAGAATGAGAGAAAAATCCAAACCGATAACTTGAAATGAGAATAGATAATTGGTGCGAGTCATGTATTTTGATCTAAACCTATTCATAGGGAAAAATCTCATCATTCCGATTGGTGATTCGGCATCCTTAAAATAAAATTTTGTGCGTTATGATAGGTGGCATTAATCTCATCCTGGTGAAGTCGGCATTGAAAAACATTTTTGACTTTTTGAATTACTTATGACTTATGAGAGAGAGATGTAGACATTGGGATGAGAAGGGACGTCGACTGAAAAAGTGATGAAAATGAGGTAAAACTCAAGGTTTTACTTAGGTTTTATTTAGTTACACAGATAAGATAATTAAGAATAAAAGTTGAATATTGAAGTGTCAGAGTAAGTAATGCTAGACTACTCACCCCTGCACTTATATCTGATTTACCAAAATGTGTCAAATCTACCAATAATAATCCTATTAAAGCCGAAATTCACTAGAGTTGTTTCTTCATTCTTTTCCATAGAAAAATCTCATGTTTTCACATAATTCTCTTCATATAATATCATAGAATATATTTCTAAGGTCTCATAATTTTTCTAGCATTTTTTCATAGCTAAAACTACTCCAAAATTTAATATGTTTCAATTTAATACAAAAATAAAGATTAAACCCAAATAAATATTAAATATAATCCAATCACCAAACCACTTATTCTATACCAAGATTAAGTTAATATATGCACTTAAATTTTTTTCTAAAATTAAATTGGATATCTATGGTTGGAAAACGCACCACTTCTTCTCCAATGTCCTCAATTAGCTCTCTTTTGGCACTTAGGTGATGTGAGTGAGTTTTTGTGTATTGTTCTTGGCTATTTCTCACTATATCCGACTGGTATCTCTCATGGGGAAAGAAGAGAAGCCCATGCATTTATTTATAGGTATGAGAGGTGTGGGATGCAAGGGAAGATAATTTTGGCATTTCAGCACACCCTTGGTTGATTGGGGTGATGTGTCCCCTACACTTGTAGTCTCATGATCACCCCTAATCCTATCAGAATTTTCTGATATTTTAATCCCATGGTCAAGATTAATCTACCTATAAAATGATCTTGATCAATGACTCAAAGAGTTCCAACATATGGGGGTTTATTCCATGCACACCAAGTATTTGATCTTCGGTTCTATTACTTCCTCTTGAATTTCTTCCTCAAATTTCACAAATTTATTTATATTTAGATCCAAATTGAATTTCTCTAGTTAACACTTTGCTAAAATTTCCAAAGGTTCACCCAAAATAACTCTAAAGAAATTATACTTAAACTAGGCAAAAAAATAAAATAAAAATAAAAATTTGGATTATTACATTCTCTAATCCTTAAAATAAATTTCGTCCTCGAAATTTGAAAGGTTAAACCTCAATATTGTAAAAGCAATCCATGTCTATAAAAGTTTCAAGCAGACCATACTAAACATTTATACCTATACTGGTATTTTCTATCATATTATCTCCTCGAATCAATATTTCATACCTAACAAAATATTTCTGTCAAATCAACTCACAAGGACATGCATTCTACAAAACCCATTCATTCATCATTACTACACCCCGATCATCAAATATCACAAATAAAACCAAAACTCCATCAAATAGAAAACTAACAAGTTAATTGGTTGATTTCTAATTCACATACTCAAAGGACAACTCTTTATCCTCCAAATGATTATTCATATTCTATCTCTGAGAACTTAAAATCACCTATCAAGTTATCCTCAATTAAAATCTATTTCCTAAGTAATCTCTAGATTCTCAAAATTGATGTAGCTTGAACCTTTGATCATTACCGACGTCTCGTTCTTTTATCATTTTATCTTCCTGAAATATACCAAATTTCATCATAAGTTACATTTCACTTTAATAACTATACACTTTTGGCATCCAAATCATTCACCAAATCCACCTTACTTCACAAAGATTCAAGCCTATTACATTACTATGTGATCTTTTCCTAGGACAATATGGATTTACCTAGAGTCGTATTGCTTTGATACTATTTTGTGACGCCCCCAATTTACGTTCATAATTCAATGTAAATTGAAGTGTCAGGGTAAGTAACGCTAGGCTACTCATCTCCGTACTTATCGAAATTTAATGCAAATTGCAGCGAAAAAATTCTGAATAAAAATTTTCTAATGATCACATAGTGAAATAAAATCACAATATCCATATCATCCATTCTTAAAAATATCGTTGTATTTTTACATGCATAATCCATTTAGTTTTATCTGTTATGTACATAACTTATTCTCAAAACCTAGACTAACTTTATGGACATTCAAGTTCATTTGAGTTCCTTAAGTCATCGGACCTTCTATTTTCTTAGTCATTAATCTTGCAACATAATTTTATATTTTCAAAAAGGAAAATATACAAGAGTGAGATTTCCTTGAAAATCTCAGTAAGTACACACGTAACTTAATAAAAGCATAGATATTGTAAAATAATCACATACATGTCAAACAGTCAGAGTATGCATTTATGGCATGCTTCATGTAACTCATGCATGATTTAGACCTATATTCTTCATGGACCTACTCTATTATACTTAAACTCTTATTTCTTTTCTTTCGTAACATTGTGAGTGTTACTTGTTTCGTATCATCGATAGGCGTCCCCATCGAATATTACTTATTCTGTATCATCGATAGGCTTAGGTCCCTATCGGATCTCACTTATTTCGTATCATCGACAAGCTTAGGTCTCTACCGAATTTCATATCATCGATCGGCTTAGGTCCATGCCGGATTTCATATCATCGATAGGCTTAGGTCCCTGCCTACTCGTCAGTCATACGGGCATATCACTGGTCCCCATCATGACGTGACTGACTTATTAATCTCTCTACTTGTAAAGTTTTCTTAACGTATTTTCTTAAAACAGATTTCATGATTTATGACGACACATATATGTGACGTAATGCAACATACGCATAAACTTAGAGTTATAACATGCATTTGCATAAAATTAAACTTATGAAATGCATATTTTATGTCCATATAAGTCTTATAATATGTGAGAATATTTCACAATAGCATATATCACATGCATATATATTTACGTCACATCAATTCATAAAGTCAATGCCTACTATGATAAACTCGGCTCTGACTTCAATTCTAATTTCATCCTTGATTAAGTCCTTATCTCTTAGCCTTCCATAACTTCTTGAATCAAATGAATAAGTTATGTCTGATTTATCAAAAAGTGTCAAATCTGTCAATAATAATCTTATTAAAGTCGAAATTCACTAGAGTTGTTTCTTCATTCTTCTCCATAGTAAAACCTCATTTTTTCACATAATTATCTTCATATGATATCATAGAATATATTTCTAAAGTCTCATAAGTTTTCTAGCATTTTTCCATAACAAAAATCACTCCAAAAGTTAGTATGTTTCAATTTAACACATAAACAAATATTAAACTCAAATAAATATGAAACATAATTCAATCACCAAACCACTTACTATATACCAAGAATAAGTTAATATATGCACTTAAAAGTTTTTCCAAAAATAGATTGGATGTCTATGGTTGGTCTTGCACCACTTTTTCTCCAATATTCTCATTTCGCTCTCTTTTGACACTTAGGTAATGTGAGTGAGTTTTTGTATATTTTTCTTGGCTATTTCTCACTATAGCCGACTGGTATATCTCATGGGGAAATAAGAGAAGTCCATGCATTTATTTATATGCATGAGAGGCATGCGGAGCAAGTGAAGAGAGCTTGGGCATTTCAGCACACCCTTGACTGATTGGGGTGATGTGTCCCCTATCCCTAATCCTATGGGGCATTTATGATATTTTAATCCCATAGTTGAGATTAATTTACCTATAAAATGATCTTGATCAATGACTCAAAGAGTTTCAACACTGGGGGTAAAGACAAAACAACATCATAGGAAATCTTCTAATGGGTGTATCTGGCCACTTGGCCTCCCTTCAAGGTCAGCTATGTTTTAGTCGAAATAAGTCCTTGATACAATTTGATTCTTCACAAAGTCTGAACATTAAAGTTTAATATCCTCCTCTTATGGTTCTATAGAATTTTGAATCACTTCATTATGAGATCAGAGGAGAGAGATATGATTGATTCACCGAAATACGTCAAAACCACCCGAGAACACCCAATCCGAGTTCTCCATTTGTTTTCCTTTATTTTCTTACCCACCAAGGCTTCTAGATGAATTGTTATCAACTTGCCACGTGGTCTCACACATGTCAAGAGGTTTAGAAACCTGAGAAACCAGTTGGATCTTCGTCTCATGGCAAGGTTGGTGCACTTTGCTTAAGTCGGTTACCAGTTGACTTCTATTCATGTCCGTCCACTTCACATCCAATTTAGTCCTTAATCCAGTCCTTATATTCAAAAACCTAAAACATTAAAATTCTATATTTTCCTCTTAAGATGCTATACGAATTGTAATCACCTCATTTGGACCTCATATGAAGAAATTATGCTCATTACACGAAAATACGACAGACCAGCCCGAGAGTTCATTCCAAGCACACCAAGTGTTTGATCTTTGGTACTATTACTTCCTCTTAAATTTCTTTCTCAAATTTCAAAAATTTACCTTTTTCTATGTCTAAATTGAATTTCTATAGTTGACACTTTACTAAAATTTTCAAAGGTTCAATAAAAATAAAGAAATTGTAATTAAACTAAGTATTAAAAAAAAAATGGAAATTTCAGATTATTATATTTTCCCCCCTTAATATAAATTTTGTCCTCGAAATTTGGGAGCTTGAATCTCAATATTGTAACATATTGGAACTTTTTGGATATATGCATATAGTTCCCATGAATCTTTTATTAGTATTGGAGGAAAAATCAGTGAGGATATTAAGTATGATGAGAAGATATGATTTTTGAATATTCGAGAAGATATTGTATAGAAATTTAAGGAGAATTTATAAAGGAAGTTAAATGGTATAAGTAAGATATATACCACATGATATTTTTGAATTAGGCAAATTTAGACAGTTTCAATATCTTTTTATAATCTGGACATAACTCTCCCATTTTATTTGGATTGGGATGATTCAAGATGATTTTGAAAGCCAAGAGAAATATGTATAACTCTTATGTTTTGAGTTTTTGAAAAAATAGACTCAATCAAATACGAAATTGGCATTGAAGTGGTAGTATAGAATTGGACATATAAGCATTGACTTGGAATTGACTAGTGACTCTGATTAAGATTAAATCTTTAGATTATTTTCTTAATTATCCTAAGATCTTGATAATTATGTAGATATATGGCAAATGAGGAGGTTTTACTTAGGAAATTTTGTATGAAACAAGAAGGAATATCTACCAAACACTTGGTATGTCCGGATTGGTGTTCTTAAGCTGATCTGTCGACTTTCAATAGAATAATCATAAGTTTGTCATATGAGGTCAAAATGAAATAATTCTAGTTTTTATAGAACATTAAAAAAGATATCTATAATTTTCATGTTTTGGGTTTTTGAAGATAAAGACTGGATCAAGGACTAAATCTAGTGTAAAGTGGACGGACAATAATAGGAGTCAACTAGTAACCGACTTAAGCAAGGTGCACTGATTTGGCCATGTGACGAAAATTAAATTGGTTCTTCAGGATTCTCAACCTATTGGCATGTGTAGGTATATGTAACAATTGAGGAATAAATCATCTAAAAACCTTGGTGGGTAAGAAAACAAAGGAAAACAAATGGAAAATTCGGATTGGGTATTCTTGGGTGGTTTTGACGTATTTTGGTAAATAAGCATATCTACCTCATTTGATATTGGAATAAGGTGATTCAAAATCCTGTAAAATCTTAAGAGGAGGATATAAAACTTTCATGTTATGAGTTTGCAAGGAATATAATTTTATCTAGGACTTATTTGGAATGGAAGTGGCCAGATGCACCCTATTAGAAGAAACCATCATGCTATTTTGTTTCTACTCCCATGTGCTGGAATCATTTGAGCCCTTGATCAAGATAAGATGGAAGTTGGAACAAACATGACCATTGAGCAGCTAAGCTTAGATTAATGTCATGATGATGCCTAAAGGGAGGAGAGACACATCACCTATTCAGCTAAGACAAATACCTGAGTGCTTCATGCACTCTTACTCCTAATATCTTCATATTCCACTCATTTCACACATATAAAAGTGTAAGAAGCATAAGAAGCACTTCAAGGTTTCTTTTGGTGGACATAAATGACAACTTAAGGGGAAGAAGCAAGAAAAACCTCATCCAAACCATATTTGTTTTATCTAAAACCCAAAGGAGAGTGGTTAAGAATTTTGAAGGGAATTTGCACAAAGTCTACTCCAAACACTCAATCAAACTTTGGAGAAAGTAGTAAGCACATTTATCAAATTAAATTTGGCATAGAATAAGTGGTTAGGTGATTGGATTATGTTTGATATTTATTTGAGTTTAATCTTTATTTATGGGTTAAATTGAAACATGTTGAAGTTTGGAGTAGTTTTTGTTATGAAGAAATGTTAGGAAAATTATGAGACTTTAGAAATATATTTTATGATTTTATATGAAGATAATTATGTGAAAAAAGGAGGTTTTTATAGAGAAAAGAATGAAGAAACAACTCTAGTGAATTTCGGCTTTAATAGGATTATTATTAGCAGATTTGACACCTTTTGGTAAATTGGACATAACATGTTCATTTGATGTCGGATTTAACTGATTCAAGAGGCAATAGAAATATAAGAGAAATATCTACAACTTTTATTTTTTAACTTTTAAGATCTAAGGGCTTAATTAAGGATGTAATTGGTATTGAAGTTAAAATTGAGTTTATTATAGCAGACATTGACTTTATGAATTGATGTGATGTAAATGTATGTGCATGTGATGTATACTATTGTGAAATATTCTCACATATTTTTATGAACATAAAATATGCATGTCATAAGTCTAAGTTTATGCGTATGTTACATTTTGTCACATATATGTGTCATCATAAGTCATGAAGTTTGTTTTAAGAAGATACGTTAAGAAAACTTTAGAAGTGGAAAGATTAATAAGTTAGTTACGTCATAACGGGGACCAGCGATACGCCTGTATGACTAACGTGCCGACAGAGACCTAAACTTGTCGATGATACAAAATATTTGATGGGGATCTAAGCCTGTCAATGATATGAAATATTCGACGGGGACCTAAGCCTCTCAATGATACGAAATATTTGACGGGGATATAAGCTTGTCGATGATACGAAATCAGTAAGATTCGATGGGGACGTCTATCGATGATACGAAATAAGTATAACTCACAATGTTACGAAAGAAAATAAGAGTTTAAGTATCATAGAGTGGGTTCATGGAGAACATAAGTTTAAGTCATACATTAGTCACATGAAGCATGCCATAAATGCATACTTTGACTGTCTAGCTTGTATGTGATTATTTCACAATAATTCTCTTCATATAATATCATAGAATATATTTCTAAAGTCTCATAATTTTTCTAGCATTTTTCCATAGCAAAAATCACACTAAAATTCCATATGTTTCAATTTAACCCATAAACAAAGATTAAACTCAAATAAATATCAAATATACTCCAATCACAAAATTACTTATTATATGCCAAGATTAAGTTAATATATGCACTTATAAATTTTTCCAAAACTAGATTGGATGTTTATGGTTAGTCTCGCACCACTTCTTCTCCAATGCCGTCAATTAGTTCTCTTTTGACATTTAGGTGATGTGAGTAAGTTTTTGTGTATTTTTCTTGGTTATTTCTCACTATGGTTGACTGGTATCGCTCATGGGGAAAGAAGAGAAACCCATGCATCTATTTATAGGCATGAGAGGCGTGGGATGCAAGAGAAGAGAGCCTAAGCATTTCAGTAACACCTTTGGCTGATTGGGGTGATGTGTCCCCTACACTTGTGGTCTCACGATCACTCCTAATCCTATGGAGATTTATTGATATTTTAATCCCATGATTGAGATTAAACCACCTATAAAATGATCTTGATCAAAGGCTCAAAGAGTTCCAACATATAAGGGTAAAAACAAAACAACATCATAGGAAATCTTCCAATAGGTGTATCTGGCCACTTGGCCTCGCTTAGGGGTCAGCTACGTTCTAGTCCAAATAAGTCCTTGATACAACTCGAAAACTCAAAACATGAAAGTTTAAGATCAGCCTCTTAAGGTTCTATAGGATTTTTAATCACTTCATTACGAGATTGGATGAGAGAGATATGAGTAATTCACTGAAATAGATCAAAACTCACTTGGGAACATCCAATCCGAGTTCTCCATTTGTTTTCTTACCCATCAAAGCTTCTAGATGAATTCTTATTAACTTGTCACATGTTCTCACACTTGTCAAGAGGTTTAGAAACCTGAGAAACTAGATTGATCTTTGTCACATGGCAAGGTTAGTGCACTTTGCTTAAGTCGGTTACCAGTTGACTCATATTCCTATCCGTCCACTTCACATCCGATTTAGTCCTTGATCCAGTTCTTATATTCAAAAACCTAAAACATGAAAAATCTATATTTTCCTCTTAAGATTCTATACGAATTAAAATCACCTCATTTGGACCTCATATAAAGAAATTATACTCATTACATGAAAAAACGATAGACCAACCCGATAGTTTTTTAAGGACTGGATCAATGACTAAATCGGATGTGAAGTGGACGAACAGGAATATGAGTCAACTGGTAACCGACTTAAGCAAAGTGCACTGACCTTGCCATGTGGCGAAGATCAAACTGGTTTCCAGATTTCTAAACCTCTTGACATTTGTGGGAACATGTGGCAAGTTGATAAAAATCATCTAGAAGTCTTGGTGGGTAAGAAAACTAAGGAATACAAATGGAGAACTCGGATTGGGTGTTCCCAGGTGGTTTTAATGTATTTCGGTGAATTAATCATATCTCTCTCATCTGATATCGTAATGAAGTGATTAAAAATCCTATAGAACTTTAAGAGAAGGATCTTAAACTTATATGTTTGAGAATAAGTGAGTTATGCATGTAAAAATACAATGATATTTTTAAGAACGCAAATTAAAGTAACAGGGTAAGTAACACTTGGCTACTCACTCCCATACTTATCTAAATTTAATACAAATTGCAGCGAAAAAGCTCTAATAAAAATGTTTAATGATCACATGGTGAAATAAAACTACAATATTCACATCATCCATTCTTAAAAATATCTTTGTATCTTTACATGCATAACCCAGTTAGTTTTGTCTGTCATATACATAACTTATTCTTAAAACCTATACTAACTTCATGGTCATCCAGACTCCTTTGAGTTCTTTAAGTTATTAGGTCTTCCTTTTTCTCAGTCATCAATCCTTGAAAATCTCAGTAAGTACACACGTTACTTAATAAAAATATAGATATCGTGAAATAATTACATATAAGCCAGACAGTTAGAGTATGCATTTATGACATGTTTCATGTGACTCATGCATGACTTAAACTTATGTTCTTCATGGACCCACTCTATGATACAGAAACTTTTATTTCTTTTTTTTTCGTAACATTGTGAGTCTTATTTGTTTCGTATCATTGATAGGCGTCTCCATCAAATATTATTTATTCCGTATTATCGACCGGCTTAGGTCCCTGCCGAATTTGGTATCTTTGATAGGCTTAGGTCCCTACCGGATTTCGTATCTTCGATAAGCTTAGGTCCCTACCGGATTTCGTATCATCGACAGGCTTAGGTTCCTGCCGGCACGTCATTTATACGGGTGTATTGCTGGTCCCCGTCATGACGTGACTGACTTATTAATCTTCCCACTTGTAAACTTTTCTTAACGTATTTTCTTAAAACAGATTTCTTAACTTATGACGACACATATATGTGACGTAATGCAACATATGTATAAATTTAGACTTATGACATGCACTTGCATAAACTTAGACTTATAACATGCATATTTTATGTCCATATGAGCCTTATAACATGTGAGAACATTTCACAATAGCATACATCACATGCACATACATTTACGTCATATCATTTCATAAAGTCAATGCATACTATGATAAATTCGGTTCTGACTTCAATCCCAATTTTATGATAAAATATAAAAGTTATAAATATTTCTCTTAACTTTTCACAGTCTTTTGCATCGGTTAAATCCGACATCAAATGAACAAGTTATGTCTGATTTACCAAAAGGTGTCAAATCTGCCAATAATAATCCTATTAAGGCTGAAATTCACTAGATTGTTTCTTCATTCTTTTCCATATAAAAACCTCATATTTTTACATAATTCTCTTCATATAATATTATAGAATATATTTATAAAGTCTCATAATTTTTCTAGCATTTTTCCATAGTAAAAACCACTCCAAAATTCAATATGTTTCAATTTAATACCTAAACAAAGATTAAACTCAAATAAATATCAAATATAATCCAATCACCAACCATTTATTATATGTTAAGATTAAGTTAATATATGCACTTACAAATTTTTTCCAAAGTTAGATTGGATGTTTATGGTTGGTCTTGCACAACTTCTTCTCCAATGCCCTCAATTAACTTTCTTTTGGCACTTAGGTGATGTGAGTGGGTTTTTTTGTTTTTGTTTTTTTTTTGCTATTTCTCACTATGGCCGACTAGTATCTCTCATGGGAAAAGAAGAGAAGCCCATGCATCTATTTATAGGCATGAGATACGTGGGGAGCAAGGGAAGAGAGCTTGGGCATTTCAACACACCCTTGGCTGATTGGGGTGATGTGTCCCCTACACTTGTGATCTCATGATAACTCCTAATCCTATGGGGATTTTATGATATTTTAATCACATGGTTGAGCTTAATCCACCTATAAAATGATCTTAATCAATGACTCATAGAGTTTCAACACATGGAGGTAAAGATAAAGCAACATTATCGGAAATCTTTCAATGGGTGTATCTAGCCACTTGGCCTCCCATAGGGGTCAGCCACGTTCCAGTTTAAATAAGTTCTTGATACAATTCGATTCTTCAAAAACTTAAAATAGAAAAGTTTAATATCATCCTCTTAAGATTCTATGGAACTTTGAATCACTTCATTAAGATATCAGATGAGAGAGATATGATTAATTTATCAAATCACATCAAAACTCACCCGAGAACATCCAATCCAAACTCACCATTTGTTTCCTTTTGTTTTCTTACTAACCAATGCTTTTAGATCAATTTTTATCAACTTGTCACATGTTCCCACACATGTCAAGAGATTTAGAAATCTGATAAACCAATTTGATCTTCGTCACATGGCAAGGTTGGTGCACTTTGCTTAAGTCGGTTACCAGTTGACTCAAATTCCTATCCGTCCACTTTACACCAGATTTAGTTCTTAATCCATTCCTTATCTTCAAAAATCTAAAATATGAAAGTTTTAGATATGTCTCTTAATGTTCTATACGAATTATAATTATCTCATTTGGACCTCATATGAAATAATTATGCTCATTTCACCAAAACCCGATAGACCAGCCCGAGAACACTTAATCCGGGCACCAAATGCTTGATTTTTGGTTTTATCACTTCCTCTTGAATTTCTCCGCTAAATTTCAAAATTTTATATCTTCCTAAGTTCAAATGTAATTTCTCTAGTTGATGCGTTATTAAAATTCTTAAAAGTTCATCCAAAATTTATCTTAGAATACATTTAAGTGTCAAATTCTATTTTTATGAAAAATATACTTTTAATAAATTCCTTTAAAATATTCCCAAGTAAATATTTTATTTTTAAAAAATTGGGCTATTACAATTTTATTAAAATATTATTTTTATATAAAATATAATAAAGAATTGAAAAGATTAAATTATTTATTATATTTTAAATAAAAGAATAAAAAAAATTAAAATATCAGACGAAATGATTAACGAAGCTAGTTCTTAGTGCACAATCCACTTGTCTTCAAAAGAGAAGAAGAGTAGATTATTTAGGCCTAACAACTAACAAGAGCTTGGGCTTGAGTGTTGGGTATTGCACGGCCTGAAGCCATTCTTCAGATCATATACCGGGCGACTTCCATGTGAGCTTGGTTCTTTTTCAAAATAATAAAATAATCCAAGAGGCACGTAATCAACTTCCTTTTTAGAGAAGAAAAACAATAAAGGAAACCGAAAATAACGAATCATCTACTAAAATAAACCATTTATCAAACATTTATTTTCTAATTAAGTCCTCTATGAGGTAGCTAGAAAAAAAGGAAAATATAAAATCGTAAGCAATAACAATAGTTCATTTGCTTAACAAGATAAATCTAGTACTTTAAAAAGAAGAAGAAAAAGATAAATCTAGTAATGAAAACCATACTCAAGTGATACAATTATTAAATCTTTTCTTTCTCTCTCTTGAAGGCAATATCTCTCTTCTAGGGTTTTTAAAAAAATCGTCGGCGTTGGTGAGGAAGGCGAAGCTCCGACTCTGTCCCTCTTCCTTCTTCTCTTTTTTTCTCTTTTATTCTGGCCACCGTGATTTGTATAGGGTTACCGGTGGTTTTCGAGTTTTCTTTAGTGTTTTAATGGCTGTTGCAGGTTAGGAGAACTGATATCCATAAGGCCAACACGCGCATAGCCGCTGTTCCCTTTGCTCACCGATCGAGTTGTCGCCGGGAGTTTTTGTCGAACGGAGCGACGCGTACTCCAAACGCTTGGAGGCCGATTCAAAGCGAGCTTCTATGTGCCTCTATTTTTCGGTGGATCCCTTTTGCCATTGGGCAACTCTTAGTGGATTTAGGTACTGGCGTTTTTTTTGGTAGGTCTCCAACTCCTAGTGTGGTGCGTGGCTTCCACTCATCACCACAAACAGTTATTAGTTCTTTAATGTTGTATTTTGTTATTGTTTTATTGTTGTTGTGTTGTATATTTTCATTTATATACAGAAAATGTAAAAAAGTAAGAAATAGTCTCTCGAACTTTATATCCGTTGTGAGTTTAGTTTTCTCTTAAGAGAGTAACTTAATAAATGCCTTATATGGAGGCAGTGTTATTTCTCTCAAATTTTGTCTGGGAGGCATAGAAGCTGCACATCATTATGTAATTAGTTGATCGTTTGGTCACATTATAAGTTTCATATATCATGAGTTTCAATGAATGAAACTTTTCTAAAAAAAAAAAAAGTTATACAATTATTAGCATAAGAAAAATGTTACAATTATAAAGAAATTTTAAAAAAATAAATTTGTAAATTGACATCGCTTAATATAATATTTAATATAGTATGTTAGATTGTAAAATAGATCTAATATCATAATAATCTATTACAATTTGTAAATTTACTTTTATGAAAAAATTTATAGTTACAACTTTTGTATTTAGAATAAAATTAAAATAAATTATTTTTATAACACGAAAAAAAAAAAAAAGTTTGTTGGAGCTGAATCACAAAAAAGCTTGCCATTATTTCTGTTAGTGTGTTTAGTATAAACAAATTAGATATCAATGCTTGGTGCGGTTAGAGCCGTAAGGAGAAAAGGCGTGTTACATGTTGTTTCAGGCTTTCAGCTTTACATCATTTTCAAACATCGCGTTTCCTATACGAAAATAAAGTGCGAATCTTGGCTCGAAAAGAAGACATTATTCGCGTTGTTTTGCATGAGTTGTTAGAAAGTAAACCAATTTTAATGGTGGTGACGAGAAGTGTAATGAATTGTGGTCCAAGTCAAGTGCCACGTCATGATCGTGGGGAAAATTCATAGGAACGTGGCAAGGCCAGGCTGTTTAGCTTTCTTCCAGAAATGAAGGTCGCATGCCCTTTCTACTTACTTTTCTCCAAAGTTATGGAAGCCTCAATTTCGAATGTCCAAACCTCACTTTAATTAGGTTGTTACACGCGATGATGTTTCCAACTAACTTCCTGCCGTCTCCACATCTTATCCCATGTGTTTTACACGTGATCATATTTTTTTATTAGAAGATTCTATAGTTCAAGAGAGGTTAATTTCTATATTTTGGACACTTCTTATGTATTATACAATATGAGAATAACACAATATGAGAACACAATACAATATATAAATTTTATACTACTTTATTTTCAAAACAGAAATATTGCTAAAGCCATAGACCCGGAAATCCCGACTGTGGTTTTAGATTTTTTTTTCTTTAATTTTTTTAATTTAATGATTAAAGATGAGTTTTATAATGATGTTGTATTTTTTTCTTTTTTTACTTTTTTTAAGAAAAATAATTAAAAAGTGTTAAAAAAATAGATGAAATTAAAAGACAAAAAATAAAAAATAAAAAAAATTACACAAGTGAGATTTCCAGTCGAGAATCTCAGTCTATGGTTGTAGTATGTAGATCAAAGACTTTTTTAATATTATTTTAATTGAAAAAGCTGAAAGTATCTTGAAATCTCTAGAAAAGAGTTCAATGAAGATGTTTTTGAATTTCATATATTTAGAAATGAAATAATTAATGAAGAAAATTTGAGGTGTATTTGTTTGTCAAACAAAGCCGTAATAAGTTCTTTTTTTTTTTACTCAAACAATTTCATTCATATTCAATCATTACAATAAGAAAAGTACAATTATTAAATAGACATTTTAAGTGTAACATACTGCCTAACAATTTCCAGAATGGAATGCCACAATGATCTAGTATTCTTCTTGTTTACAAAATCTAGCCAATGTACGTACTATAGAATTTGTTTCGTGGGGTATAATGAAATTTAACAGCTCGAAATCCTGTAGACAAACTCCTAGTACCAGCGAAATTAGCCCCTTGTCCAGACAGATTCTCCTCTCATCATTTAACATATTTATAATGTGTATCACTCTCAACTATGAGGCTTGCTTGAGGACTATGTGAATATCCTTTCTTTATTTTTTCTCTAATATTTATTTACCGTTCATCACTATATTGTGTACACACCAATCAAGGCTCAAACAACTTCAAAGAGTTGAAAATAGATCTTTCTCCCCTTCCGATCTGTTATGTTATTTTTAAGCATTAATGGACAATTTTACCTTATCCCACCGAAATACTTTCATATCAGCAGTCTTGCATCACAAGCTAGATCACCCCAACATTAAGGAGGGTTTGGATATAAATAGTTTTTCAACATTTTTCATTATTTTATTATTATTTTTTATTTTTATTCATTACTTTTTTATTATTATTTAATATTTTATTATTATTTTTCACTTATTTTTTACTATTATTTACAAATACTCTTAACACCAAACACAACAAAAGATAATACATCGTGAAGTCAACGATCCTTCCAAATTTTGATTTCGTGACTAGTCCCAACTTGCAATTTACAAACTTTCTACAAAATCCACTTAGCTTGTCTTATCACTCTCCAATAGAGCTATAAATAAACAAGTCCCTCAATAACCCACATGGTATTTGTCTGATCAATTTGAATTGAATTCGACTTGTAAAAAAAAAAACTTGCCTAAGAAATTAGATACTTGATTGATTAATAAATGATACATACTCGACAAAATTTAATTTGACTAAAATTGGTTGAAGCCAACTTGTTTATATTCAAGTTGACTCGTTAGCTCAATCCGATTAAAATTCATTCATATATTGACAATTTTATACATACATCTATATATATATATATATATAAATATATGTATTAGCTAATAATATAAGCATAACATACACTTTTATAATTAAATATACAATATGTAACCTAATTACAAATGTTGACATATTAAATATAATTAATAGTTATATTTTATAATTTGTATAATAATTAGTTGATAAGATTAAATAATTTCATATATTAATATGTGGAAACTATATATGAAATAGATATATGCTATCATATTATGTACGTACTAATAATTTCTGTAGACATATAATATATTGTTATTATGGATAAATATCAATTAGTTAGATATATTTTTTAATAAATTTTTAAAATTGTATAATTCAATAGAGGTTCTACTTATTAGCTATACAAATTCAAGATTAGATTTTTTATTTATCTAATTTATGAATTATTAAATATTATTAAAAATAAATAATAAATAATTTGAGCCGAGATTGAGCGAGCTCGGTTTGACTTGAACTTGTTTTTGCGACTAGTTCCAGTTTGAGTTCGAGTTAGAAATATAGTTTATCGAATTGAGTTCAAAGAAAGAATAGATAGTCTCGAAATCGAGTAGTTTGAGTCGAGCCGAACTTGGCAAGCTAAAGACTGGCTCGGCTTGGTTCGGCTCGATTACAACCCTATTCTCCAAGTATATAGAGGATGGCCATCCAATGTAGAATTAAGGAAAGTAAAATGAGGAAAATGCTTTACTTTAAAAACTTATAAAACAAAAAGTTTAAATGTAGAAGCAATCTCTAGTCTTATTTTGCTAGTAAAACTAAGTTAAAATCCTCCAAAGAACAAAAATCAATTACCCAAACAAATGGTTTCGTTTGGTTATATAGATAAAATGAAATAAGATAAAAGTTAAAAATTAAATAAAATTTTTTTAGAATATCATTTGTAATATTATCATTCTTTTAAAATCTAATACTATTGAATTCTTTTTTATATTTTATGTGGGAGCTGTTTGAAAAACTTGTAATTATTATATTGAGATGAAAAGACGAGTCTATCTCATCTGGGTAACCAAACTATAGGCCTAGTTTATTTTGGAAGATAAAATTAAAAAAATCGTAAATTTGTTTTAAACTTATTATTATATATTTTTTAAATAAAAAATTTAATTTTTTCAAATTTCAAACTACTTTTTTAAATTTCAAAATAAAATTAATATTTAAAAAACTTGTAATTATTATATTGAGATGAAAAGACGAGTCTATCTCATCTGGCTCAGCCTCGTTTGTTTTGCAAAGTGAGTTCAACTTATCTCATCTCATTTCGTACTTTCAACTTATTTCAACCATTCATTTTAAATTTCAATTCATCTCAACCACTCATTTTATTACTATTCATAACTCATCTCATCTCATCTCTGAATCCAAGCATTGTATTAATCTTTTATTTAACTTTTGCCTCTACCAAAATTATTCCATTTGCTTTACTAAGTTCTTACAAAAACCAGATGGTATTTTTACAAAAAAAAACTATACGGTACTTATAAAATACTTTAATCATAAAAAAATTATATATAAATCAACTCACAAACTGATGTTGTTTAATTTAATAACGTCAAATTATCAATTTATTTTTATTATAAAATAAGCCTAATATATAGAATCTATGAAATCATATTAATTAATGAGTTTATTTTATGTAATTTTTTTAATAACTGTAACAGTTATCTTAATTAAAATCTCATTTCCCGACTTTGGCAAAATTTTCTTTTTCTACCCTGATATCATTGAAAACACGCCTCTATGATCAACAAATAAAAGAGCAAACCCAAATACTATCATGGGTTACAGCTCTCGCCACATTCCATGCTCTAGATACAATTCCGAATCTTAGATGGGAGTATTTTGACTACTTTAATTAAAGTATTGTCTTTATTAACTTGAGAGAAATTAAAAAGTACAATAACAGATCTACACAGTCCGGTTGTCAACTATGAAACCATATAATATATATATTCAATAAAGCAAAAAACTCATCAAATTATTAATAAAAACAAAATTAAAACTCATCAAATTATTAATAAAAACAAAATTAATCATCTGTAGTCCAAATGACATTTGTCGGCATTTTTTTCGAATTTTATTTTAATATATTGTATTGTTTATTGCAGCAGCAAAAGTGTTTAGACATCTACAGATCTACACATCTTTTTATATTCCTGATCATTTGAATACATCTTTGCTTAAAAGAATTGGGTAAGAAAATTCAACTACTTTAACGTAAATAAATGTCTTATAATTTAGGCTTGTTAGAAGATTGATTGATGATTAATTAATGACTTTACATTGAGAACATGGTAATAAAATATTATCCTTTTTAGAAAAGGTAATAAAATATTTTAACATGGTGTATAACTCTTTTTTTTTCCCCTTCTGCCAAGTAATAAAAGATTGCCTCACCCTAAAACCTTAAGAATCCATTTGGGTTTTTTATTTTATTTATTATTAATCTTAAATATTCATTAAAAAACTTTTCTTAGCTTAGTTATCAGGCTACTTCCTTTATATATCGACAAAAAATTTTAAAAGATTTTATTTAATAAAAATGATTGGAAGTATTCATAATCATCATACTTATCTTTATATAAATAATAATATATTATTATTTATATGAAAATAAACATGATAAGTGTGAATACTCTCTAATAATACTCTTTATTTAATAAAAATTGTTAGGTATAATTTATATTTTTATTATTTATATAAATAATAAAAATATTATTTATATAAATTAAACTTGTACAAATCAAAACTACATCCAAATTTTTTCTTATTTAATAACTACCATAATTTTTTACGTGTAGGAGTAGGATTCCAATTTTTTTGGATGCTTTTTATGTTGTATTTATTACAGCGAGGATGTAACCGCGGAACCAGACGTGTCAAAGTCGGAGCGCCCCTCGGTAAAACACGTGCCGCCATTGCCTTGCGCGTGAAGTCAAGAAAGGCAATTCCCGGAAAAAACTGGAACCATCCGTCCATCTTGAGTTTGACTACATGATCTCTCCCACCTCTCCGGATTTCTTCTCCATCTTCTTTTCGTTTTTGCCCTTTTTCACTCTTCTTTCTGACCAAACTCTCGACTATTTATATAAATTCTCTTATATTTAAGAAGCAACGCCACGTCTCATCTCTCTCTAAAACTGCCTCCCATTCCTCTCTCTTGCTTTCTTCTTTTTCTTTCCGGATACAGATCTTTGGCGAGAAATGCGGACGTTCACTTTCTATGAGAGAGTTTCAACAGCGTTCCATGACTATCCTTCGCTCTCTAAGCTTCTCGTTCTCTTCACCGTCAGGTACTCTGCCTCTATTTTTGTTTCATATTTCATGTTCTTCGTTCTTGTAATCTTTGTAGGTTTTAGTTCTGTATTGGATTATATATGCGTTTTGTTTTGGAAAGTGGCTTCGTTTGATTCTGGTTCCAACGGTTAGTTATTTCCCAATACAAATGCGTCTAAAAGTCCGAGAACATGGACGATCTGGCAACAATTATTGGCGGTTATATTGTTTTAGTTGTATTGTGGTTTTAGGAAGCTATGATTCTATTGGTGATGTTCTCATCATGAACTTGCTATACTCTGCGATGTTCCAAATTTTTGTGGAAGTTTCTGGATCTGATCATCTTATTTTTTTTAAGCAATTTGACGGGTAGCTTTTAGAGAATTAGATCTACTCGTTGAAGTTAGAGGACAATGACTTTTTCCGACATGGTGATCCTAAAATATTGCATTTTACTACTGTATCATCTCCTGTAGATCCGTCTTAAGGATGCTCTAAACATTGCACGTATCGATGTTATGATATGGTCCCTTTTCATTATCAAGTAAACCTCTGTATTTGGTTATTGAACAATTTTTTTTTAACAATATGGTCCCTTTTACATGTTTGTTTTTGCTCTCAAGTTATTTGCTCTTTTTTATTCACAATGATGATTATTTTGATAAAGAATTGATCGAACAATAGTATCTCGACTGCTACAAGATTGTGAAACAACATAACATATTTTGTGAATCTTTTGTTGAAATCCCTTCTGAGACCTCTGTTTTTTTGAAAGGTTAAATGGTCGTTTCTCCATCAATTCTCATTTCTTTCCAGAACATAGTAGTACCATTGCTCATTTCTGAATTAAACTGGTATAACATGATATTGGAATTTGTGTTATGATTTTTCATGTTGTTTGGCTTGGGTCTGTTGACTTTTGTTCCAGTGGTGGGGGACTGGTGGCTTATGCCGAAGCAAACCCAACTAATGGGGCATACACCGCTGCCTCTTCGCAATCAGAGTACAAGAAAAAGGTGGTGGTGCTTGGAACTGGTTGGGCTGGAACGAGTTTCTTGAAGAATCTGAAGAACCCCTCATATGAGGTACAAGTGGTATCACCTCGAAATTATTTTGCATTCACCCCTCTGCTACCAAGTGTGACATGTGGTACAGTGGAAGCTCGCAGCATTGTTGAGCCGATTCGCAACATTGTTCGAAAGGTAATGGATAGTGAATCGCATAGATTATAGTTAGCTTTGGTAACATGGCATGCAGTTCTTTTTAATGAGTGCCAAGAACTAGTTGGTGAAAAAACAGGGAAAAATTACATATTGAGATCTTACAAGATCTTGATGTAAGAACTAAATGAACAGTTGCAATTTTGGTGATGAAATAGTCCACATAGGTTACCATATAAACAAAAGGAAAGAGGATAAATAAAATTCTTTACAATTTCCCATATGCTTTGAAAGTTGTGAATTTGCGGAGGTCGTCTTGCTGCTGGTTAAATGTCTCTGTTGATGAATTAGTCATTTTATGTTTTCTGTATGCAAAGGCTACGTCAATAATTTGCTCTGTAACTGCTATCCCGATACTGCTAATCTACAGGCTACATATTTAAGATAACAAGCGAGATAAACATGTTTGTATATGGTAGCATGTGTTATACCATAGACAGAGAAGGGGAAGGAAATGAGCCAAAAAGAGAGAACTTTCAGAAAAGAATTTGTATACCTTAAGCAACCTTTGAGATACCCATAACATGAAATAAGACAAGTAATGAGACCAGGAGAAAATGACTCATTAATTTATGCTAGGTTTGTAAAACACATTACTCGAGTAACAGAAAATAGTTTGTATACCTTAAGCAACCTTTGAGATACCCATAACATGAAATAAGACAAGTGAAAATGAGGCCAGGAGAAAATGTCTCATTACTTTATGCTAGGTTTGTAAAACGCATTACTCGAGTATCAGCAGTGGATATAGATTTTGGCAAGGAACTTGACTAATCCAGTAATTTTTGGGAACAAATTATATATTGGGTGAAGATATACATTCCACCCATTAACTAATATGTGTTTACAGTTTGCATCTTAAACAACCCAAACTGATACATTTGGCCCCTCAAATTATCAGTAACTTGGAATATGTTCTCTCCATTATGATTTGACCTTTTGAGATTGTATCATGTCTGTTATTTCTTATACACCTCAGGAGTTAGAATTGGATAAGGGTACCATGTTACAGTTTGTGGTAGTTGAAGGGTGTAATGTTTTAGTTTTGATAGTTTGGTGGTGTGGAACATGTACTTCCATTATTTATTACAATGAGACTAAGTGATCATATGAATTTTAAGTTTTATGGCTGGTATCTTTTAGCTGCTGCATGGTTACCCTTTTCAACATCCTAGTAGGTTTTGTCAACCCAAGATGATGTGTGTAATTGGACAATTTTACCTTTTCTTTCCTCAAGCAGAAAAATGTAGACGTTCAGTTCTGGGAAGCAGAGTGTTACAAGATTGATGCACAAAACAAGAAAATTTATTGTCGATCTTCTCAAAACAAAAGTTTGAATGGGAAAGAAGAATTTGTTATGGACTATGACTACCTCGTAATAGCCACTGGAGCCCGTGTTAATACTTTCAATACTCCTGGTGTGGAAGAGAATTGCCATTTCTTGAAGGTAATGTCCTTGGCAACCTTGTTTTGGTGTGTTTGGCATGTTACTATCTTTATTTTGTTTTTCATATATATATCCCTTGCCTCCACCCCCCCCCCCCCCCAAAAAAAAAAACCAAAGAAAAAGAAAGGGAAAAGAAAAGGATGAGAAACTATCTTTTTCTTTAGGAACTCCTGTTATGAGAACAGAATCTTTGGTGGACTTGTCTTGTTCCTTGTTCATCTCAGAAAATTGTACATCTTAATGCAGGAAGTTGAAGATGCTCAGAATATCAGAAGAGCAGTTATTGACTGCTTTGAAAAAGCAAGCCTGCCAACCATAAGTGATGAAGAGAGGAAGAGAATTCTTCATTTTGCTGTTGTTGGTGGGGGCCCAACTGGCGTGGAGTTTTCTGCAGAGCTCCATGATTTTGTCAATGAGGATTTAGTGAAACTATATCCTGGGGTCAAAGACATTGTCAAAATAACACTTCTTGAGGCTGGAGACCACATTCTCAATATGTAAGGATGTGCCACTTTAAAGCCTTTGTCATTTATCTGGAACTCGTTATTTACTGTTCATGGTGCATTGTCCTCTTAAGCTATTAATACATTGTTTGTCTAGTTCAATTTGCTTAGTTAGACATGGAATCTTTACTGTCATTAGCGTCAATATCTATAGGTGGCCATGTCATAATGGCTTGCAGCATGCATTGAATTTATAATTTCCTGAAAAAAAAAAAACTACTCACTTGGTCAGTCTGAAAGAGGTCCTTGAGTCAAGAATGAAATCCAGTCCAAGTAGATTTAGGGTCTGTTTGGCAACACAACTATTCTAAAGTATTCTTAGATATTTTCTTCACACTTTCAATTTCAAATGTCCAACTTTTTCATCTAATTAATCCTTAATCATTATAACTTTTCCAAACTCCCAAACAAAACATAAAAGAATACTACTATTTCAAATTTCAAAACAAAAATAATAGTAAATTTTTTTTTGTACTTTATAATATTTTTATCTAACATTTTTCCTTTCTCAAAACCCAATAAAACATCTTAACTCAAACCATTTCATTACTATTCACAGATATACTGGGATATTCTAAGTATCCAAACGGGCCCTTAGCATCTTCCGATAAAGCATTTTCTATATTATAGTATAAAATATTGCAAATATACTTATTATTGTAAGCTATAGAACTGTAATAATTAAGGAGTACGCAAAATTTAGATTGCTTGTGTGATACTCTATTTTTATAGAAAGGAGAAAAGGTCAAGAACGGTAATTGTTAAGTCTTTTCAGAAGCCTTTCCTTGCATATTATGAGCATAAATTAGGGGATTGTGTGAAGTTTGTGTGCTAGCTCTAATTAAATCTAGAAACTACTGAACTTGTATAATGTGATGAGAATACAATGTCATGAAGGTTATAGAGTTTGAAAAAGGAGAAGGTGAGAGTTTAACATTTTAGTGATGAATTTAATTTAATCTGAAACATTTGCAATGAACTTGCATCTTGGAAGGAGACCCGTCATCATGCTCAAAATATGGCTGCTAGTTAATAGTGGAATTATAGACAGCTAATCTCTAGATCTCTCTTTGTAGCCAAGTTAATGTTTGACCATCTTCTACATTTGCAAGTCATATACGGACTTATGCTTAAAGATAAAGACTTGTCAATATTACGAATGAAGCTTGAAGATCTATGTCTCCTTGCAAGTCATTTAGGGACTTATGCTTAGAACCTCCCTCACTCTCCTTGCCAAGGTCTATGTTTCCCTAAGTTTCCAGCCCACATGGTATTTCTCGGTTGGCTCTGGTACCATTTTCCATTGGCCCAAGGAAAACTAAAACATACCTGGGCTTATTCTCCCAAAAAGACCAATTAGGGTTACAATTGGAGCTCGTTGTAAAAATTATATAGCCAAGTTCCATTTGGTTGGGAGCTAATGTGGCACTTGCACTCAATACACCCATTGAACATAGGACTTGGTGGGGAGTCGCATCTTGTCAGTTGAGTTTTCTCATTCCATTACAGGTTCGACAAAAGAATCACAACTTTTGCTGAAGAGAAGTTCAAAAGAGAGGGTATCGATGTGAAGACAGGATCAATGGTTGTAAAAGTATCTGAAAAGGAAATCTCTACTAAAGAAATGAAAACCGGGGAAATTTCTTCCCTGCCATATGGAATGGCTGTCTGGTCAACTGGCATTGGAACTCGACCTGTCATTATGGATTTTATGAAGCAAATTGGTCAGGTATGTTTCACGTCTGAAAACTTTGAAGTTCTGCTTTATAATGATTACCGGTTTTTCTATTTGATCTACAGCATTGGCCCTTTTACTTATGTTTATTGCTTCCATTAACAAATGTGAGTTCCTTTAAACAGGGTAATAGGCGCGTATTAGCAACTGATGAATGGCTGCGAGTTGAGGGATGTGACAGTGTATATGCTCTTGGTGATTGTGCCACAATAAATCAGCGAAGAGTCATGGTACCCCAACTTTTTAACTTCTCTACTGCATATTCATACAACAAATTAAAATTTAAATTGGTAGATATTTCCCCATATGATGTAATAACTTTTTAACTTCTCTACTGCATATTGTGCCACAACATATGCTCCTGTGAGCTGTAGAGTGAATTCTCCCTTATCATCCCTGGTATTCCTCCTCTCTATGAGAAGTGGGATTGACCCCACGAGCCCTTCCTCAAATAATTTAGTTGCTATCTACCAAACTACCGATAGTCAAGTTAGTCACGCCCACACTATCAATAATTTTTCTAGTAAGAATGAAATAGAATACAAATGGGACAAGGATATTTTAAAGAAAAAACATCTGCCAGAAGAGAATCATGAAACACAGGCGTTTTTTTATTATCAAGTTTCCTAAGCATACTTGCTGGAAAATTCCAGTTCCCAGTCCCCTTCCATTTTTGATCATGATATGGCACTGGCACTATCCAACATTTCCACTGTAAGTAATGGTAGAGTGTTTTAAATCTCAGCTTCAATAAGTCAGTTACTAATTGAAAAATTACAGTCACTAATGTTGGGTAGTAATGGTGAGTCCAATATGCATCTTTCCCATTTTGGCTTCTGCATGGTTACTAATTATGTCCTCCTCCTATTATTGGTAAATTTGACTTTTAGGAAGATATTTCATCGATATTTACAAAGGCAGACAAGGACAATTCGGGAACACTTACAGTTAAAGAAATCCACGAAGTCATTGATGACATATGTGAAAGATACCCTCAAATGGAGCTTTATTTGAAGAAAAAGCAGATGAGCAATATAGTTGATCTTTTAAAGGAATCCAAAGGGGATGTTGCAAAAGAATCCATCGAACTGAATATTGAAGACCTTAAATCCGCTCTTTCCCAAGTGGATTCTCAGATGAAAAATCTTCCAGCTACGGCTCAGGTACCATGTTATTTTACTATAGTCATGTCCTTTTAATTATGTTGGAGGCCTATAAACTTATGCATGTCTTGTATGCTTCTGAAATGACAATTCAGGTTGCGGCTCAGCAGGGTACCTACCTTGCAAACTGTTTTAACCGTATGGAAGAGTGTGAAAAATATCCAGAGGGTCCTCTCAGGTTCAGGGGAACAGGCCGCCATCGTTTTAAACCCTTTAGGTACAAAGTTCAATCACTATTTCAAACCATCTATCTATTAAGTGAATGTGTAATAGGATTGAAAGGTTTTTTTTTATCTTGACTTATGCTACTGACAAGTTGGTGTGCCAATTATATAAGTATGAGAAAAAACTCAAAATACACCATTACAAAAGGGTTTGCAAATGAAGTAAAAAAATACCATTTCTAGTTGATGTGGAAGACACTCCCATATCATGGTGTATTGAGTGTGTCAATAAAGGGTTTGTTTTTCTTTTAACTTAAAGTATTGTACTAATGGTAGTTCAGAGATGTAAAACCAGGAAGTGAGTGTCTAACTCATTTACTATGTGGTTGATCTGTTTTGAAGGTACAAGCATCTTGGACAGTTTGCTCCTTTGGGAGGAGAGCAAACAGCAGCACAACTGCCTGGGGATTGGGTATCCATTGGACAAAGCAGCCAGTGGCTTTGGTACTCCGTTTATGCAAGGTAATCTTGATTCTTCCTCCCTCCTTATTTTATGGGACGATACACCATAATATCAAAAACTATATCAGAGTTCAATTTATCAGCACTTGATTGGTCCCCTGATACTTTCTTTTTGTCAACTTTCAGCAAGCAAGTCAGCTGGCGCAACAGGATATTGGTGGTAACTGACT
The DNA here is from genome assembly GCA_036559045.1 of Platycarya longipes. Taxonomy (NCBI): domain Eukaryota; kingdom Viridiplantae; phylum Streptophyta; class Magnoliopsida; order Fagales; family Juglandaceae; genus Platycarya; species Platycarya longipes. The sequence goes on from CM071797.1 coordinate 26,801,499, forward strand.
GGACAAGGCGTTTTATTTTTGGGAGGGACTCGAGTCGGATATGAGGCAAGCAACTAACTCATACTAAAGAGTTTCCAATTTCAAATTGTGGCGCTTACTTTCTTTCCTGTTTTTTTAACCTTTCATTTCAAAATATATGAAAATTTTGGTTCCAAATTTTGATTGGTTCATCTGTTCTGTTGAATAAACAAATAAGCCGTCAGTCGCAAGTTGCTGTAAGTTTGTTTTAATTTGTCCAATTCTACTAGCGTATTTTGTAGCTAAACTTTTGTTCAACAATTGAGCTACATGATTAGGCACCTCGAGTCAGGCTTGCGAAAGCTTTTGTTTGTTCTTTAACATCTTCCCTTAGAAGTGAGACAAAGTTCGTATCTAAATTGTCATTTGGAAAGATGGGAAATTGAACACTGCTCCAGTTTACACTGCTTGTGCTGGCCATATTTTTTCTTTGAACTCTCTCCTTTTGTTTTCAACATTCTGCTCAAACACTTACCTTCGCCAAGCACTGATACAAAATCTATTGGTTTGATGCTCCAACAAGTGTATCACCACAAGGTAGTAAACCGGACAAAGGAATAAAAGACGGGAGGTTTGGAAATCTTCGTCAGGAAAATGAGGGTAAAGTAAGGGGGGAAGAATAGAAGAAACACGACTTGGAGCTTCTCTTCTTCTCGAGCTTTTTTAATGCGAGCTTTTCATAGTTTTTCTTACACCCGTGAAAGTAGGGGTGTTCATCCGGATTCCTAAATCTGGATTCCGGATTCGAAATTTTTTAAAACATTTTTAATAAAAAAATTAAAAAATATTAAGAAATAAATAAAATTTTAAATCGGGCTGGGTATAATCCGGCCTGGATGAACACCCCTACGTGAAAGGTACTTTATCTTACTTTTGGAGAAAACCTTACAAAAACGAACTTCACTTCTGTTATATCTTTATTTATGAAAGGTTACAACTTATGCTCCCCTCTGTTTAGATAAAATGTCTTTGGGGACTACGTAGCACCATATAAGACATTTGCGTCGCATAAGCATTGAATCAACACATTCATTTAAATTTTGATAATGGTTTGCATTACTCCAAACATAATATTCCAAACATGATATGGATGTATGTACCTACGTTATCGTTTCAAAGTTGCGTTTGTGTGAATTTCAAATTCGTTCAAGATGGAAGCAAACACCATATATTAGAGTATAATTCATAGATGCTAAAGTATACGAATGTTTAGCCTAATATTTTTTTATAATGAGAAGTGTTACGGCTATATATAAAATGTTTTTACAAAAGTAAATTTACAAGTGATATATTATATCAATTTAATAATAAAAGTATTATAATCTAAAATACATTATTTTTGTGAAATTTTTTATGGTAATTTTTTTTCCTTTCTTTAAAAAAAATATATATTTTAGCAGGCGTACTGAGCAACTAAATATGACTATAAGGATCATCTCACTTTTAAAGTAATACTACATACAATAGTAGAATTCAAATGCCACACAAACTCTTTAAAAAAAGTGAGGTTGACTATTAAAATATAATTATTTTCATATGGGTTTCATACTTATTCACTTCTTTAAAGCATTTGTACGACGTTTGCACACTTGACATCTGTATCATTTCTCTGGTAAATATCAAATCTTGAATATTATTTTGAATAGTGAGTTGAGTTGAGATGAAATAAGATAAGAGTTAGTTGAATAAAATATTGTTAGAATATAATTATTTAATAATATTTTTATTTTGAGATTTGTAAACGTAGAATTGTTTATTATATTTTATTTGAAAGTTTGACAAAATTGCAATGATCAAATAAAATAAGTTTAAGATGAGTTAAAATAATTTTTGAATCCAAACAAGACTTTAATTGTTTCACTTAGGAATTAGTTTAGCAGGGGAATCAAACCTCAAGTAACATGGTATGGAATATGCTACCATTTTATTTAGTGGTTCATGAAAGTTCTTCATTTTAAATTAGAATCTTGATGTAACAAAGTCCCAAACCACATCTAAACTATATTTTAAAAGGACTGGTTAAATGGTACAATTAGAGGACCATAATTATTTGGAGGACCATAATTATTATAAAGAGTAAGAATTTTCTCCTATCATATAATGTGTTTTATAAGATATCCTATCTTCATCACTCAATTTGGGGTAGCACAAGTGGGTTGCCTTGGGTCACCTTGTGGAGGATGTTTTCGACCACCACTGGGTACGTGAATGAGATCTAGCAACCTAGTGGTGGCCAGAACATGGCCACCACGAGGGTCAACCAGCTTTCGCTACTCTAGTAAAGGCCAAAACATGGAATTCAGTGGTCTAGCCACTACCATAGGCCACCCTTCTATGTTTTTCTTATATCCTGATTTTTATATATTTAGAAACTATTTTTGTAAATGAAGTAGTTTATTCTTAAAGATGATATGGACAAAGATGATACATTGCGCCGTGGACATATGTCAAGCTAAAGAAACTCCCAACCTCGAGGAAGATCTCATATACATATTCTTTTTGTCTTTTCTCCTCATATACATTTTCAAAAGGATTACAGTCACTCATCATTAAAAACAGAAAGACACAGAAATGCCCACTAGAATTTCTCTAGGCCATTTATTTTCAAAGATGCTAGGGTATCTCAAATTATAATGCCTACCAATTAATAACCTAGCAATATGACTCCTAAAGCAGAAAAAAAACAAGGATGGTATTCTAGAATAACATTGCTAAACGTGAGAGTGAGAGTTCCCTATATTTATAAGCTTTTGTGCAATTACCATCAATTATAAATGATCAGCGGCATTTACAAATATATAGTCTATGTAACAACTAGTAATGACGAAGGAAGAATGTAATGGAGAGATACTGATGCGATGTTGTATTAATTTGTTAACATCACAAGCAGGGGCGAAATCAGGATTTGAGAGGGGGAGGGGGGAGGGATCAACTTTGAATTTTTTTTTTTCTTCAATTTAAACGTAACGAAATAAAATTAATGAATATCATCTCTAAAGTGAATTTTTTTGCAATTTTTTTTTCAATATAAACTAGTAAATGATATGCAAGAAACCCATCTTTTATTCAAGTGCGCAATCTAATTTTTACAAGTTTTATGACTGAAAGTGTCCGCTCAGTAGTGGCAGTAAAAACATGAAGAGTTAAGACAAGATGAATTAATCTGTCAATCATAATAAATCTTTGACTTTTTTGAAATTGATAATCTTCTACATAACTGAGATAATATAGATATATATTGAAATTTTAAATGTATATTTATATTACTCTCTCACTTGTCTACACATTATTTTTAAAAAAAGAATCAATTGTTCTTGGCTTACTCATATTTTTTTAAACTCTAAAAAAAATTTATATATAAAAAATAAACTTGAGAAGTAGCCAATAATATATACAAACCTACAATGCCCAACCTAACATCCAAGACAGATTTTAATTTTCTTCGAGCTACACAAATATATATATATATATTATATAATATATGCACAACAACACGAGTCTATATATTTTTCTATATATATTAATTTGCTAGGCAAAATAACTATTAATTTGTGTTAATATATGCATAGAACGGTAGAACCTGAGGCTGTAGACTAGTTGAAAGAAGACGTGACGCAGTTACAAGCAACTCAAGCAAGCTCCAACAGACCAACGGCAAGTCGGCAACACAACACCAACAGGTCCAACATGGCGACATGCACACTGTAAGTTGCAACAAATCAAGTGCCAATTGGCAAGCTCCAGTGTAACTGAGATATGCCAAGCACCAACGGCAAGGCTGCAAGCTCCAGCGTATATCACACAAGTCAGCAAAACAGCAACTTAAGTGCAACATGCACGACGCACCAACACGGTTCGCAAATCGCAACAGTTAACATAAGCTTAGATGAATGAAGTTAGGCGAATCGGAAGGAATGAACTTCGCAACAATCTGGTCACTGAGATGAATGAAGTTGGGCAGGAATAGAAAAATGAAACATTGAAAGTTGAAACTCGAAATCTATATCAGTATATCACACAACAGTACAAAATCTCATATTGATATCTACGTACAACTATCGTGGAGTCAGACCATCGACCTTGAACTTATAATTTACAAGCTGCTCTCTAAATATACGCATGGACCATTGATTTTTGACTTATAGTTTACAAGCTTGGGGGGTTGTCGGAGAAAAATAGGTACTAATCTACATGGTAAAATGAATTTTTAAAATCTTTTTAAAAAATAGGTACTAATCTATATGGTAAACTGAATCTATATAGTACTAATCTATATACTAATATATATAGTTTACAAAATCTATATAGTAAACCCAATAGACCACCTGGTTCTACCCCTGATCACAAGATAAAACTCTCTTCAAGGGGAGTCTCTTCACAGGATTGATAAACAGTAGAATATTCTGGACCAAAATCCCTTTCTTTTCCTTGCAGACCCGCATAACTAACAGTAGTAAAATACTATAATTTCCTTCATCTTACTGGGCCCACAACTACATATAAAAGAACTACTATTACTATTACATAAAACTGTCAAGGTTTCTCTGGCCCCAAGGCCCAATCATTACAGGAGCCTTTGCTGCTACACTCCTTAGTCCACGATCACCGAGCCCAAAGCCCACTTACTCATTCAGCCCACCTCACAACTTATTCTTCATTCCTCTAGGGTTCCACTTCACCCAACAGAACACCAACACTTTCTAAACTCTCTTCCATTGACGTGTTACAGTCTAAAATAGTACAAATATATAAACAAGGAAACTCTATTAACTAGATTAATCAAGTTGGTCTTCATCACAATCTTCTGCAAGCTTGGAGACTTAGAGATTTGTGTGGTGGCTTCATTGAATTTTTATGATCAAATTAGTCTATTCCTATATGCCCCCCCTCCCCCCCCCCCCCAAAAAAAAAAAAAACTAGGCTGTGGAAGGAAGAAGAAATGTGTTGAGTGGGCAAGAGATCAAGAGAAACACGCTCCCAAATATAATGGTAATCAAACTCAATATGCTTGGTCCAAGCATGGGAAAGTACAAGATTAATACTCATGTAGAGTGCATTTAAATTGTCACAGTAAAGGGTTGATGGAGAGTGCATGGGAACTCCAAGACCTCGAAGTAAGATGATGAGCCAAATAATTAGCTCAGCCGCAATGTTAACCATTGTGCGATATTCAACCTTAATGCTAGACGGAGACACAGTTGGTTGTTTCTTAGCATACTAAGAGACAAGATTACTAGCCAAGAACGAGCAATAGCTAGTCATAGAGCGACGTGTCAGAGGACAACCTGCCCAACTTGTAGAAGAGAAGGCATACAAGTCCATAATGCTCGATGAATAAAGATGTAAGCCTAAAGTGAGAGTCCCATAAACATAATGTAGAATACATTTGACCATTTTGAACTGCTCGTCAATGGGTTGCTATATGAATTGAGAAACATAATGGACACTAAAAGCAAGAAAATTATAAGTGTAAGGTATTGGAGGGCTCTCATGAGGCTGCAATACTAGTGAGTTGGGAGATAAATGAGTAGAGCAAGGTTTGTGATTGGTCAAAGAATTCCCATTTCATATTTGGACTATGATAAAAATTATACCTTGATCACTAGATTTCACCTCAACACTAAAAAAATAATGTAAAAACTTGAAGTCTTTCATAGAAAACTAGAGTGTAAAAGGGAAATGGACTATGAAGTTGTCAAGTAGAAGATCACTAGACCCTTGAGGATGATCATGCAATCAACATAGATAATGAGCACCATAGAGCCCCCAAAAACCCATCCTCAGTTTGGATTGTCGGTTGCAACTCACCTGCATGAAGTTCGAAACCACTAGTAATCGCGGTTGGCTTTTCTCATTAGTAAGAAAACTGGTCTGGTTGTTCACAGACTCCCTTTCCTTCTTTCATGGAATTCAAGCATACTGACACTGGACTTCATTTGAATCTGTCTAAATACATTCTAGATCTTTTTATGGGGCAAAGATGATTGGTGCTAAACCATTCAATTCTCCAATTTTTGTAGTTCAAAATCCTCAAAACATAATGTGGGATGACAGTTTGATGCTATTGAGTATAGGCAACTTGTTGGTGCCCTTTATTTTTTGCACCTTAAGAAGACCTAATATTGTCTAGTCACTACACATTGGAAAACAACTAAAAGGGTTGTCCAATATCAAGGTTGAATCACACATGGCATACACCTCATCGGTGGCTCACTCACCCATGCTGCCGACCATGATTGTAATGGTGCAGGTTCTATTAATGATAGAAGATCAAGTAGTGGTTTTATAATCTTCATTGGAACCTCTCTTATCTCTTGGAGTGCTGAAAAGCAAGCTCACTATAAGAAATTGGCCATTTTCCAGCGATTTTATTTTTGCTGCAAAAGAAAGCATTGAGAAAGGTACTTATTTGCAACGAAATAGAAATCGTCGCGGCCTTACAAACATAGACCTTAAATATAAGTGAGGTAATCCCTTATTTATTTATTTGTAGCGATTTTTTTTCTTCTAATGGCGAAACAACTCGTCGAAGAAAAATTATATTTGTTGCAACGGGATAAAATCGACGAGATTGGTCTTGGGTGCCGAATCGCATGGATCATTTAATTTATTTTTCCCCGCAAGCCATTCTTGTTCACAGTACCCCCTTCTCGAGCCTTACCTATTCTTCGCTTACTTGAGTACTCCCTTCTCCACTTCTACCACGTTATTTCCCAGTTCGGCCACCCACTTCATACACACGGTTTTTTTATGTTCAGAATACGTCCCAAAGCTTCTTCTCTGGCCTCCATTTCATTTTCCTATTTCTCCATAGAAGTTCTTGTCGTCGTTTCCCAACCCATACCAAAATCTGTGCCCTCAACTATAAATCTCAAAGTGACTTCTTGTGGGATTTTCCTTGTATCGAATGGTGAACATATCCGATACAGACTCGTGGATTCAATTCCTTTCGTGAACATAGGTATTGCTTGAATTTTTCCTTTGAGAAAATTCCATCATATTTGCAACGTTGTGTGCATGTTCATGTGGGTATTAGATATATGTAATTTTTGGGCCTTTTATCTTTATCCCCATCGGTTGATGACGTTTTGCATGAAATCCTTAATTTATATGTCTTTATCCCAATCAGTGATGATGTTTGTTATTTAATTTTAATTTGTGAGGCTTTTCAAATTTTTTTTTTGACAAGAAAGAAATAATGAGAGATTGGTAAAAAAGAGTTTTCATGAAGCACCCTATTTTATGATATAACCCAAATCTTTTAATCTGGTTTTACTCTACCTCTTTTCAAAGTGAAAAAAGGCTCGCACCACATATTGATGCTTGTGTCTGTCCTATGACATGTTTTTTACTAAAATGTGACCTAATCTTCCTATCCCTCCACTTCGAATTTTTAATCCTTTATGTCTTTCTACTGTTTAAAGTTTCTTTCTCTTGCCTAATAAAGGTGATTAGAAGATTTTGCTTATATAAATATCAGTTGATTCGATAGTAATAATGACATTTGTCTTGGTGTAATGAAGTCAAAAATCCATTTTTACTATATTTTGTAATATAGTGAGCATATGAAGTAGGTATATCATTTGTATTCTACATAGTTTTGAAAAATGTAAATATCTCAGTCAAGATAGATGTAAGAACTTTAAATGAAGTGCACTTTTTTGCATTTGTCAGAAGTCCTAGTGTACCAATTCTTGAGCAAATGGGTGATACTGGCTAACCGAGTGGGGAGTGGATAATTAAAGCATTTAAGTAGTAAGTCACTCAAAGATGTGTGCTCTCTTTTTCCGACTTCAAAATAGGGCATTGGTGGTTGTAAGATTGGTTTTTTATTTTTTATTTTTCCTTTTTTTTTGTGTGTTTGGAGGAAGAAAATGTAAAAGAAGTGGGATGGGATGAATGGCTACACATTTTTAAATTTATACATGCTAGTGCTCCACTCAATTTTCTTCCTAGCTTTTTCCTTTTTGCTACATATTTTTTTTTTATTTATGTATTTTCTATCTTCCATTTTTAAGCCTTTTAATTGAAATGTTGTATTTAACTTAACTATTTTTTTTTTTATCCCAATTAAACTCAAAAGGATCTACTCCACCATTACGCAATCAGACTCATTTTTAGTACATCATTTCTAATATTTACATGGTACCCCTGATGCACTTATCCCCTTTTCATTATCAATTCATTGTGATGGAACAAGGTAATGATGAAATGGTATGACTTAGGTTGGGTTCACAAATGAGGCCTCATTTGTATTTGCACTGGATCTTTCTCTTGTTGCTCTTGAACGTGCTATGTTTCACTTGGACAATATCTACGAGATACCAAATATGAGAATTGTTGGAAGGGTTTGTTTCACCAATATTCCCAATAAAACTACTTTTTGAGGGTTTGGTGGTCCTCAATGTATGCTTATTATTGAAAATTGGATTCAAAGAATTGCAATATCATTTACAGCAAAGTTTATGAACCAGGTAACAAGTAAGGCAATATAATGTACTTATATTTTGATTAATTCTTATTGACAACATTTTTCTATGGTAGGGGGATTGTATTATTGGCTAACTGTCATCTATATAAACTAGTTATGCTTACTTTCTCCATGCGTTATTCTTGGCTAAGTGTTTGTCCAAGCATATTTGTTGAACTTTTTTCCATAAGAACTCTGTTTTTCGTTAACATGGTTGTTACTTGTTTGTAGATGATACTACTCCATACCTTGCTTCCTCAACCTTGCAAATCAACACTTCCTTTGCAACCTTAAAAAAATAGTTGTATTTATTGTTATCTTAATTTCTTACTCTTTTTATACTCTTTTCTAATGTTTGGGTACACAAGGTCAAATCTGATTCCCTTGCATTACTTATTTTTTTCGTCATTTATTTTTTTTGCAGTAATAATTGTTTGTGACAACAAGCTCATTGTTTTCTAAGATCAGGTATGACCTTTTTATCCATTGTTTCTATTTTGTGATAAGTTATTGTTTAAACTATGCATAACATTTGTAGTTAGACATTTATGGCTTTTGTAATATGGGCATGCCTTTAATGTTGTAGACGTTTTTGGTATAACATGTTTCATTTAAGTGCTAATACTTGTTTTCTTAGTTTTTCAGGATGTTGGTCCCATGGCTCGACCTGTATGGCCACATTTTTACATTAAGGTCCGAAATCATTTTATATTTCTCTTCTACTTTATAAACAACTCTTTCTTATCAAGTTATAAATATAATATATAGTTTTCATGAATATTAAGGTTTTAACTTGTGGGTTTTAGCTCTTCATTTAATTTGGTTCCAACAAGTTACTAAAAAGCTATCGATGGTCATCCTATTACTAAAAAGCTGGTAATGGCCTTTATTGGACAGCAAACATGCTATTGGTCATGTTATTTTCAAGAATTCCTTTAGAATGCTTGAAATGATGACTTTTAAAGTTTTGACTTAGTGCTAAGTATGGAGAGAAGTTAAATGGATTGAGGTCGTGTTTTGTGGGTAATTTTCCTTAAGTGGAGAGGAGTTAAGGAAAATACTTTATTTCCATTTTGGAATTGATAAATGGGTACAGTTTGTGACTATACAGCAAGATGACAACCTTTGGCATTGATATCTAGTATTTAAAAATTTGCTTCACAAATTAAGTTTTGATGCCTATCAGAATGACTTAGAAGGGTCTATGCAAATACTTAAATGAAAAGATTACTCGTCATATTTTTTTGAATATTTATATGATACTCTTATCATGTTTTCAATGCCACTCTCATTCCTAGTATTATTACTGATATAGTCACTACAAGAAATAAGGTCTATTGCAGCGATGTTATATTTGTTGCAAATAAAATCGTCGCCAAAATCCATTAATCGCGGCGAGTTCTGAGTCGCTGCGGAGTTTTAACGTGGACTTGTCCAAATGTCTAATTGCAGCGACTGGAATTTCTATTGCAGCGAAAAAAGTCGATGTCATTAATATAGAATATATTGCAACGAAACAAAAACGCCGTGATTGTGTTTGGCACAATTTTAATTTCTATTTCCCTCCCCCCACCCCCACTTCAATTTTGCCTCGTACAATACTCACACATCCCGATTTCCCTTTCTTTCCCAAATTCGTCTTCTCCATTTTCCTTCCTCTGAGAAATTAATTCAAACTCACCCTTTTCTGTTGCTAAACAAAGTGTTTTCAAGCCCTAAGACCACCGCTCTCTGCTTATTTGCTCAGTCTCATTCTCTTTCTATTCTCTCTCAACAGTAGTGGAGATTTGTAGTCCCTCAGAACGCGACTCCCTCACTACTGAATCTATTCCTCTAGAGAAAGGCCTGCTCCGAAGACTCTGTGAGAAAGGGAAGATCTTGGTTCAAGGGAAAGACGATCCGTTGGTTTAGGGAAACTAGAACCCTAGGTTCTGGAATAAGCGGATTCCGGCCTCTCCGCATCAAGATAGTCAATCGAGAGAAGTGTTCATCCGAAATAAAGGAATCATAGTCATCCAAAGAAGACTTGAATGTCCACCCACCTGCTCTGAAAACGCCCCATTCTCTCTCTCTCTCTTTCTCTCTTTTCAAGAATGTCTCTGCGAAGAGCCATTTTTTTGCTCAGGGTTTGCTTGGAACAAACTCCCAAAAGAAAGAGCACAAGAGAACCGTCTCTAGTGATGCCCTTGTAATTTATTCATCACATTTTAGCTGCCTCTGTTTCCTAGATCTGCTCACAAACTTTTTTTTTTCATGATTGTGTCATTTTGAGTTGAAGCCATGAGTAAAGCAGATTTTGTGAATATCCAGGTACTCTTCCACTCGGTCATTGTACCATTTCTTTACTTTATTGTTCATTTTCTACAAGAGCATTGCTTCAATGTGAAAGAAGAAAAAAGCTCTCATATTTCTTTGAATTTGTGCTCGTTTCGTCAACAAACTCGGGGTTTGATTCCATTTTAATAGTATTTTACCTTTGCTTTATGTTCTATTTTTGCTTGCTTGTGCATGCAGAAATCTGTTCTCAAAATGAACATCCATTGTGATAGATGTAAGCAGGTAGTGAAGAAAATCTTGCAAAAGATTGATGGTATAAAATTCTGAATATTGTGGTACCAAAATTGTGATGGGATTCCTTTGTAATTTTTAATAAAACTTTTGTTTAATAACTTCTACGTTGTTTAGTGTTTAACTCTGTTTTTCTTTTTAGCCTTCATGTGGAAGCACATAAAGCAGAAATGGGAATGAGCAACATCACTTTTTGAGATTGTTCTTTCCAATATTTCAGATTGGTTGGGATAATGCAATAATATATAATATTTTAGTTTTTGTTGTTGTTCAAAATTTATGTAAATTAAAAACTGACGATTCTGTGTATTTTGGTGGTTGCATAATCATATGGTCCATTGAATTATGAGCTTTCAGTGGATATGGTATTCAGTTAGCTCAAAAGCTTTTGAGGGTTTTCCTATCCTGTTATGAAAGCTTGGGTTTTTATATATGAGTGTCTAATTTTGTGTAAACATTTTGGTTTATTGGTATTAGTCGGTTGGAGGGTTAGTTAAAGAGACGATTCATCATAGTTATTATGGGGAAAGTGATTCATAGTTCTTTTGCCTTGTGATAATCTTCCAGGATAATTTTGTTCTTCTAATCATGTTTACTACTATGGAAATTGCATTATGTTGTCACTGATTGATAATTTATTTTTTCTTTTCGGTTGTTTAGTATTCAATCATCACCTTAAAAGGTCTCCAAGCAAGAGGAGAGAGATAGATGTGTTGAAGTTGTAAGTTGCTCACCATTGTAAAATCTTCGTGTGAATATTTGCATGCCCTTCAGTTTGAGAAAGTTGTTATGCCTTCTACTTAAGGCTTAAAGCTCCAATTTCATATGCTTAAGTTATGAGTGATAATCTTCTTTTTGGCACCTCTCACATGTGTTAATGTTGTCTAGGATGATGAGTGATTACATAGTGGAAACAATAAACGATGGGCTCATTGATTTCAATTTAGAATTCCATGGTCCAAACGAAAGTATTTTCCTTATGCTCTTTTAAAATCCCTTTGGTTGTTTAAAATCTTTTTCTTTAATGATGTGTTCCTTATGTGATATGACTTTTGGTTTCAGGCCTTTATGAAGGAGGGCTTTGGAAAATTCATGTTGAGCTTCCTGATGCTTATCCATACAAGTCTCCTTCTATTGGGTTTGTGAACAAGATATACCACCCAAATGTTGATGAAGTGTGAGAATTTGCACCTCAAAGCAATCTCTTCACTTATTTTTCCAACAGAACTATTCCGCTCTAGGAATAAATAGCTGCAATGAACAAAGCATATGGGAGACTTGGTAATATAAAAGGTATAGTTTCATTGGAATTTTAAAACACTTGGGCTGCCTACTGCTTCTCATCAATGGAAATATGATTGCTTTTCTGAATTGATCACCAGCAGTTGCAAAATTGACTATATCCTTCTGAATTTGTTGTCAAGCAAGCTGCCTTTGGTTTTTTATTTCACTAATTGCAGATCTTGTTCTGTGTGCTTGGATTTTTTTAATCAATCTTTGAGTCCAATGTTTGGTAATTATTAATTAACAGTTCTGATTTCTTTTAATAAAAGACTCAACTAGTGTGTAGTTTATATATGTCTCTATTAATTTTTTTTAAAGGTTAATACCAATTTATTCCTCCCTGAGCGTTTATAGATAGAACAAAACGCATAAATGGGTTAATACCAATTTAAAGTATCGTGACTGGAATTTATTAATGCCCCAAATTGTATCCAGGCTCAAAACGCATAAATGATATTGATTTGCCCACTTCTGCTCCACAAAAAAGGCAATGAAACATTGATGTAACACATTTTCAGTCTTTGATTTTCATTTTTTGCTGAATAATTCATTTTCCTCTGTTCTGTAATATGAGAAATCAAGCTCAAATTAGTCAACTGGAGGTAGGTATACATTTGTTTTTATTTCTTTGTTTCAAGAATTTGTTGCTTTTCATTTTTATTTCTTATGAGGTTTGCATCTATACAATGATTCTAATTTTTATATATCAGTTATATTTGTTCTAGTTTTAATTATTTACATGGATGATTGTCTTGAGTGTTTGTAATGTCTTGCAATTAAGAATTCCTATACTGTTGATGCTTTGATATACATGTTTTGCATCTGGTTGTAATATGTTTTGCTTTGGTTTTGATTCTTATGGTATGACTTTTGTCAGGGGAATTTTTATCCAAGGATAGTTAGTGATCAAAGCAGGGTGAGCATATGTGAGTTGTTACCACTTAAGGCTCAAATATTGCAAAGGAGTGCGAATCAAAGCACGTTGTACGTTTTTCTTCCTCATCACCCATTCTGTAGTCATATTCCTTTGTGCTATAACTCCTTAACCTTGACTTGGATCATTCTAACTGCAATGAATGTGATAGACTCTATGGGCTCGAGCCTTTTTATATTGTGAATTGGTAGGGTCCACGCCAAATCACTGCCCTGGTCCCTAGATGTAGGGTATGCCAAATCACCTAGGTTGATGGTGCACAATGTAAGTTTGGAGGTGGTCTATGTTCTGATTTTTGAAACAGAAAGACTTTATCATGTCAAATGCATTGAACACCCAGTAAACAAGGACAAATTATTTCATTTGTACTAGAAATTTCGAAGTTACACATGCATTGTTATATGCATTTTGTTCCGCTTGCTATAGGATAGCAATGTTTATGTTACTTGTGTATTCATTTGAGCACATAAAATGTTACTTGTGTATTTTGGAAGCAAATAATATATGGCTGGCTGAATAAAAAAAAGCTTGAGGTTAGGAGATGAAGAGGAGACCCATAGAATCAATTTTTAATGTTTTTGTTGGAGGAACAACAAAATGATTTAAGTTAATTATTGTACACTTTTTTGCATCAGGTTTTTTACCAGATTAAAGGCCAGGATTTAATGTTGATCCAAGATGCTAGTTTCTAAGATGGTAGATGGACAAAGAGTTTCCCGTATATGGAAGAAAACCGACATTCACGACAATATGCCTCACTGAAGTAGATGCAAACCTGCATATCAAAGCCAAACAGAAACCTGGAGTGCTTATAAAGTCCAACCAGAGTTGTGGAGGGTATAATTTCACTTGCTCAATGGCTGCCATCATTCTACATGTTTTATAGATGGAAAAAATGCACCATTGTAGTAATTGTCTTGGGACCACTAGCTTGTTAATCATGTACTTAAGACGTTTGGATGACTGAATGAATTTCCATCTATGCTTTGCAACAGTACTTTGAATGGTTTATTTAATATAGATCCAGTCGAAGGAGTGCAAAATAGATGTGTGGGTGCAAAGTATTTAGTTGCTTGCCTTGGCTATAAAACTGCAATAGGTGGGGAAATGGTCAAAAAATTCTTTAAGTTGCACATATAATATGTAGTTATTGATTCCAGATTATAAATGCATTTTTTGGGTCTAAATTTTTATGTTAGTCAAGTCACAATATTGTAGACAATTAATGAGTGATTTTCTAGTATGGTTTTATTATTGGAAAAATCAAGTTGTGAATAAATAGGAATTATAAATATTTATTATTATATTTATATTGGTACACGAACTGATCATGAAAAACAGCAAAAGTAATATTAATGCCCCAAATTGTATCCAGGCTCAATTATGAGATTTTAGCATTTCACAATAATAGATGAATGCATGCCCAAAAAATAGCCCAGGAAAAACAAAAAAGTAATATTTAAAAAAAAAAATGCATGTTCCGGCGAAATTAATATTTTGATGAGATAGTGCAGTTGTAACGGCGAAAATTTGGTGCTGCAATAACCTGTTAAAACGTAGGAAAGATCTATTGCGGCGACTTCACTTCGTCGTAATAGATCCAAGTTGCGGCATCTGTGAATGATCGAGAAAGGGGTCACTTGTTGCAACGATAATCAAACTTATTGTGGCGAAAATTGTCAACGTTACAAATATATTCCAACGTTTTACAGGGTTGTCTGGACAGCCATTTGCTGCGAAAAATTGCACATTTGCGGCGAACCAAAATCGTGGGAAAAAATGCAATAATTGCAGTGAACTTGTAAAAACGCTAGGAAAACCTTTTCTAATCAATACTTTTCCAACGATGGTGCGGCTAATTAAAACGACAAAAATTAGTTTTTGCAGCATTTTTACTATGCTTTTGCGGCAAAAACAGGTGCTGCAAAAAATGTATTTCCTTGTAGTGAGTATTTTATTCTCTTATTGTTGTGTGCTATAATATATCAAAAGTTATATGTTGTTTGAAGCACTAACTGTTTAATATATTAATTCGATATTTGTTTTTACTTATAAAAATATATATATATTTATAATTGTTCAATACTTTTTTTTGGCTGGGATAAGTGCTCAATTTAATCTCTCTATTTTCTTGCTTTCTATTTCTTCAATATTGCTTCCTCGGTTTTCTTCATTATATTGGTTCTCTACTCCTCTACCATGCTCTAGGGAAATAAAATACTGAAGTTTTTAGGCTTTATGGGTTATGGAAGCTGCTTCTTATCATGACCATTGTTGTTAACAAGGAGGCGTAAGCTTATATGAATCTTCGAATTTTCTTTTTTATCTACTCTTGTTTTTTTTATTGGTTTGTTCTTAATTTACGTGTCAATTTTCTTCTTAGCCTTATGAGTTTCAAATGAACTTTAAAGTAGAAAGTGTTGATCTTATTGCATTGTATTGTAGCATGCTATGAGCATTATAGTTGTTCTTTAATTTAGATGGTTTGATTAGCTTCTAGTGTTTGAATCACTAACATGTAATGGGATTTATTTTTGTATTAGGGTAATGTAAAATTTAATTTTGTATTTTATGTTGTCAAAATTCAATCCTGTTTAACATATATATTTTTTAAATTTCGTAAAGGGCCATTTTCGACATTTTTTACACCAAAGAATATTTTTTTAAAACTATAACACCATTTGCAGTGATTTGTACTCGTCGCAAAAAGTTTTAACCAGGGTTAAAAAGGAAAATTCGGCAGATTTATGGACTATTTCGCACGAAATGTATTCGCCGCAAAATGGCATGTATTTGCAGTAATTTTTTAATTTCGCTGGAATTGCACGTTAAAATCAATACTTGGCCAACCAATGTGCGTCGATTCTAAATCGCTAGAAGTGATTTTTTTGTAGAGTTTTTTTCAATTTTTTGTGATAAAATCTGGTGCTATAAAAGACCTATTTTCTTGTGCTATTGTTTTAAGGAGTAGCACAGAGCTGAGTATTGCTTATTAGCCTGGGTTACAGTTTAACTTTTCGAGATCAGAAATAATGTTACTTCACGACCTGCATATTTCCTTGCTCAATGCTCCAACCATTTGGTGTGACAACAGCTTGATGCGATAGCTCTTGCTTTTAACCCAATCTTTCATGCTTCCAATACATAAGAAGTGGACTACAACTTCATTCGTGATAAGGTACTTAACAAGGACATTAAGGTTATAGCAACTGCTGCTCAAGTTGCTGAACTTGTACATATCAATAAAAATGTAAATTTTTTTCTGTCCATTATTTGATTTCTTACAAAAAGGACGCCCATTGATGAACTTAAGCCGATCACCCTCAAACTACTTCTAAATGTTTATCCACACCTCCTGCATGTAAGAATTATCATTAATTTAGAATTCACTAGATAATAATGTGAAGAGAACTGATGAGAGGTGTAGGTGAGAATTTTATTTTGTGGGGTCAGTACTAAGATCTTACAAGTGTTGCTCTTCGAGCCTTGAGAAAAGTTGATCCGATAATCTTGAGGAGGGTTTAGACTTAGGTTTGGTGGCAGGTCTATTTTTTAATCTTTAGATATCATCATTCAGTGCAAACTGAAAGTTTGTTTGTGTTCCCACTCAACATTAACAGTAGTACTGTCTAGTGCATTATTATAACAACGTGTATGTAAGCTAAAGTCGTTGAGCTGTCTCACTCAGATTCGAACCTAATTATAGTAAGTTAGTAACCATATCAATCTTGGGCTAGGGTTATTAAAGTTGTGTGCTTGATCATGATCAATATTATTCCTCGCCACACATGATGATTTTCTTGCAATATCAACTGCAGAAACACAGCTAGTTTTCCAAAATCTTAGAAATATGGCTAGCGATCATGAGGATCAAACAAACAGAAACTTCAATCAACCAAATTTTGTTCGCTGCAATCAGAGAAGGCATGAAAATCTTGGACCACTACAAGAAAAAATGATTTTTCTGGCTAATTAATTGAAAAGGCTATTTGTGACCAATTTTGATTGCAAAAATTGTCATTTTGTTGAAATATTTAACTGGCTGCAAATATGTATTTTTTTTGTATTAGATATTGCATCATGTTTGGAAGGATTTTAAAATCTTGATGATTTTGAGACCAGGCATGAGATCTTACACATTTTCTTCTCATTGACTAGCTTCTAAAAGTACTACAACAAATCATGTTTTACATTAAATTAAACTATATATTTTGAATGATAATTGAATATATATATATATATATATAGTTGAGTCAAATGCATGTTAAGGGTCCCAAAGATGGGGATTAAAGTCGTATGCTTAATTATTTTATGAGAGTCGGCATCAACCACTCAACGACGATCATGAGCGATCTCTTTTAACACATCACTTCAACATCCAAAAATTGTATGGTCTCGTTAACCGATTATTTGAGTTTAGATAAAAGCCAAGTTCAAATCTTTATTGTCTACCGCTAATATATATATATAGAAATATTAATTCTAAATACATGATTCAAATTGTTCTGGATGTGGACGTATGACTAATATATTTCTTTAGATGATCATGAAGATCGATCGACGTAATTGTAATAAATAAATAATTAATATGCGATATCAACAACATTTCGACCCCAAAATAGTGGGCATGATCGTGAAAACACAACGGTTTCCTATTAAGGATTGACAACACCAAATGATGATCATCATGAAGCAAGATTATATCTGATTTGTCTTATATAATTTTTCATCATCATCATTATTGGCAGTCATATCTTCTAGCAGCTTGGCCCTCTTTGGAGGATCAGTAGATGATCATGAACATAATATATAAATATAATATATAATATTATTGTCACGTGTACTTTTCTCTTCAAAGCTAAGGTATAATTAATATATATATAGATACAATCATGTATGCTCGATCACATAATATCAAATTTCCCTTCTTTCCTACTCAAAGTTTTCGTAGGCCACCGATTTCTTGCTAGCTTTTGCGTACAAATGGCATTGTACCTAACTCCATAAAAAAGACCCCAACAGTACACAGCTTAGATCGTCGGCCGTGAGGACGCTTTTCGATCGGTTGGGTTTCCAGGAGCTTTAAATATATACAACGATGGCTATGTCCAACGTACACTGTTATATCTATTAATTAAAGCATCTTTCAATTAATACAAACGCATTAGCATAAGTCGACGTGGTTATAACTTTCACGTGATCTAGCCATCACCTTTTGCAAGAGAGGAATATTGATGGATGGATGGATGGACGGATGGATGGACATGAAAAGGCCGGTACTTTGATATATGCTGACTTTCCCTAGCTGCTAATTGCTTTATGCTTAATTAGATTACTGTTATATAAAGTTATTTTTTTTATATTATTTATACACTTTATTAATATAATTGATGAAAATAATTAATTTATATAAAATAATAATACAGTCAATTAGATTAATATAGTACTACAAAAAAATTAATACATATAGAATTTTTGAAGATTATTGTTCATGATCAACAAGAATAATATATATCTATATATATATATATATATATCTTTAAAACTGAATAATTTTGAACGCTTTATATTTTAAATTAGCATAATCATTGTGATCAAGAGTACGTAGATAACATAAAATCAGGATCCGTGACTAGAAAATTAAATTAGACGTACAACTAAATAATGGCAAATTATATGGATCGATCTTTTAACGGGTGATTGGATTTCTTTTGTAGGTGTCATTTGTCATCTTCCAAGGTATGAGCAGACATGGCGCATGATGCTTTTGCCCCACGCTTACTCGACGAAAACAACAATGAATTGCACCATATATATATATATATATCCATATATATATATATATATTTAGTAGTAGCTTAATGGTGAATACATGACCCGGATCAAGTGCATGCATGCTTTTCCCTTTCTCATTGTTTTGACACACAACAGAGGCAGCTTTTTTTTTTTTT
Organism: Platycarya longipes; assembly: GCA_036559045.1. NCBI lineage: Eukaryota > Viridiplantae > Streptophyta > Magnoliopsida > Fagales > Juglandaceae > Platycarya > Platycarya longipes. The sequence goes on from CM071797.1 coordinate 26,820,724, forward strand.
TTTGGGTTTTGGTTATAGCTGATCCGGTCCTCTCATTATCAAACCTTGAAAAAAGTGTTAGAAAAAGTGTTCTTTTTCTCTTCGTTTGTGTGGAGATTTTACCTCCACTTCGCATTCAAAAGGTGACTGCCTTCTCAAGGCAGGGGGCTTCACATGGTTGGGTGGGAACTGTGTCATGCCCATGCTAAAGGCCGTACTGAAAGTGAAAGCTACTCTCTTTTATTTATTTTTTCTTGCTTTTCACCTAATCACATCGGTGTCTTTATTAGCAAGAGGTCCATGCAAGTCTATTTTGTATGAGAATTGCTGGCTTAATTTTCCTCCTTAGCTCTAGCTAATAAGTGTAGAGGGATAAATTTTATATTTTGTATGAATAAAATTTTGAGCATATTTACAAATTATAATATGTAAATATATTTTGTTAAATTAACTTTATGAGATAAATTAAGTTTATAAATTTCTTTATAATATCAAAATTTATCACAAGTTAAATAAGAGTTCATACTACTTACTCTATGAAAAAAATAAAAAAAATATTGATCTGCATATAAGAAAGAGTAATATATAAATTTATTTTAAAAAATAAATTACATATTATTTATGAATAATATCTTAGACATATTTAAAAATAATATATAAATTTATCTCATTAAATCAATTTTATGAAATAAATTAGACTCTTTAAGTTTTTTTAATAAAATTCTAATATTCACAGCCTTTATTTCTTCTTTTGCACTTTTTTTTTTTGTCTCCTAAGCTTTTGCTTTTGCACTTCCTTCTTATATATATTCTCTGCGACCCCAGTAGTGGAAAGAGAAGGAAAGGCAGTTTGAGTTGATGAATTTAAGCTACCTTATTTCGCGAAATTACGCAGCAATTTCCCTCTTGTGAAATTAAGTCAATATATCACTTTCTGTATGCATGAATCAAATTATTAAGGTTGCATGATCTACATTCGCCTGATCAACAGTTTCTTTCTTCTGATCTTCTTCTACATCAATGAAGAAGAAATATTTCAACAAATATCCCAACACACATCTTCAAGCAGTACAATCTCCGTGGGGCATTAATCCACAAGTAATTAATGGGAATTCAATTTGCTTTTTGTCCGATAAATTACCTCAACTGCAGTAGGGTGCCAATAAATCAACCAATTACAAGTACTCTCTCTTGATTCTAACAAGAATTCAGCTTATAATAATGGAGACCACATAAGTTCCATAAATGATGCCTAAAACATTATAATTTTTTTTTTTTTTTTTTGTAATGCTCTATTGAAAGACTCAAACCACATAATTTATACTTGTACTAGTAAACGATATAACTAAAACCCATTTATATTTTATAAAGAGCAAACAAATTTTCTTTTGAAATAATGTAGAATCACATATTTGAATATATTCTTATATTTATCATATGAGATATCATATCTGATATATGATTAACTATTTGTTATAAAAATGATTATTTTTATTAAAATAAGTCAATTATCATTTTAAATAATTATTTTCATCATATATAATTATTTTTTCTTATAATAAAAATCAATGTTATACAAAGAAAGTGATAAGAGTATTGTAGTGTTGGGAAAAGGAAATTAGAGACACACACACACATATATATATATATATATAATGATAGTCACAGCTAACTTATAACTTCCACTCTAAATCATGAAATCATCAAATAATAATTAACCTAAGGTAAGCTTGCTTTTACCACACTTGTATTATTATGTACATGCTTTTCTAGTTTCTTTGTATATTGTCAAAGAGAGATGCTGGGGTGTGATCAGGCTGCACCCCAGTGCCTTTATAGTCCCTCCTCTTCTCTTTTAATTCCCTACAAAAATACGATAAAAAATAATAAAATATAATAAAAAATATAATAAAAAATACAGTAAAAATAAAAAAATTTAAAAAATACAATAAAAAATACAATAAAATAAAAAAATAAAAAAATATATAATAAAAAACATAATAAAAAACACAATAAAAAATATAATGAAGATGAATTTTTATAATAAATTCGACCTCACCCAGCCCGTGCCGGCGCCGGCGTCGGTGGACGATACTGCCTAGCTATCGGGTCCGAAATGGGTTTAAGGCTGTCGGGGGTACATCGAATGTCGTCGGGGCTCGCCGTCGTAGGGGTAGGGTCGCCGACTCTTTTCGATCCCGATGAACTGGACGGTGTCGCCTACTGCCGTCAGAAACAACAGAGACCATAAAATAAGAAGAGTTCGATCTGACCGAAATCTAGGTTCTCCATTACGAAATTATAGCCAAAAACTGGCTTTATAAATCCATATTAGCCTGCTATTATTAAATTATTCTTGTCGTTTTGTTTGAGCAATCTGGTCTTTACCCTTTTAATGTGCTTCCAGCTCCCGAGAGACTGATCCAACCTTTACACCTTTGCTATGACAGAACTGTCCCTGCACTACCTTCTTTGATCTGTCAGTATCAGGCACAACCTAAAAGGTTAGTACCGTAAATTCATAATGGGATCTAATTCACTTCCAGCTGCAAATAAAGGATAAGCATGGATCGACAAACAGTCAAGCCTCAAGAGTCCCAAATATCTCCTAGGCTTACGACAATATCGTCAGGGTTCGCATTCGTCTTTCGGCACCCGAATCAGGAAATGGGTTTGCTCAAAAACCATTGAGAACCAAAATGGGTGGAGAAAAATCAGACCGAAGCTCGCCTGAAATATCCGCCGGAAAGTCCAGTCTCCGACTTGCCCTTGAGATCTTGTCGTCGTTGATATTATTGTCCCATTCAGTCAAAGTCTTTGCAGCGAAATGGCAGTCGATTCGGGACAAGCTCGAGGAGCTCAACTCGGGTTTGATCGCCCTGGAGAACTGCGAGTACTCCGGCGAAAACACAGCGGTCTCAGATTTACCATCTGCCATATTAGTCACACTTAACGAGTGCTACGACCTCGCACGCCGTTGCGTGGATCTCTCTTATAGCGGCAAGCTTCTTATGCAAAGCGACTTGAATGTGGTCCTCACGAAGCTCGACCGGCACGTGAAGGACCTGTCGGACATGTATGCGGCCGGTATTTTGACTCATGGTAATGCCTTGGTTGTTTCAAAGCCTGGTCGTGGAGCTTGCAGAGACGACATACGGTTTTATGTGAGAGATTTGTTGACCAGAATGAAGGTCGGAGATTCGGGAATGAAAAGGCAAGCCTTGGTTAATCTGTATGAGGTTGTGGCAGAGGACGAGAAATATGTGAAAGTAATGTTGGAAGTGGACGATGTCGTGAACGTTTTGCTAAATTTTCTTGATTCTCCAGATACGGAGATTCAAGAAGAGTCTACCAAGGTAGTCTCTGTGGTCGCCGGGTTCGATTCGTATAAAGGGGTTTTGACAGGGGCGGGGGCAATTGCTCCGTTGATTCGGGTTTTGGAGTGTGGGAGTGATTCGGCGAAAGAGGGTTCTGTAAGGTGTTTGATAAAACTGACCGAGAATTCGGACAATTCGTGGTCGGTCTCGGCTCATGGCGGAGTGACTGCACTGCTGAAAATATGTGCCGGTGTTGATTGCAAGAAAGAATTGGCTGGTCCTGCTTGTGGGGTGCTCAGAAATCTCATTGGAATTGAAGAAATTAAGCGTTTTGTGATTGAAGAAGGTGCTATTTTAATGTCTATCAAGCTTGCAAGGTCTAAGGATGAAGCTTTGCAGATGATAGCAATTGAGTTCCTTCAAACTATAGCATTTGGAGATGAACTGATCAGGGAAATGGTGATTAGAGATGGAGGCATTCGCACATTAATACGGGTCGTGGATCCCAAATGGTCTTATTCTTTAAAAACCCGAGAGATAGCATTGAGAGCAATCGAGAGTTTGTGTTTCTCGTCCAATAGTGCCGTGAAAAGCTTGATGAATTATGGTTTTGTGGATCAGCTTATGTACCATATTCGATATGGGGATGTTTCAGTTCAGGAATTGGCACTCAAGGTGGCGTCCAGGCTAAGTGAGACATCAGAGGAGGCCAAGAAAGCAATGGGTGATGCTGGGTTTATGCCTGAGCTTGTTAAATTTCTCAATGCAAAGTCATTTGAAGTTCGGGAAATGGCAGCCGAGGCACTCTCCGGCATGGTTTTGCTCCCTAAAAATCGAAAGAGGTTCGTGCAGGATGATCGGAATATTGGGTTGCTCTTGCAATTGCTTGGCTCAGAGGAAGAACATTCACGTTGCAAAAGGTTCCTGCTTTCCATATTAATTTCATTAACAAGTTGCAATAGTGTGAAAAGAAAAATTGTCAATTCTGGGTATATGGAAAACTTACAGAAACTTGCACAATCCGAAGTTTCCGATGCTAAGAGACTTGTCAAGAAGCTGTCCAGGAGCAGATTCCGTTTAATGTTAACTGGAATCTGGCATTCTTGAATGTAATATTTTTTTTTTTATCTTTTCTTTTAAATCTTTATAGGTATGGTATATATCTGCATAAGTGCTTGCCAAATTTTTCTTTCTTTTCTTCCTTTTTTTTTTTAATCTTTGTCTATGTTTATTTCTTCCACCCCAAAAAAGTTTTCCTCTTGCAAAAACAGGTTTAGAACAGCTTTTTGTTAAGATTGTAACTGCAATTCTGCAGGTAGATATCAAATAAAAGCTGCTGTTACAGGTTTCCCATAACATATGTTTGATTGTTGAATGCAATTGCTTTTTGTGTTGTAGCAAAGAAGAAATAATAATGATAAATTGTAAGTTAGTTGGATATAGAAAGGTCATGAATCTTTTGCATGTTTTGAAGAGTGAGCGCACATGGGATGGGCATGACAAAACTGATGGGCATGTGAGTGGTGGCCATCAATCTTAAGTCTAGCTATAATTATGGACAGAAAAACGATAGTGATGGATGAAGTTTCCGGCTGTATTTGCTTGTCGTTTAGCCAGTCTTGTCTCCTTGTTATACCTGTTTTATATTGGTAATATGGAATTATGTTTTGTCCTTCTGAAAATATGCCAACTTTGTTAATATGTTTTTGCATCTCATTTTAAGGCAGGATTTTAGGAACTAAGATTTGTTTATTATCTTCCTTAAGTATACGATGTTAGAGTGGATCTCTCATTGGACCCTCAATTCTTAACTTAATCAGTTGTTTGTACTGTGGATCTGTAAAATAAGATAAATTTCGGTTCTATTTTTCCTCTTTGCCTCTTTTTTTTTTTTTTTTTCACGAGACTTTGTTTTCATGATCTTTTTTTTGTTTTGATTAAGATCCTCATAGAAAAGGCACCCAACACCTTGTAAGGTGCCATGCTAACATGATGAGTGGTTAACTGTTTGTTTTTCTTTTTCAAGATTTTCAGTCAAAGTGATCATCTGAATGAATGCCGAATGGTAAGTTTCATAGCTTATTCTCTCTTGCTCACAATCACATTCTCTGCGGTCAGCGCCCGGCTGAGGAGGACAGGCCCCTCCCACTCCTTACTTTCTATTGTAAACTTTCACTTGTCTGCGTTTTCCCCTTTCTCTAAACGGAGTAGTGAAAATTATTGTTGTTACAAGGCCAAGTCTCATAGATAACGTTGGGCCTTGGGTGATTATTGTGGTTACAAGGCCGAGTGTCATGTTTGGATGTTGAGAGTATTTGTAAATAATAATAATAAAATAATAATAAAATATTATATAATAATAAATAATAATAAAAATAAGTAAAAAATAATAATAAAATAATAAATAGTAATAGAAAATGTTTGAAAATTCTTTGTTTCCAAACCTTTTTGTTTTGTGCAAATCCACACCATTCGTTTAGCAGAATTTGCTTAATTAGAGCAGGGGTGTGCAACCGGATCGATCTGGATGTGGATATACGGCCATAATTGGACTGAATTCGGATTCTAAAAATTGGGTGGGAATTAAACTGGATTAAATCTGGTTAGATAATTAATCTGGATTATAATCGAATATCTCGATTTTTTGCATTTTTGACTTAAAATCTGGCTATTTGGATTAAGACTAGATTTAATCCGAGTTTTTAATATTTTTTTTAAAAAAGATACTTTAATTTTTTTTTATTTTAAAATAGAGCACTTTAAAAAAAAATATCTGATATCATGTTTAAATTGTTCAGGTTTTAAAACATAATAATTTAAACACTTTTTAAAAGTTATTTTAAAAAATAAGTTAAAGAACAAAATAAATAAAAATGCAAAATAGATAATTGTTGTTATATCATAATGTAAAACATGAATTTATAAAATAATAATAATAATAATACATCACAACTAATTAAATTAATACAATGCTATTACTCTTCACAACTTGAATATGGGATTGGGGGAAGTTGTTCAAGGGGCATTGACAGGAAGATATATGCAGGAAGATATATGCACAAGGGACATACTAGAATCCTCTAGCAACTGGATTATAGGGAGAGAAATGATATATGTAGTTGTAAAATGTGCAAACGTCAATTACTTTAGAAAAATTGAGTAAATGCAGACTTCATATAAAAAAAAACTAATTTTTTAATAATGAATATTATTCTTTTTCAAAATATTTGTGCGGCATTTACACACTCAACGATTATATATAGCATTGTTATTTCAGGAAACATTGACCACCCATATACATGAACAACTCAGCCTACAAATGAGTGTAAAATGAAGGCCTTAAAGTTCTACAATTAAGGAGGTAGATCACAAGTTGTAGGCTTACGTGAGAGGCAATGGGATTGAGGCCAAAACCCCACCAAATGGTACTACTCGGCTTTGAAGACATAAGTAGTAGTTTTCTGTATCAGACGTTTCTCTAACTCTATAATAAAGAAAATCATATATAGATCAATATAAATGAATCTTCAATGGATCAGTTCTTGACAAAATTGGGTGATCATAGAAATCTCACCTTTCACACTAAGAATGATCTCCATACTTTCCTGTAATAGCTATTGCAGTCGATATTGATCCTCACCATGCATATAACCTGCCATGCTAGAAGATGACTTAGAACAGCAATGAAAAACCTAAACTTATATTATCAGTTTTGGTATTGCTAACCAAAATACAGCCTGCAAAAGAGAGAAAATAAAGAGTATTGAGTTAAAAAAAAGTTAGGAAACAAAACAAAAACAGAGAAAACAGAGAATTTGTGCAAACTAACTCGCTAGCTACCATTGTCCAGATGCGTCCTTTTGAGTTCAAGAATCAACATAGTGAATTTCAAAGCTGCACCAAAAAGATGAGACCCTGATATGTCCATTTGGGGCTGTCACTCTTGGAGTTTAATCAAGAATTTGGGTTCGAATTGTCAGTCTTCTTGGCTAGTTTTCAGGGATTTTAATGAACTTCTTTACCATAGTGAGAAGTATGGAGGCAAATTTAGGTCTGATAATTTGTTGGAGGCTTTTAGAGATGTGTTATCAGTGTGTAATTTGTGAGATTTAAGATCTCATGGAGTTCCCTTCACATGGAGCAATAGGAGGGAAGGGGGATTTAAATTTGTCAAAGATTAGACTGTTTTCTTGCTAATTCATTGTGGTAGAATTTGTTTCCTAATAAGCAGGTTTAGCATGGGGTAGCCTCTTACTCTGATCCTATCCCTTTGTGGTGGGATTCTGACGGTGGGTCTATAATGTTGAGTGGGTCCAGCCATGATGTTGCAAACCATGATGTCACTTAAGCCAATTAAGATTTTATTTTGCAAATGAAATAAAATGGAGATGACGTGCCTTACGGTAGCAAGTGTGTGAAGGCAACAAAACAAAAAGAAAAAAAAAAAAGTGAGAAAGAGGTGTCATGCGCGCAACAAGAGAAAAAGAAAGGAAAATTTCTCTTTTAGGTGTGGATTTCACACAGGTATTTCTTTACATAGTTTAAATTGAAGATTTCTGTATGAGGTGATTTCTGTATGATTGGTCGTTTGGGATGAGATTATTATTTTTTTAGAAATTGATGATTGTTGTATTTTTCAATTTGTTGAGAACTTAAGTTTTGGGCATAAATTTGAGTATTATAAACTCTATATTATTATAATGGATTTGAATGGAGTTGGCCCATGATTTTTCTCTCTACATTGGAAGATTTTTCCATGTAAAAATCTATTATGTTTTGCTCTGATTAGTCTTTGTTTGTTTAATCATTCTACTTTTTTTTGAATAGTAGATTTAATTCTTGCAAGTAATTATGTTGCCCACAAGTGGTATCAAGATCACAAGTTGTGTGGGTGTGGTGAACTTATAAAATTAAATGGAGAATACTTCGGATACCATGATTAGATTATGAACTTCAAATTATTGTATTTGGAAGTCAATAATGGAGAATATCCCTTATTGTAAGGATTTACATAAACCTATTGAACGTGTTAGTGCTAAGCCAAACAGTATGACTGATTGTGACTGGATGAAAACAGGAAAACCATTAGGTATATTAGACAATGGGTTGATCTTATTGTATTCAATCATATATCTTAAACGACAGATGCCCATAGCCTTTGAAAAAAATAAAGGGTCTCTATAAGATGAAGACAACTCAAAATAAAGCTTTTGCTATTAGAAAGTTTGTGAATTTAAAGCTAAAAGAGGGAAAATCTATTGTTGAGCATTTGAATGAATTCCAAAACTTAGTGAATCAATTGACCACAATGAAAATAGTGCTAGATGATGAGATGCAAGCACTATTACTTCTAACTTCATTGCCTAATAGTTGGAAGACTGGTGGTATCACTTAGTAACTTTGTTTCGAATAGTGTGCTTGAACTTTTTATAGTTAAAGACAGTTTGTTTAGTAAAGAAATAAGAATAAAATATATATGTAGGAATAATGCACAGGCTCTTATTACATAGAACATGGGAAGAATTAAGATCAAAGGTCCTAAGGGATGTGGTAACTATAGACGTCAGTCAAAGAAAAGAGGAAAGATTTTACCGTGATAAAGAGGGTAATATAAAGAAATATTATAAGGCTTGAAAAAACAAACTGAAAGAAGAGAAAAATTAGAAGAATGCAGATGATTAGAATACTACAACTAGGTTTCAGATGAAGAAGTGGCAATACTTTCTGTAGAAGGGAATGAGTGTTGTCATGTTGCAGATCCTTATGTAGAATGAGTGATTGGTTCAACAGCTTCCTACCATGTTACACCAAAGAAAGAACTATTCACTGTGTATAGAAGAGACAACTTTGGCAAGGTGAAGGATGTGCGACATGTTCTAGATATGCACCTGAATCTACTATCTACACATGCTCTTGATGAAGTAGGTTATAAAAGTTATTTCACCAAAAAAAAAATGGAAACTATCGAATGGGTCAATGGTATGTGCTAGTGGCAAGATCTGTTGTATACTTTAAAAGACTGATGCAGTGAATGCAACTACAGACGATATTTCACCAGACTTGTTGCACAAGCGTCTGGCTCACATGACTGAGAAGGAATTGCAGGTTTTGGGAAGGAAGTCTCTCATTTCTTTTGCCAAATGTGCGTCACTTAATTCCTCTGACTATTGTCTCCTTGGTAAAAATCATATAATTTCTTTTCAGAAAACCTCTAGTAGAAAATAAAATATGTTAGATTTAATTTATTCTGATGTATGTGGTCCCATTGAAGTGGGGTCCTTAGGTGAAAATAAGTATTTTGTTACTTTTATTGATGATATTTCACGAAAGTTGTGGGTGTATATTTTGAAAACAAAAGATCGGGTACTTTAACATTTCAAAAAGTTTTATGCCATGGTAGAAAGAGAAACTGGAAAAGGAGTTCCTTTGTATTGATAACGATGGTGAGTACACGTCTAATGAGTTTAAGGATTATTGTTATAAACATGAGAAGACAATTTCGAGTACCTTACAACATAATGGTGTGGTAGAGAGAATCAACCGCACTATTTTAGAAAAGGTCAGATGCATGATGAAGATGACAAAATTGCCTAAGTCATTTTGGGGTAAAGTTGTTTGTACTGCATGCTACCTAATCAACCAGTTTCCATCAATTCCTTTGAGGTTCGAGGTTCCAAAAAAAGTGTGGACTGGAATTGATGTGTTTTAGTCTCATTTAAAGGCATGGATGCAAGGTATTTGTACATGTGCCAAAAGAATAACGTGCTAAACTTGATGATAAGGTCACTCCTTGTATATTTGTTGGCTATGGAGATGTAGAAATTGGCTACAAGCTATGGGATCCAAAGAAGAAGAAAATCATTAGAAGTGGAGATGTGGTTTTCACAAAAAAAATAGACATTGGCAGACTTTGAGAAAGTATAAAAGTCAAGACAAGCAACTAAGTTCTTTTTGACCATACACCTATCTCTTTATTTGCAGAGAGTGCCACTAATGAGAAAGAGATATAAGTTGAAGATCAAATTTATAAGCCAGTAGCAATTGATGAGAATATACTGTTAGGATAGAGGGTGTTTAGTAGGGGGAGCAGTCTACTCTTCCAGAACCTCAGGTTAAAGGGTCTACAAGAGAGCATCATCCATCAACTAAATATCCTAAGCCAAATTATGTTTTGATTACTATTGAGGGGGAGCTAGAAAGCTTTCAAGAAGTGAAAACTCATAAGGAACAACATAAATAGATGAATGCTATGCAGAAAGAGATAAATTCTTTACACACAAATGGCATTTATGAGTTAGTGGAACTTCCTAAAGGCAAAAAGGCCCTAGGAAACAAATAGGTATTCAAGCGTAAGAGTGATGGTGGAAAGTTAGTAAAATAGAAAGTTCTATTGGTGGTAAAAGGCTTAAATCAAAAGAAGGGAATAGATTTTGATGAAATATTCTCTCTAGATGTCAAGATGAGTTCCATTCGAGTTGAATTGTGTCTTTTGGCTAGCTTGGATCTTGAGTTTGAGCAGTTAGATGTAAAGACTACTTTTTTTCATGGTGACTTGGATAAAGAGATCTACATGGTTCAACTAGAAGGATTTGAAGTTCAAGTGGAAGGAGCATATGGTTTGCAAATTGAAAAAGAGTCTATATGGGTTGAAGTAAGCTCTAAGGCAGTGGTATAGAAAGTTTGACTCATTCATGATGAGTCATGGATACACAGAGCAGAGGTATATCGTTGTGTATATGTTAAAAGGTTCCCTGGTGGTAAATCTAGGAATCTTCTATTATATGTAGATAATATGTTGGTAGTTGGAAAAGATGTTCAGTTGATTCAAAGTTTGAAAGCAGAATTGCATGAGTCATTTTATATGAAAGATTTTGGCCCAGCACGACAGATTCTAGGTATAGAGATTATTCGTGACAAAAAAGTTCAGAAATTTGGTTGTCACAAGAGAAGTATATTGAGCGGATATTAGAGAGGTTCAATATGAAGCATGCTAAACCAGTTAACACTCTTTTTGGTGGTCACTTCAAACTAAGTAAGAAGACATATTCTTTTACTGAGGAAGAAAAAGACAACATAGCAGACGTTCGTTACAACTCTGTAGTCGGGAGCTTGATGTATGTTATGGTTTGCACACACTCAGATATTGCTTATGCAATGGGAGTTGTTAGCAGGTTTCTAGTTAATCCTGGTAAAAAGCATTAGCAAGTGGTGAAATGAATTTTCAGATATTTTAGGGGTGCCTCAAAGATGTGTTTGACTTTTGGTGGATCAAACCAATTTTGGAGGATTATACAAATGCAAATATGACCGGTGATCTTGATAGTGAAAAATTAACTTTAGGATACTTGGTTACTTTTGTAGGAGAGCTATGTCATGGCAGTCAAAATTACAGAAATATATCGTCTTATCTACTACTGAAGTTGAATAAATTGTAGCGACTAAAGCAATGAAAGAAATGCTTTGGATGCAACAATTTCTCGAAGATTTAAGATTGAAGCAAGATGAGTATGTGGTTCATTGTGATAGATTTGAGCAAGAATGTTACATATTATTCTCGTGCAAAGCACATTGATGTGAGATATTATTTGCTACATCAGGTAGTTGTGAAACAATCATTACTATTGACAAAGATTCACACTGATAAGAACCTAGATAATATGATGACAAAAGTTGTTACCAGAGAGAAGTTGAAGATTTGTGCCGGATCAGCCGGCATGGACTCTAACTGAGATGTTAGTTTACAATCTACTCTTATGATGGGCTGGAAGGGGAGATTGTTAAGTAGGTCTAACCCATGATGTTGTAGCCCATGACATCAATTTGTTGAGAACTCAGGTTTTAGGCATAAACTTGAGTATTATGAACTCTATATTATTATAGTGGATTTGATCGGAGTTGTCCCGTGGTGTTTTCCCTTTACACTAGAGGGGTTTTCATCGTAAAAGTCCATTGTGTTTTGCTTTGATTAATTTTTGTCTATTTAATTATTCTAGTTATTTTCTTGGATGGTTGATTAAATTTTTGCAAGTAATGATATTGCCCATCATGTAAAACGTCATCATAAAAAGTTGTTTAGATTTGAAGCCATGTGAATCGGGGAGAAAGAATTTGCTCGTATCGTTGAAAGAACTTGGGATCAAATGGAAGGTTCTCCTACTTTTATCCAGGTTATAGATTCCATCTCCAATTGTGCTTTTAATTTGGGACATTGAAATAAAAGTACTTTTGAGAATGTGCAAAAGGAATTAGCCATGGCTAAAGAGAGATTGAAGGTGCTACAAGAAGCAAGTCTTGCTGGTTTTTTAGTGAGAGAATAGCAACAAGCATGGGATGAGGTTCAAAAGTGGCTTGAACGAGATGAAGTTATGTGGAAACAACAGTCTATAGTCCAGTGGTTGCGAGAGGGTGATAGCAATTCCAGATTTTTTCACTTTAAAACTTCTACTCGACGAAAGAAATTTTCTATTTTGCAATTACAAGATGAGTCGAGAAGTTGGATGAGATGTGTTCAGTTGGATGATTTACTCACTAATTATTTTACAAATCTGTTTTTGCTGCAGATGAGGTTGATTTGGAACCAATTATAAATGGATAGAGAGTCGAGTAACAAACGAGATGAACATAGATTTAATGAGATCTTATGTGGCTGAGGAGGCTGAAATTTCTATTAAACAGATACATCCTTCTAAAGCTCCGGGATCATATGGGATGTCTCCAATTTTTTTCTAGAAGTATTGGTGAATGATAGGTAGTCCGTTATTAAATCAGTGCTTTTGGTCATGAATTCTGGAGAATTCCCTTGGACTTTGAACAACATGTATATTACTTTAATTCCTATATAATGTGCCCCTACAAAGTAGTAAAATTTAGACCAATTAGCCTATACAATGTGCTCTACAAGGTTTTGTCTAAAGTCATTGCAAATAGGTTAGAGAAGGTGTTGTCGCTGGTCATTTCTGAGATACAATCTGCTTTTGCTTCTGAAAGATAGATTTCTGATAGCGTTTTGATTACATATGAGTTGTTACATTTTTTAAGGAACAAGAAAAAAGGGAGAAAAGTAATTTATATCTTTAAAACTTGATATGAGTAAGACAAACGATAAATTAAAGTGTTTTTTTCTTTTTTGAAAGAATGATGGAGGCTTTGGGGTTTGCAAATGGTCTCATTAGTTTGGTTGTGAATTGTGTTAGAACATTTTCATTCTCTGTTTTGGTGAATGATTGTCCAAAGGGGCCTACTATTTCTAGTCAAGGAACTGGATAAGGAGATCCATTGTCTCCTTATCTATTTCTCTTATGTACAGAAGGTCTCATCAGTTTGGTAAAAAGAGAAGTAGGTAGGGATGCATTGAGAGAATACAAATCTGTCGGGGGGCTCCAAGAATTAATCATTTATTGTTTGTTGATGATCGCATTATCTTTTGTAGAGCGGATATAGTTACAAATGAAAAAAATTATCATTTATTGAGTACTTATGAGATAGCTTCTGGTCAGTGTATTGATAAAGATAAATTGTCAAAATTTTTTAGTTGAGATGTTCAAAATATTTTAAAGTTTCAGATTATGTAGCTTTTTTTTTTTGGGAGGGGGCGGAGGGGGGGGGGGGGGGGGGTAGTCATACTCAGCAATTTGAAAAGTATTTAGGCCTTCCTCCAATGGTGGGTCGATCTAAGAAAACGTTTTTTCAAATGTTAAGTAAAGGCTATGGCAGAAATTACAAATGTGGAAAGGAAATTTCTTGTCACCAAAGGGAAGAGAAGTCTTACTAAAAGCTGTAACAATGTCAATATTGACGTATGCTATGAGTTGTTTCTTGTTTCACAAATCCTTATATTTTGAGTGTGGAAACATGATGGCTAGATTTTTGTGGGAAAATTAAACTGAAAAAAAGAAGATTTATTGGGTTAGTTGAGACAAGTTATCTCAAAGTTTCATGGGGGTATGGGTTTCAAAAAGTTAAGGCTTTTTAATTTCACTCTTCTAGCAAAACAAGGTTGGCATCTCTTAAAGAATGAAGATTCACTTTTATTTAAAGTTTATAAAGCTATGTTTTTTCCAAATTCTAGTTTTTTAGGCAAACACTTGATTGTGTTCTTCATATATTTGGAAGGAAATTTTGGAAGCTAGTAATTCCGTTTTAAAGGAAGGTTGTAGGTGGCGTGTGGGGGAATAGAAGTAATATAAGAGTATTTAAGGATCCTTTGCTACCCGGAATTAGAATATCTATTGGTCTTGCTAATTTTTCAAATGTCCATGAAGATATACAAGTCGGTTCATTGATAGATGGGAACACTAAATAGTGGGATGATGATTGTTAAAGAGCTCTCTTTAATCCAAATGAGGTGAGCCAAATTTTGATGTTAAACTTATGTGATGATATAGAAGATTTTGTTTATTGGATTCATGAGAAAAATGGTATGTATTCAATTAAAAGTGCATACAAGATGGTTCACAAATATGAAAATCAGAGTAGGGGAGAGGGATCCATCACCAATAATGCCTCTGTTTTTTTGGAAATGTTTGTGGAATTTGAAATTTCCTAAGAAGATGAAACTTTTTTCTTGGATAGCTTGCTTAAAGAAGTTGCCTACGTTTTAGAATTTAAAAACCAAGCAAAGTATTGATAATAAGTTATGTATGTTCTGTGGGATGGAAGGAGAGGATATTACACTTGTAGTTGTTTATTGTCCTGAGGTTTCACATGTTTGTTCACAGTACTTAAGTCTATTTAGAAATTGATTAAAGTGGAAATCTCACATTACTTAAGAATGAGATTATCCTGGACTTTATATGAAACATCATCTTCCCTTCTTAACAAGGCCTTCTAGAGAAGGGTGCATGAGTTTTTTTATGGTATCAGAGCCAAACCTTTCAGCAATACGCTCCACCCATTGATCCAATGAGGTCCACTTGTAGAAGCACGACAAAATATCGGCTCACAAGTGAGTGGGAGTAAAGAGGAAATCCTACATTGCTTAAGAAGAAGATTGTCCTGGACTTTATATGAAGTATTTTCTCCCCTTTCTAATAAAGTCTTCTAGAGAATGGTGCATGAGTTTTTTTATGAATTGCCAAACTATAATTTTTGGAACTGACTAATAAGGTTTGGGCTGAAGATTCTGATGAGATTTTGGCAACTTTCATTGCTATTGAATGGGCTCTTTGGTATAGAAGAAACGTGTATATTTATTAGAAGGTTTCTATTGGAATTCAGATGGTGGTAAATAATACTTTATCTTTGAAATCTAAAATCAAACAACTCTAGGTTTTTCATGTCTGTTCTTTTCAGTTAACCAAGGTAGTTTCTTGGAAGCCGCCTCCTACAAGTTTTCTTAAATTGAATGTTGATGGGGGTACTTTTCATGACCAACATACGGATGGTATTAGAGTGTTGTTAAGGGACCAAAATGGAGATGTTTTAGTATCTTGTAGTAAGCTGGAAAGGGAAGTGTCCTCTGCTGAGTTCATAGAGGCTATTGCACTATTAAGGGGGCTGCAAATGTGTGTCCAATGGGGTGCTCCAAAGATTTTTGTGAAACTGATTCCTTAATTCTTGTTGATGCCTTGAATAACTATGTTGATTACTACACTGATTTTGAATTTCTTCTACAAAATATTCGGAGAATAATGAATTATTTTCAAGAGGTTAGGGTTTCACATGTAAACAGGATAGGATACTCGCATCAACTTGCAAGACATGGATGGAGTATTAGTGATATTGAGATGCGGTGGGAATGTCCCTTTTTTTTTTTTTATAAATCAAGTCGTTTGGTTTGCTAAAAGCAATATCTTGTAAGAACTTTGTTTATTGATTTTTTTTTTTTATAAATTCTATGCTTTTATTTATTTTTCTCCTGTAGGCCTTAAAAGTTTGAATTAAAACTCAGATCCTAAGCTTTAAAATGAAATGCTAATTATGAAAGGGCAGCATGAAAAACTTAAACGATCCTAGTCTAAGTAAGGCCCATGATCACATTCGTACTGAAGATTGTGCATTTTCAAGAGAAAAAAAAAACACAAATACAGATTAAATGGATTGCACTGAAGAGGCCCAACAGAGTTAGTAATAAATCTACGGAAGGCCCATCTTCAGTTCTGATTGTGGTTATTAAATTCGACTAACAACTTGATGGAAAGCTGGAAGCCACAGTGGAATGAGCTGTCAATAGATTATAGAATATAGACCCACCAACCACTTCAACGTGAAATGGGGAATGATGATGATGATGATAATAACAGGTCTTGATATTCTGGACCCTGTGTATGGCTTAATTTGGTTGTATCAAATATTAATTTAATATCAGGTCTCTAAGCTGTTACTTTTGTAACCTGTTCTCTTTCCCCCTATATGTGCTTTTCTTTCAATTTTTTCCTTCCTTTTTGTTTGGGCCGATCCTGAGTAAATGTCTGGCACATATTAAGATAGGAGAAATTCCCACCCAGTCTTGAAGTAATTTATTGTAGTTCTATCTATGAAATAATTTATTACTTCAAAAGCTGATTTCCTTCCTTTTTATTTCTGATTTCTCAATTAAAATCATATCAGCTTTTGAAGTAATTTAGTGTAGTTCTATCTATGAACTAAGTAAAATTATAATAATAAAAGCTTACACATCTATAAGACCCCCACTAGAATGCGATGAATTGCTTAGTTCACAGATAGAACTACAATAAATTACTTCAAAAGCTGATATGATTTTAATTGAGAAATCCGAAATGTACCTATCACGTCATTAAAAGGTCAAGAGTAAAAATTATAAACGGTGGTGACAAGTCAGGTATTTTATACGCGGAATATTCCCAACTCTGGATGTGCGTGCAGTGGACCTACTTGCTTCTATACAAAGAAGCAATCGGGAGTCCACGATTCGGCCAATATTCGCTGGGCTGTCAGTACCAGCGAGGCTTCTAATAGAAATGGGTGTGGTCCAGTACTTCAATAAATGACCACAATTATGATTCTATTTTGATGTCAGATTTATTTTAATTTATTTTGAATGAATTTTGAATGAAATTAATTTTCTTTTCAACTTTTTTTAAAAAAATATATAAATATATATATATCTCAATCAACTTTAGACATTTGAATATAATTTAATAAAATATTATTATTCATATATCAACTTAAATCATGAAAACACTCATGTATAATGTCTTCTAGAAGGACCTTAGCTAATTTGTTGCCTTTGTATTTTTCATAGTATGGTAATTTTAGTCTGATTTAGATTCAAAATTTATTTTAACTCATATTTATTTTATTATTATAGTTTTTAATTTTTTATGTAAAATATAAATTTCTATACATATTTTTTAAAATTTTAATATACATTTTTTTAATTTTAAAATAATAATATTATTAAAAAATAAAATAAATTAATTTCATTTCATCTTTATCTCTTAATTCAAATGAGACTTAAAAGTAAGTAGCCTAGCCTGTCATACACGCCTCGATCGCCAAGTCGTTAATTCGTATTGTCCAGTGTCAATAGTCAACCCATGTGTTGCACTTGCATCTACTGTCAAGTCTTCTGAATTTTAGACTGATCAATTTTCATTGATACATCTACTTCAAGTGGCTTTTCTTCATCGATCTACCCCTTTGTTATGTGACATGAGACGTCCGTAGGTGATATGTTTTTGGACGTTGTGTCCGATCGAGCCAAAATTGATTTGTCTGCATTTAGAAATTAAGAAAGCTCCATACCCTTGATTTTTGGTAACCTATAATTAATTTATAAATTAAATCATATAATTGTAAGCGCTACGTGATAAATTATTTATAATAAAAATAATTATTTATTATAAAAATAAACTAATTTTAATAAACAATAATTATTTAAATAAAAATAACTAATCACAAATAAATATTTTTTTTTATAATAAAGTTATTTAATAAATTCTCGTGGAAACTAAGATTGTCCTCCACTTCCTCTTTGATTAATGGTCATACTGATACATAGATAGGATGCTATTTACAATTTGAAGAAAGCACTGCATGCTAAATTGGCCGATATATCTTATTTCTAAATGAGTAAGGTTAATTACCGATCATCTGATGATCTATTTCCAAATAAGAGCATGGTGAAAAAAAAAATAGGTAGTGCTATATACAACTCATCAAAATAGACTTCTCTGTAGTCCACATATACACTAAACAAAATTATCCCTATCTTATCATTAACTTAATTAAAATATCCTTTAATTCTAAATTAGCCCAAAATCTCCTCTTCCAAACTCGCACAGTAGGAAAGGTCTGACCAAAAATACAGAAGGCAAGCCCTTGACTACTTTTCCACCATTAAGCACCTCTAGTGACTCTACTTCAAGTTCTTCAAAGGTAATGACCAAAAACCCATTTAATTTACTAACCTCATGATCGTCTTCCTTGAATATTTTACCAAAGAGACTGTTTGGGATAAGAAGCAAAGGCGAGAATGAAGACCTTAGAATTGGCGTAAAATTTGGAATTTTAAGATTACCAAACGTAGCAGGATCATCACCAACTTTTAAGTACTCCTTGATCTGAGTAATTATCATATCTGAGACATTGGAGGCATGAACCTAGGAAATAGAGAAGGCATGGTCGTAGCCCTCATGTTACATGGCTGTAGAATGAAGAAGCATTCAATAGACTACAACCGTGTAACACCTCGACAAGGATGATTGGGGGTCGAAGGAAGTGATAGAGTGTGGAAGGAATCAGAAGGATGTGGCAAAGGCTAGAGCAGTGCCGGTCAGAAGGCACATCAAGAACTGGTTGGAGGGAGGACCATGAAACCACCACTCGAGGTCAGGGGTGACAATCTGGTGCATTGTGGCCACATGATGGAAGCCTTACTTGCACTCACGTGTTTACGGTTGTGTTGGATGGTTGAATCAAGGATTACCTCAAGATAACACCAAGATTCGGATGGTTGAAATATGAAAACTAAGATTAACTCAGGCTAGCACTCAATTCTCAAAAACTGTAGAGAAATTCTTATTAAAAAATAACATAATCCTCCCAAATTACATTGCAAACTAAATTTGAATACTAGGATTCGACTAGTCCTCTCCCAATAACAACTCATTTAAGAGTCAAACTCCTAAAATAAATCAAACTTCGAGAATTAAGGATAATAAATCCAAAACAATTCAAATTCCTAAAATAAAGGAAAAATAATTCTAGAACAGTGTAAACTCTTAGAATAAAGGAAAAACAATTCTAAAACATTTCAAACTTCTCCGATTTGCCTTCGACTCGAAATCATCCAAGCGATTGGTCCTTCGTGGTCATCCCTACTCGCACAATTCTGCCACATGCAAACCATGTAAGCAACCCAAAGCTACCCTTCTAGCCTCAGCATGCCGAGTCCTCCTAGTGGCATTGTGGATGACCCTTCTTGCGTCTCTATCAATCCTCCCCCTTCAAGACTGACCTTGTCCTCAAGGTCAAGCTTTGGAAATTACTCTTTGAGAACTTAAGCACTCTCCCATTCATTCTCATGTTCACCTATTTGCCCCCTATCATAAACTCCATAGTCATTTTTTTATAGTCTGAAACTATCTTCCCTAACTCCTCTCACTATTGCACACCCAATACAACATCCAATCTAACAATAAGTAAAGAATATATATCCACCACAATCTCAAGGCCTTGTATTATCAAACATGCTTTTTTATATACTTCTCTACACATCAATTTCTCTCCACTAGCTACCTTGATCTCAAATGGAGTGATAGAAGTCATAGGCAACCCCAAGCTCTCGGCCACTTTAAAATTTATGAAGATTAGGGATGAACCATTATCAACAAGAACCGTTACCTCTATCTTGTCAATGTGAGCTTGTGTTCTCATTGTTCTAGGTCCTACGACACTCGCTAATACATGAATAGAAATGTGGGGGTCGCTACCTTCGGCTTCTCTTTGTTCTTCTTTTCCTATGTCTTCCTCCTCCTTCAGCTTCATCTCAATGAGAAGGATTTGATTCTCCTTGCATTTGTGGCCCATTGTGAACCGTTCATTACAATTGACACAAAGCTCATTCTCTCTTCGTTGTTGCATCTCTTCCCATGATAACCTTTTCACGCTTGTGGATAGTGGTTTGGCTCCACTTGATGCACCTCCACTAGGACCTCCCGATAAAAAGTCTTTGCTAGAAGTTTCGTTGGCACCGAACTTGGAAACTATTGGGAGTGGTTTCCTTTTCTCAAAACGGCTATGCTTCCTCAAATCTTGGAGTTGGATCTCCTTAATTCGTGCAACCTCCAAGGCTTGCATCAAGGTTTTTGGCTTCTTAAGCTTTACTTCTACCACCAATTAATTCTTCAAGCCTACCACAAAAGTTCCAATGAGGCCTTTCTCCGACCACTCATGTTCTCTAGTGGACAAGTATTCGAACTCCTTTTGATAATCTTTTTGTTGTCCAGATGACTAACACAAGAGGGAGGGTGAATTGGGTTATAAAAAAAATTAACATTTATAAACCAAATACACAATATAAAATATAAATAAAATACGAAGCAACAGAAAATATAAAGAGTAAGGGCAAGAAGAAGTAAACTCAGTATTTTAACGAGGTTCAGCTTCACTGCCTACATCCTCACCTCAAGTTATCTCTTGAGGATCTCAAATTCACTATTCAATCTCTTTCAGTTGAAGATAGAAACCTATTAAACCTTTGAGCAACACCGCTACAAATAATCTGTGTAGAACACCCTCTATACTTGCAATCACCTCACACTTAGTGATTCAACTATTCCATGTGTAGAACACCTTCCACACATACAAGAGTTATACGCACCCTCTTACAAATACAAAAGCTGATAATGAGTTAGTTATCAAAATACACTCCTCAATGAGTGAGATAAAAATAATACAGCACAACTTATATCTCTCTCAAAATGAATAAGGATTAAGACACAAAATTTAGAGAAGAGAGAATAAAAGCTTTGAAAGAATGATGCAAAAGTTAGCAATTGATGTGTAAGCACTTATTCTGATTTTTGCAAAACTTAAGCGAGCTATTTATAGGCAAATGAGTCTTCATATTCAAATTTGAAAAAGTTCACATGTCAAATAAGAGCACTATTCACTTTTCAAAATATTCAAATAAAAATATCTCATTTTTTATATTTTTCAAAGAAAACTCCATTCATTTTTCAAATAAATCAAATCTAATTTTTTACTTTTCATACATGACAAAATGAGCATGATTTATTTTTCAAATCAAATCATCTTCTTTTTGTATATGTCAAAAAAACACACAACTACCCTTCAAGATTTTCAAACAAAATCATCTATTTTTTACATTTGTCAAAAAAATACACAACCACCATTTAAGATTTTTAAACAAAACATGCACATGTCAAAAATGACAATCAATTATACTGCAAATTCAAATATTTATGCATATGTGAGAAAAAATAATAATTTTCAAAATTAAACATTTTAATAATGTTATGAAAATGTAAAAAATACAATTTGATACTTTATGAGAAAATATTAATTTTGAGTCTTAATCCAATTTCAAATTTTAAGAGATGTACAAAATTACTCTATGAGCTTCAATTGTATACTTTTTATTCTTTTTACTCATGCTTGATTTCTTGATGTGTTTAGCTCTTTTTATGCGTAGACAACTTGAGCTTAAGTATTGAATTTATTTGTTATCATCAAAATCTATACGTAGATACGAGACTTGAAATTTTGGATTCTACAATTTTTTCCTTTTTGATGATGACAAATACTCAGTAGAAATCTGCGACTTACAGTAATACTTAAGCTCCCTGTGAAAATATGCGTTAATTTTTCAAGTAAAATATAAACATGATTCTAGCATATATAGGGTAGTATAAAACTAATATAAGACTTCTCCTCCTTTTGGCATCATTAAGAAGTAACCGTAATTGGTTTCAGTAAAATTTCTTCCTCCATCCGTGTCCGATAAAAGCTGTAAAAGCAGAGGCCTAACTTTATCGTCTCGGTGCAGAGATCCGCTTGATGTTGTTGACAAATGAAATATTATTGAGATTTGGTGCGGAAGGTAATTTCTTCCCACTTCCGTGTCCGACAAAACCTACAAAAGCTGGAGGCCTAACTCTGGCAATTTGGTGCGGAAGGAGATTTTGTAAAGAGTTGAATAATTAGAATCACCCGTGTTCGACAAAACCTGCAAAGGCTGGAGGCCTAACTCTGTCAATTCGGTGCAGAAGGAGATTCAAATCCGTTTGACGTCGTTGAAAAACTAGATCTTGTAGAGATTTGAAAGCTTTCGATTTCTGTTTAAATGACCATTTTCACCCATCGAATATTTACAAGAAAAATCTCTCATTCTTCATTGATCAAGTATCTGTTTATCCAAAGCGACAGAATGGCAGAGAAAATTTCTTCTGGTAATCTTCCAGATTTGAACCAAGAACCGTCTCAATCAGTCACCTCATCCATCTCATCTAGTATATCTTGTAAATTTGACTAAGTAAGATTTGAAGAAATGATAGTGTATCTTGTTCTTATTTCCATATCTATAAGGGAAATCCTTAGCTTTATCTAATTTGCATCAAATCTTCTTCTTATCTTTGCAATTCGCCTGCATTCTCACTCTACAAATTTTTAATGGCTCGTCAATTTCCTTCAGTACTTCTCGTGATCAATCTATTTTTGGTTCTATCGTAGGTGTCATAAAGCAACAAGAGATTGATTTAGCTAATAAATCAGATTATGACGCTATTTATGAGCTTGTGGATCTCGGGACTCGATACTCGATACTCATCATCCATTATTTCTTTTTCCGCTCTGTTGCAGTCCAAAACTCGCGAGATTGAGAAGTTTAGCGAGACTGTTTTTGTACTTCAACGACTTGTTTATGAGTCAAACAGAAAAATAGTAGAGTTAAAGCAACAGAATAAAGATTTAAAATCCTTATTTGCCTCTTCATTTGGACTACCTAATCCTTTAGATGAGAGTAACATGTCAATCTATGAATAGCAAATGCAGTTGAAAGATGAGGCTAGAAGTCTCAAGTTTTTGTAAATCATTTGAGATAATAGAATAAAAAATATTCAACAGATATTTATGATATGCATCATTCCTACTTCTCTTCTAATCATAAATAATCTATTTTCTGGTAGGGATTTTGTAACAATATCCGCCAATTAATCATGTATGCTTGTGAATTTTAGTACAATATCACATTTCTACAAATGATCTCTAAGAAAATGATATCTAATTTCAATATGTTTAGTCCTAAAATGTTGTATTGGGTTCTTTGAAAGATATATAGCACTTGTATTATCACATTTGATTGGAATGTGATTGTACATAAGTTTAAAATTCTCAAGTTGTTGCTTCATGTAAAGAACTTGAGCACAACAACTACCTACAGCAATATACTCTACCTCAGCAGTAGATAATGTAACAGAATTTTATTTTTTACTAAACCATGAAACAAGTGCATGACCTAAGAAATGACATGTTCCACTAGTGCTTTTTCGATCAATTTTACAACCAGTATAATCTGCATCTGAATAACTAATAAGATCGAAAGAAGTGTGCTTAGGATACCATAACCCTAAGTTAATGGTATTGGCAACATATCTAAAAATACGCTTGACTGTAATCAAATGAGATTACTTTGGAGATGATTGAAAACGTGCACATAAACATACACTGAACATAATATCAGGTCTACTATCTGTCAAATATAATAAATTACCAATCATACCTCGATATACCTTTGAGTCAACTAGTTACCGTTTTCATCTTTCTCAAGTTTGGAGGTTAGACTCATTGGTATTCCAATTTTTTTCGCATCTTCCATATCAAACTTTTTGAGTAATTCTTTGATATATTTGAACTGATTAATGAATGTTCTAATTTTTGCTTGCTTGATTTGAAATCCAAGAAAGAAATTCAGTTTTCTCATCATACTCATTTCAAATTCTTCCTGTATACTCTTAGCAAAATCTTGACATATATTTTTATTAGTAAGACCAAATATTATATCATCTACATAAATTTGAACTAGAATAATATCATCCTGTTCATATTTGATAAAAAGAGTTATATCGATCTTTCCTCTTGAAAAATCTTTTTCAATCAAAAAATCACTAAGCCTCTCATACCAAACTCTAGGAACTTATTTGAATCTATATAATGCTTTTGTGAGATTAAAAACATAATTATGAGAAATATGATTTTCAAAACCTGGAGGTTGCTCAATATATACATTTTCATTTATAAAACTATTTAAGAAAGTACTTTTAACATCCATTTGAAAAAGTTTGAAATTTTTATAACATGCATATGCAAGTAACATTCGAAGAGCTTATAATCTTGCGACAGGTGCATACGTCTCATCATAATCGATTCCTTCCTCTTGGTTGAAACCTTGGGCTACAAGTCGAGTTTTGTTTCTAGTGATGATTCCAGACTCATCTTTCTTATTTCTAAAATACAATTTTATTCCAATAACAGTATGATCTTTAGGTCTAAGAATAAGTGTCCAAACATAATTTCTTTCAAACTGATTTAGCTCTTCTTGCATAGCTAAAATTCATGATTCATAAAGCAGTGTTTCGTCAATATTTTTGGGTTCAATATGAGATAGAAAAGCAGTGTGATTGCAAATATTTCTAAGAGATGATCGAGTAATTACACCTCGTGAAGGTTCTCCTAGAATTTGTTCCACTGGATGATCTTTCACATGTTTCCACTATTTGGTTGCATCTTATACTAAGTTTTGATGATTTTTTCTGATATCTCCATGTTGGACTTCTTTCATTATATTCTTTTTGTTGAGATAACTATTTGTATTATTTGTAACTTCTATTCCCATGATCTTCCTTTTTGAATTGTCTACAAATGTCACGCATCTTTCTTCTTTAGAAGTGAGGTCAATGAATTTAGTTTTATTTTCTGTCATGTGTCTTGAGTATCCGTTGTCTAAAAACCATTTACTTTTACATGTGGAGGACTTCATACATACCTACAAAAGCATTAAAAAAAAAATTTCTTGGTACCTAAGTTTTTTAGATCCTTTATTTATTAGTATTAGAAGAAACAAGATTCTTTGGTACCCATATGACCCTAATAGTCATTGTATGTTTTCTTCTAATAAGACAAGTATGATAGTTATGACTATTTCTATTGCAAAAATTACAAATAACATATGACATATTTGAAAACCTTGAGTGATTGTAATATCGTTTTTCTTTAAAAAAATTATTTTTATGAAAAGAATTTTGAAATTTTGATTTTGATTTAATAGGTTTATCAAAAAAAATTTTATGGGGTTTGAATTTTTCTTTTGGCATGTATCCCAAACCTACCTTATCAAAAAAAATCTTTGACTACCAAGAAGTTTTTCAAAATTTCTTTTTCCATTTGTAAAGTTTTCAACAATCTTTTCTAAATCAATCACTTTCTTTTTCAACTCTTAATTTTCATCTTTCAAAACAACATTTTCTTTTCTTAAAACATCATTTTCATTTATTAAAGAATTTTTTTTTTTTTCAAAGTGGTATACTTGATACACAAATTTTCAAATTCCTCATATACCTCTTCCAAAACATTTTGTAATTCTGCATAAGAAGGATTTTCAATATTTTCAGAATTTGTTACTTCAAACTCATCTTTAGTCATAAGACAAAGATTTACAGATTCTTCATTGTTTGCGTCGCTGTTTAAGCTACTTGAATCATCATCCCATGTACCTTTCATTGCTTTCTTGCCTTTGTATTGATCTTTCTTTAACAGGAGACAATCTGCTTTGATATGTCCAAGCTTTTTACATTTATAACAAATTAATGAATCATTTTTACCTGTATATTTGTTGGAAAACGTTTTGAAAGACTTCCTTGGGGGAGTTTTATTTTTCTTTAAGAAGCTCTGAAATCTTCTTGTGATCATTACAATTTCTTCATCTTTGTTATTAATTTCCTCGTCTTCATCGCTTTCACTTTCATAGGGAACAATTTTGAGTGTCAAGCTCTTCTTTTGCTTTCTTTCTTCTTCTTCTTCTCTTTTCAACGTGTATTCGTGGGTAATAAATGACCTGATGAGTTCATTTACTCTGAATTTTTTGAGATCTTTAGTTTCAAGAATCACCGTCGCTTTTGGTTCCCAACATGTTAGCAGAGAGTTGAGAATTTTTCTTATTATCTCCAAGTTAGAATAAACTTTTTCAAGAGCTGTCAAGCTATTTATAATGTTAATAAAACGAGTATACATAGAGGAGATAGATTCATCATCAGTCATTTTAAACCTTTCATATTTATGGGTAAGAATATAAATTGTTAATTCTTTGACTTGCAAAGTTCCTTTATAAGTTACTTCCAAGTTATCCCAAATTTCTTTTGCTGTCCTGCAAGTCATTATTCTGTTAAATTCATTGCCATTGAGAGCATTATACAGTAAATTCATAGCCATTACATTTACTGTATAAAGTCTATCATCTTCATGATCAAATTCTTCTTATTCCTTATTGACCTTTACTCCATCAATAACTTTTGTTGGAATATAAGGTCTATTTACAATACATTTCCATATTTCTCGACCTTGAGACTGAAGAAATATTCTCATTTTAGCTTTTCAGAAAATATAATTGTCTCCAAAAAATAGCGGAGGCCGACTACTGGATTGACTTTCAGCGAATGTAGCTGCAATGTTAGTCATATGATCTTAACTTAACAGATAATTAATCTTATAATAGAGTCCTTGCTCTGATACCAATTGTTGCCCAGATGACTAACATAAGATGGGAGGTGAATTGGGTTATAAAAAAATTAACACTTATAAACCAAATACACAATATAAAATATAAATAAAATACAAAACAACAGGAAATATAAAGAGTAAGGACAAGAAGAAGCAAACTCAGTATTTTAATAAGGTTCAGCCCCACTGCCTACGTCATCACCTCAAGCTACCCCTTGAGGATCCCAAATTCACTATTTAATCTCCTTCAGGTGGAGATAAAAACCTATTACACATTTGAGCAACATTGCTACAAAGAATCCGTGTATAACACCCTCTACACTTGTAATCACCTCACACTTGGTGATTCAACTATTCCCTGTGTAGAACACCTTCTACACACACAAGGATTATACGCACTCTCTTACAAATACAAAAGCTGATAATAGGTAGATTATCAAAATACACTCCTCAATGAGTGAGATAAAAACAATACAACGCAACTTATATATCTCTCAAAATGAATAAGGATTAAGGCACAAAACTTAAAGAAAAAAGAATGAGGACTTTGAAAGAATGATGCAAAATTTAGTAATTGATGTGTAAGCTCTTGTTCTGATTTTTGCAAAACTCAAATGAGTTATTTATAAGCAAATGAGTCTTTATATTCAAATTTGAAAAGGTTCACATGTCAAATAAGAGCACTATTCACTTTTTAAAAGATTCAAATAAAAATATCTCATTTTTATATTTTTTCAAAGACAACTCCATTCATTTTTCAAATAAATCAAATCAAATCTTTTACTTTTCATATATGACAAAATGAACATGATTTATTTTTCAAATCAAATCATCTTCTTTTTGTATATGTCAAAAAAACACACAACCACCCATCAAGATTTTCAAACAAAATTATCTATTTTTTGTATTTGTCAAAGAAACACACAACCACTTTTCAAGATTTTTAAACAAAACATGCACATGTCAAAGATGACAATCAATCATCTTACAAATTCAAATATTTATGCATATGTGAAAAAAAAAAATTTCAAAATTAAACATTTTAATAATGTTATGCAAATGTAAAAAAATGTAATTTGATACTTTATGAGAAAATATTAATTTTGAACCTTAATCCAATTTCAAATTTTAAGAGATGTACAAAATTACTTTATAAGCTTTATTTGTAGACTTGTTATTCTTCTTGCTCGTGCTTGATTTCTTGATGTCCTTAACTCTTTTCATGCATAGACAACTTGAGCTTGAGTTTTGAATTTATTTGTTATCATTAAAA
Organism: Platycarya longipes; assembly: GCA_036559045.1. NCBI lineage: Eukaryota > Viridiplantae > Streptophyta > Magnoliopsida > Fagales > Juglandaceae > Platycarya > Platycarya longipes. Next base: position 26,848,990 of record CM071797.1, read on the forward strand.
TTTATACGTAAATACGAGATTTGAAATCTTGGGTTCTACACTCTTAAAGATCCATTTTGCTTGATGTTTGAGAGAGTTTTATGGTAGTCCATGTACTTGGTTGGTCCAAACCTTATCAAAAGCTCCTTGACAAACTTCTGCCATCTCAACTCCCTTCTTTGAGCCCCATAGGTCTTCCTCATCCATTGCCACCATTGGTTAGCCTCCCCATCAAGGAAGTAAGCAGCATAAGACACTTTAGCATGACCCTCCATGTAATTATGCTCAAAGTATTGCTTGGCTCTATTAACCCAAGTGCTTGGGTCATTACCATTGAACTTTAGAAAGTCCATCTTTGGTTCGGGAACTTCCCCTTATATGCTCCTCTCTCAAGACGGCTCTCTTCTTCTCCTTCACTTTCCCCAGTTGATTCATCCTTAGTGCTTGAGCAATTTTGAGTAGATGAATCCAAGTTATCCACCCTCTCTTGGTGTTGGCTTCTTCTAGATCCAATGGTCCTCGAGACTATGGGCTTTTCTTCTATGGCACATTCCATCTCCATTCTTCTTTTGGTCTACCAATTGGTGGAACACCTCCTCTAACATTTCAAGCCATTGATTGGTGGTGGTGTGTTGTGCCTTCAAAGTGGCTTCAAGGTTCTCAATCCGCTCCCTATACATTGGTTGTCGATCAACCATGGCTTCCTCTCCTTAGGTTGGACCCTCTCAATGAAAGCGCCAATGATGTAAGTCTCACTCGCACTCACGTGTTTACAGTAATGTTGGATGGTTGAATCAAGGATCACCTCAGGGTAACACCAAGATCCGGATGGTTGAAATATGAAAATAATGACTAATTCAGGCTAGCACTCAATTCTCAAAAACTGTAGAGAAACTCTTATTAAAAAATAGCATAATCCTCCCTAATTACAATGCAAACTAAATTTAAATACTAGGGTTCGGCTAGTCCTCTCCCAATAACAATTCTTCTAAGACTCAAACTCCTAAAATAAATCTAACTCCTAGAATTAAGGATAATAAACCCAAAACATTTCAAATTCCTAAAATAAAGGAAAAACAATTCTAAAATAATGTAAATTCCTAGAATAAAGGAAAAATAATCCTAAAACATTTTAAACTCCTCCAATTTGCCTCATCCCCTAAATTTAAGGGATTTGCCTTTGACTCGAACTCATCCAAGCGGTTGGTCCTTCGTGGTCATGCTCTACGCGCCCAATGCTGCCACATCCGAACCATGTAAGCAACCCAAAGCTGCCCTCATAGCCTTAGCACGCCAAGCCCTCCTAGTGGCAATGTGGATGATCCTTCTTGCATCTCCATCACCATGTCATGTGAATTCAGGGCCTTATAAAGGGCGAGAACCACCTTTTGATTATTGGAATCAGTTTCCTCCAGAGTTTCCCAAGAGTTAGCTAGTTCTAAACCAAACCTAACTTGGCAATAGGTGGTGGGTCGATAGTTCTTAATTAAATAAGGTTTTAGAGAGAGAGTGAGAAGAAGATGCAGAGAGAAAGGGCCGAAAAATATGTTTCACATATGGGACGAGTTTGCTAGTTGGTGAAACGCAACATTTCATCAATGATTTGCATTGCAATCCACAAATGTGGAGTGCAAATAAAATTATTCAAATGAATATGATAAATAGATTTTCTTTTCAAATTATATATTTATCTTCAAATATGTTAAACCTGTTTTTCTGTCATTATTATTATATTTTTTTATAGCAAAGCAACTGATTTCGTTCATATAAAAAAACATTGAGAAGAAAACAACTATATATATACACTACTAAGAAGAAAACAAATATCATATATATATATACACATGTATACATACATATATATATATGCTATCGTTATTCACCATTATTTGTGTTTGAATAATACACACTATTGTTAAGGCGGTTACATATATGTCCTATTGTTATATCCTCTATGTTGGTAATGAGTCAAACACATGACCAAGTAGTATCCACATGAGTGAGAAAGTTATTTGTTAACTCCTCACCACTATTACAACTTTAGAAAAGTTATTTAATTTCCACATATTTAAGAAAGTTAAATAACTTTCTAATGCACAATATTCTATATAATAAAAGTACGTATAATTATTGTGGGTGTGTAAAAAAGTATAGTAAAAATATAAGAACTTCTCTCTCTCCCATCATTTTCCTAGAGATACTATCTAGATCTCTTGATTTTGAAGTGTGAAATTTTCGAAGAGACTCTAATAACCTCTGAAGTGACGTTGAAGAGAAAACAACAAAGTGATGTAGGCTGTAAGACAAGCAAACATACGACTTTTGAGAATTCCACTCCATGAAGTAATTCTGTTTAACGTCGTTATTTAACAATATATATTCTATATATATAAATTAATTTGTTGGTTGCTAGCTTTGGAGGGAAATAAACTAGTTAGCACTACAAAAAAATGGTTTTTTGGGATAATTTTTTTTTTTTTGCGAATATAATTTATTAGCAAATAATGACATTTTGCTACCAAAAACTACCTGTCAAAAATGTTCTGTCAAAAATAACTATAATAGATCATTTTATTTCCGACGATGTAAAAACTATGAAAATTAATATAGTTAATTGTTTAATATATATTACATACATGCATTATTTTAATATTCATATACATCCAACGGTACTAGCTTTAATATATAATTCGGTGTTGCAGTGCAAAGAACTAAGAGAAGGAATTTAAAATATTAAAACAAAAATATATTAAAAATTTGCAACTTGGCCAACTAGTCCTACTCATACCCAATAAGAAAACAACAACATGCATTTAATTAATATGGACAACTAGCACATTGGACGATCCGCAAATATATGATGGTGACCTTTAATTTCGTTGTATATATTAATTATCATATAATATACATGGTTTTCGAGTCTTCGAACAGAGCAGAAGCTAGATATCACATGGGAATATTTGATCATCTCCGTTTGGCATGAAGGACCCATGTATGGAATTTATTTGTACGTACATTAATGTTCTTTGGGCATGCAATAAAAGTAGCAAATTAAACCGAGAAACCCATGATCATCACCGCTAGCTAGCTCTAGATGTAAATTAAATTTTCTCACAGATATATGTATATGTAGCAGTACTTGTGACATTAACCCCAGGTGATCATCATGTGAAGGGCGGAACAAAAAGCTAAGTAGTAGGCAATGCTTATCTGCTCTCTTTATACATTCAGAGCATTATATCTTTATAACCACGAATTTGGAAGAATAAGATAGGGCCACAGATTATACATACATACATATATATATATATATATATATACATACATATATATATATAATGAATATATATAATGAACCCGGTTGAGTGCGTTGTACACTTACACATTCTCAGCCATAATTACAAGGGTAAAAGAATATAAATAATTAGACTTAGTTCTTCCTATTTTCTTAAACTTTTGATCAAACAAAAAAGATTTTATGTGTTATGAAATCAAACATGTTGAATACTGCCTTTACACTTTACATAATTAATTATAAGTTATTATAAGAAAACCACTTATTTACGATTATTTATTTTCAGCAAAATAACTATTTCTAACTAAAATTTCTATTTTCATTATAAATAGTTCTTATTGTTGTAAATAATTAACCACAAATATCCATTTTTCTTATAGTATTACTCTCTACTTGAATGTGACTATAGTAGGACCCTACCTGTTAAGAACTGAATAGAAAAAATCTACACCTTTTATATCTACATGTAAAAAAAGACCAAGTTTAAACCCTACTAGAAAGGAATTAATGTAATGAGTTAGACCAAAATGTTCATCTATAGATTCTATATGGACTGAAATACCCTTGTTACTTTTGTTGATCCAACCAAGGTGCCCTTGTAAGACCTCCAGATTAGGCTAAAATGCCCTTGTCACATATCGAAATCGACTAAAGTAACCCTACAAAAAATCAAATTAGACATAAATATAATTGATCCAAATCAAACTAGATGATGAAAATCCAAATCGAACTCCCCACTCTCCACCTACCTTCACATCTTTTCTTCTATAAAAAAAATGGTAAAGTCATATTGTTTGTAGACCATGGCACGATCCACGACAAGGATGGGGAGATGGAGAGCCATGATAGAATTCTCAAAGTTTTCTCACTTTGGAGTGTGAGCACTTTTGCTTAGTTAGGATCAAGCAATCTTTGGTCCCCCTCAAGGTTGGAGTAGACTTTGCTCTAAGCAAAGTGTGGGTTGCTTCACTTGTCTTCTTAGATGCAAGAACTACCACATTCTCACATTCTACCTTCATTTTCCGATCTATCAGCATTTTTCTATCCAATCTTTATTTTTTAAACACTTTTTTCTCACCACTCTATATGGCAAGCACGTTGAGCCATTGGCCAAACCTTCAAGCTCTTTCACGATGCTTATGTCAAGCATGAGGACTTTTGATTACCTTGTGTAGGTAATGTTGTTGCTTCCTCCAAGGTTTGAACTATCTATTCTAGTTTGGGTGCAGACACTCTTTGCGCGCATTGGGTACGCGTACTCCTTTCTCACTTGAGGATGCTCACTCATGGGTCCGATCACTCTCTACTCACTCATGCAAGCCCTATTGCTCGTTGTGGGTTTGACCATTTTTTCATACATTGGGGGTGTGGGCATTGTTGGCTCGCCCCTAGGTCCAAGTATAAGCCTCCATTGAATGTGAGGACTTAAGATCAATTAAGTGTGAGCATTGTTGCTCTTCAATGTGGGAGCTTTGTTGCTTGCATTGGGGATTGAGATCACGATACTCACCCCCTGAGGAGCTCCCACAGGATCCAAGTAACTTAATCAAGGGATTGATCCGTGTTCAGTAGCCAATCTCCCACATGATCCAATCTATTTCATTTGAGCTCAGATCTTGTGCTTAGAAGTTGAGATACCACATGACCTAATCAATTTGGTCCGATGTAGGATACTTATGGAGATTAGCTACACTTTACATACACAGGAGCCAAGATCCCACGTGATCCGATCAATTTAATTGGTGGTAATTGTATCACTTGCTAGGAAATTGAGCTCCCACATGATCTGATCAATTTGGTCAGAGGTTAGACCACATGCCTGGGAGTCAATTTCATACATAATCCAATCACATGCTTAGGCGCCAAGTTCTTACATGTTAAGGATAATACCAAGGCACTGCATAACTCAATGAAAATAGAAGCAATTTCCACTGGCACCACAACAAGCAACAAACTATCTATAGAAGGTCACAACTCAGCCAAATTAGAAGATGTCTCCACTAACATCACGGCAAGCACAACAGAGGTCACCGTGGCAAGCACAACAGAGGTCACCACGGCAAGCATAGTAGAGGACAACAAGCCACTACAAAGGATCAACAACGGATCTTCAGTAAACAAGAAATCATTTTTGGTAGGATAGATGTCCATTAATCTTTATTTTTTGGAAAACTGTTAGCATTGTAGTTGTTTGTAAAGGATTGTAAAGTCATGATAGACTGTGTAAGGAACAAATGATTAAATAGAAAATTCCACATTTGAACATTTTATCGAGCACTTGATATCCATCTTAAACTGCTATCTCAACAAAGTATCATAGAGCCATCTTAGACTTACGTCTTCTTCCTGCAACATCCTTTTTTCTTTCTATCCTACTTAGGACCGAATGGCTTCCAATTATTCTTCACCTAGCTCCACAGCATGGGATCCTTCACCCATTGCCCCTCCTCCAACTCTTCAGTCTGTAAATCATTTTATCACTATAAAACTCACAAATGACAACTTCTTTCTCTGAAAGGCGCAGATGGTACCCTTTCTTAAGGGCCATCAACTCTACAATTATGTGTGGCAACTCTCCAATGCCTCCCCTCATGGTTGACAATGCTCCAAATCCAGCATATACTCAGTGGGTTCTGCGTGACCAGCTTATATTATCTGCTATTAACTCTTCACTTTCTGCCCAGGTTCTTGATGGAAACACTACAAATGATGCTTGGACTACACTTCAAACTCTCTTTACCTCTCAATCCTCTGCCATTGTAATGCAGACCCAATATCAACTAGCCACTCTCAAGAAGAGCACTAAGTCCATTACTGATTATTTTCATAGAGCCAAAAGCTTGTCCCTCTCCCCTTAGAGTTTGTTTTTTATTTACTTGCTGGACTAGGAACAGATTATGATCCCTTAGTCACCTCCCTAACAACTGGAGTAGATCCTCTTTCTCCACAACAAATATATAGCTTGCTTCTAGCTCACGAATTCTGTTTATCTCATCAAGTTCAAACTATGCTAGACACTCATTCTCTAGCTGCTCACAATACCTAGGTGAAGCACCTTAGTTCTTTTACTCCATCATCTCATGGTAGAGGTTTTAGGCCCTATTGTGGGTGCCATGGGGGAGGGAGGCATAGCCACATAACACTTCCTCATTCTCCTCTCGCTTGATAATAGGCCTCACTGTAAAGTGTGTAACTAGCCGCTCTCGCTACATTACCTTAGCATGTTACCACTGATTTGATCATAGCTACCAAACTGCCCTGCCTCCTTCATTATCAGCAAATATTACCACTCTTCCACCTACCCCACAGCATATTAATTCATGGTTTCCTAACACTGCTGCAACAAATCACTTTACCTTTGAGTTTAGTAATCTTAATTTGGATTCTTTTTCCTATCAGGGTTTGGATCAAGTCAGCATTGGAGATGGTTTTATAATGCATATCCTTCACACGGGTTTTGCTCAAATGCATACCTCTTATGGCAAATTTCTTCTTTCTCAACTTTTTCTTGTTCCTTCAATTGCAAAAAAAATTTGCTATATGTTCTTCAATTTTTTCATGATAATTTTGTTTATTTTGAGTTTCATTCCAATTATTTTCTTGTGAAGGATTTACAAAATGCGGGGTTCTATTTCAAGAAATCGTTTTAAATGGTTTGTATGTCTTACCTGGGCAATATGTGACACGACACGTTAACACGACACGAACACGACACGATAAAAGCGGGTTAGTGTTTAGCCTTAATGGGTTTCGGGTCAAATCGTGTCAACCCGTTAAGACACGATTTGATAACGGGTCATAACGGGTCAAACCCGTTATGACCCGTTAAGACCCGTTATGACCCGTTAAAACACGTTAACCCGTTATGACCCGTTAAGACACGTTAAGAAATTTAAATTTACTTTTATACCCTTGAGCTAAACTTTAAAAAATCCTAATTTAAAATTAGATTTATACTCTTAGACACTTAGCTATCCCATTTAAGTACTTATTAAAAAATCATTAACGAGTTAATTCATTGTTATTTAATATGTTTGAGTTATAAATTTAATATTTTACAATGTGTGTATTATATTTGTGTGTTTATCATATTTTATAGTGTACTACTTATTGAATTATAATTTTAAGATTGTAATTTATAATTAATTTTTTACATTTTATAACTATTGTTTAAGTTTTAATATTTGTATAAAATCAATTAGGTTAAACTCAAACGTGTCACTAACGGGTTTGTGGGTTGAAACGTGTCAAATCGTGTTATATCGTATCGTGTCATAACGTGTCATATAGTGTCAAAGGTCTTAACGAGTCTTAACGGGTCGTGTCGTGTCAACCCGTTATCTTAACGGGTCGTGTTCGGATTGAAGTTTTTGACACGAAATCCTTAACGGGTCGTGTTCGTGTTGACCCTTTAAGCATTATATACACGTTCTGACACGACACGAACACGACCCGTTAACACGTTTTGACACCCCTAGATGTCATCACCCTGCATCAGTTTCGGCGTCACCTCAAGCATACGTGGGGGAACGCCCTTCACCACTTCAATGACACCTTAGAGTTGGACATCCATCCCCGAAAACTACTTCTTTCTAATTAGCCAATTTAAACTTCCAACAAATTATCACACAAATGTTTCACATTGCCTAGCTTGTTATCACGGCAAAGCACATGCACTCTCTCACTGCCCATCACACTCTAAGTCCACACAATTCTCTGGGTTAATTTTTCTAGATGCTTGGGGTCCGGCCCCCATTTTATCCTCTAATGGTTATCGATTTTATTTTTCTAGTATTGACGATTGCTCTAAATATATTTGGCTTTTCTCAATCCAATCCAAATATGATGTTTCCTCAATTTTTGTTTCTTTCATAAATTATGTCCACAACTATTTTTTCTCAAAGATTAAAAATGTGCAAACGGGCGGTGGTGGTAAATCTAGACCATTTACAAAAATGCTTTAATCATTTGGTATAATCCATCGCCTCTCATATCCGTATTCTCATGCTCAAAATAAGATGGTCAAACGTCGCCACCGTCATATTGTTGAAACGAGACTATCTCTTTTGGCTCCAGCATCCATGCCAAGCAAATATTGGTCCGAGTCATTCCTAACTTCTATTTTTCTTATAAATATAATGCATGCACCAGTTTTAAAAAATAAATCCCCTTTTCAACTTGTTTTCAAAAAAAAAAATCTTGATTATAATTTTTCTGAACTTTGGCATAGCATCTTGACCAAACTTGTGTCCATACAATCGTCATAAAATGAATTTTCGATCAATACTTTATGTGTTTATGGGCTACAACCCAAGTCATAAAGGATATTAATGTCTTCATCTTCGAACTGGATCTACAGCTCTAAGGATCTAATTTTCAATGAGGATCATTTTCCTTTTAAATCCCAAACTATTTCTCATAGTTAGCCCGAGCCCAGTCCAATATGGCCCATTACTGATTTTAACTTCAATTCACCATCTACTCGAACACTGCACTTATAGGCCCCACCCATTTCACACTTGTCTAGCCCACCCTTGATTACTTCATCATCACCATCTAACACTTCCACCCCCAATCCTTCGACCTCCACTCATGATTTTTCAATTGGGCCCGCCTTACACTCAATCCACTCTAACACACCACAGTCCCCACTTAATCGTAAACAACTTTTGACCTTTACTCTTGATATGCAAACATCGCAATCCCTAATTTTACAAAATGCAGAACCCCCTCCATTTGCACCTCTTGTGCTTCCAATGCCACCTTCAAACACTCATCCGATGCTCACTCGTGCTAAGGTAAACACTAAATGCCCTTTCACATGTATTGATAGTATTATTTCTTAGCCCATTTGAAAACCCTCTTTTTCACTCACAATCACTACACAGACGGTCCCAGAAGAGCCCACTTCATACACTAAGGCCTCTAAATTCTCTAAATGGCACAAGGCAATGAAACTGGAATTCCATGCACTATTACTCAACCATGCATGGGACTTGGTTCCTCCATCAGCTTCTCTTAATGTTTTAGGTCCCAAATAGATAATTAAAAAAAAAACTGATGACACCTTAGAAAGACGTGAATCACATCTTGTTGCCAAAGACTTTCATCAACAAGCCAGCATTGACTACACAGAAACTTTTTCCCCAATTATTAAACACACCACAATCCACATTATACTTCCACTTGTTTTTACCTTTAACTGGCCTCTCCAAAGTTAGACATACAAAATGCCTTTTTATATGGTGTTCCAGAGGAGGAAATATACATTCGACAATCCCCTAGTTTTGTGCATTCGAGATTTTCTAATCATGTGTGTAAATTGGAAAAGGTCATTTATGGCTTAAAACAAGCCCCTCGGGCCTGGTTCTTAAAGCTTAGTAACAAACCTTTTTCTCAGTTCAAAAAAAAAAAAAAAGAGTAACAAACCTTTTTTACTAGGTTTTCAAGAATCAAAACTTGACACCTCTTTATTTGTGTATCATAATGCATCGCATATTATATTTGTTCTTATATATGTAGATGACATTAAAGTCACTGGGTTTGATTCAAAATTAATATCTGAGTCCATTGCTACTTTAGGATTGTCCTTTCCTGTGAAAGACTTAGGTTCATTGCATTTTTTTTTCTAGGCATTGGAATCTGTCGAAATGAAAAGGGAGTGTACTTAAGTCAATCTAAATACATTTTGTATCTCCTTCATCGTACTAATATGCATAATGCAAACCTCGTCTATACTCCCATGTCATCCTCAATAAAACTCTTGCATTAGTGGGAAATTCTTTTGAGGATCCACATTTATACCAAGTGTCATTGCTAGCTTGCAATATTTATGCTTTACTCGTCCAGACATATCATTTATTGTAAATAAAGTTTGTCAACATAGGCATGATCCGCGAGTTTTGCATTGGCAAGCTGTCAAACGTATCCTACGGTATCTTAAACAAAGTTCTCATTTTGGTCTTTTCTACTCTCAATCTTCAACACCATCTCTCCTACATTCTTCGTTGCTGATTGGGCTTGCTGTCATGATGATAAAAAATCTACTGGCGGATTTTGTATATTTTTTGTCTCACATCTTATCTCTTGGGGTTTCTAAGAGTGACCCAACATTGCTAGATCATCAATTGAAGCTGAGTATGAGGTTGTTGCTAATACAACATTGCTAGATCGTATAGCCACCTAGATCCTTAATATATCTTTTTTTTCAAGCAAAGATCAAGTGGGGGATATACTTACCAAACCATTGTCCAGATGATGTTTTCTCCTTCTTCGATCACGCCTCATTATTTCACAAGTGTCGCTTGAATTGAGGGAGGCTATTAAGGACAATACCAAGGCATTGCATGACTCAACCAAAATAGAAGCAATTTCCTATAGCACCACAACAGGCAACAAATTGTTTATAGCAGATCATGACTCAAGCAAATCAGAAGATGTCTCCACTAGCATCACGTCAAGCACAACAGAGGTCATCACAGCAAGTACAACAGAGGGCCGCAAGTCACAACAGAGGATCAACAAGGAATCTTCAATAAACAAGAGATCATTTCTGGTAGGACATGTGTCCATTAACCACGAATTTTTGGAAAACTGTTGGCATTATAATTGTCTATAAAACGATTGTAAAGTCACGATAGGCTATGTAAGGAACAAATGATTCAATAAAAAAGTTCTCATTTGAACATTTTTTCAAGCACTTAATATTCATCTTGAGTTGCTATCTGAACACTACATAATAAGATCAGTTTGATGGGGGGCCGATCACATGCTCAGGAGTTGGGCTCTCATGTGATTCAACCAATTAATCATTTAATCCTACTTTATAATCATCGTAAGTATGTATGAAAAGGTTGATAATCAACAATATTGTTGCCGAAAACTTAGGGTCAACATTTCAAGCCAACCAGACAATACATGATCGTCATATATATATATATATATATATATAATCTTATAGTCAACATTCGATGTCACAGCTCCAGACTTGACCACACTGCAAGAAATGTGAATGGGAAAAAAAAAAAAAAAACATGAGTGGCCCACTCAATTAATTATCTCATTCACGTTGATTGTATGCGAAACTATTCTCTGTGGGCTTTGACTATTGCATAATATAAATTATTCAATGTCTCCAATTTCTTGAGGCAATTTAAAAGCGGCTGTCTCTCATGCCTTATCCAGGAACAATGCTCATCAATCTAAGCACTGTGACCCCGGAAAAATGCATGCATGGAGCTAGGTTTATCCAAAATTTGACCCATTAATAAATATTAATAGAGAACTTTGAACTGGATTCAATGGATAAAAGAAGTAGAGTGGAGGAAGTGTTTTTGAGCTGAACCTTTTCTCCTTGGAAAAAAAGTTCTGCCCTTGAAGAAAAAAAAAAATCCTTGCCCGCCGTTGAGCTTAGAGTGGAGGGAGGCGAAGCTCCGTTTCCATTTTTCCTCTACTCCCCTTTATTTTTTTTTTCTCCTCTTTTTGGCCACCATGTCTATAAGTTTTGATGTTGGTTTTCGATTATTGGTGTTTTGAGTAAGCTTGTTGCAAGTTGGAGTAGCTTTGATGGCCTAAACCCACCACACGCCCTGCCGTCATTCTCTCCATCCACCGATCGAGCAACCAATCGGAGCTTTTGTCGAACGGAGCAATGCATGCTCCAAAATCGCGGGGTCCATCGTTCGAAGCGCCTCACAATCTGGAGGGATTTGCTCTACCATGCGTGGCTCTTCACAGATCCAAGGCCACTGCCTTCTCCCAGCTTGAGGTTGACTACTCCTAGTGTGGCGCGTGTTGACCACAAGGCACCATAACCGCTAACATATTGAGAAATAGTCTCTCAGACTCATAGTCTATAGAGCTTTAATTTCTCTTCTCTTTGAAGAAAAGAAATTAGTAAATACTTCTTTGAGAGGCAGTGTTTAGTCACTTAGACTATATGTCTAAAAGGTTTAGAAATTGTGCCCCATCTGAAATTAGTTGCTTTTAAACTAAGTTCTCTCAGTCTTTATAGGCCACACTTGTAAACTTCAGTTTCTTAGTTTAATAATAAGCCTGTTTCTCAAAAAATAAAAAAATAGAGAACTTTGGACTCTTATAAATGAGTGGCTTTACAGCCATATATGAGAGATTCTAAATAAGATTACAATAGTGTAAAAAGGTTTTTTTTTTGTCTTTTTTAAATGTGTGTTTTAACACTTGTAAATAATTTTTTAAAAAATAAAATCACAACATGATCATTAAAAAATACATTTTTAATTACTAAGTAAAAATAAAATAAAAATCTATTGTCAAAATCCTCCTGTGTGAGTTTAGCTAGCATTTCTCATTATAAAAAACATTATAAATAGACAGAAGAGAGAGATAGAGGGTGAGAGAGCGTCTACGTGTGTCATGTGCTTTTGCCCATTCCTTGCAATACGTATCCCATATATCATATCGATAGCTTTCTTAATTTCAACGACGACCAAACCACACCAAAATCATATATATATATATTAGGTTCGATTTCAACAATGAGATAAGATGAAGTAATTTTAAATATAAATTAAAAATTAAATAAAATAATATTATAATATTATTTTTCAAATAATAATATTATTTTAAAATAAAAAAAAATTAAATTACTTATTATATTTTATATGAAAATTTTAAAAAATTATTATAATGAGATAAGTTGAAATTGATTGAGAGTCTTTTTCAATTCAAATGAGCCTTTAGTAAAATTAGTTCGGAAAGTTTTTAAATTCGAGTTGACATGCAATATGCAGCATATTGCCATGTGAAGCAATAACTGGCCAAAAAAATTAATTATTTTCTACCTTGTAAATTATATAATAATGAAATATGCTATCCTTTAAGATTGTTTTAAAATATTTGAACAGACATGATTTTTTTATATAATAATTGAACCAAATAAAAATTAGAAAAGAATGGAAAACGCTCGTTTAATGTAATAATCCGGATGAAGTTGAGGAATCAAGAAGAGTGCAATTAATCATGCATGCATGGGCCCATCCAATATGTTAATTTGATACAAATTTGACATAAAATTATAGACTTAATTTCATTGATATATAATGATAGTTACTAGTATACAATGTATATAAGAGATTGTATCAAATGTAATGAATACAATATATATTCTGTAAAGCTAAGAATGTGAGCTACAAATGGCAGGAGTATAATCTTGATTTTGTAACAGTAGAATGCTGGAATTATGGTGATCTTTTTTGCTTGTTGTCTCTGATAGTATGGTAGGATTAATATACTATAATCGGCTTTGAATCGTGCTAACTCTAGCGATAATAACTTCTACAATTGATGCTTCCTGATGGTTTAATGACATATGATGCGATTTTCTAACTGAAAAATTGGATTCGAAACCACCCATTCTTTTGTATAAAAAGGGACCTAGATTAATCGACTGGATTACCGATACATCAAGTTATTTGAGTTGGATTAAGATTGACTCTTTGAAAACTTAAACGTGATTGACTCAATTTGAATCCAAATATGTAATAACTAGACACGAATTGACTCTTCTTCTAATTGAAATACTAGGAGCGTAGTATTAAAAAATAAAATTTATTTTATTTTAAAACTCTTTCACATTTATTGTTTACAAAACAAAACAAACACTTTCGTGGGTCATTATTAGATGATTTGAAACTCAAAAATATGATATTTTAATTTTAGCATAGAATGATATCATTACAAATTGATGTTGGCAACATTTCAACAAAACTAGGTAGAAAATACCTATGCAAGACCCAAAAAACTTAAGGAAGAAAATCAAAATAACTGAACAAATACAGTATATGGGTATATATATACAAATTCCGTATATATACATGTACGGAACATAAAATAAAATAGAGAGAGTTTTTCCTATTTCATTTCACGTTCTATACATGTATATATACTGAATCTGTAGATAAACTATATATACAAGGTAACTTAATCTCTACAAGTTAACAAATCAACATTAACCTACTATCCGTTAAAAGTGATTAATATGCTAATATGATGGTGCTAGGATCTTAGAGACTTAAATGATTAGTGATTTGTAGTGGCTTCAATCATGCTTCAATCATGTGTTTCATTTGATCTATTATTTTGATTTCCTTCCTTAATAGCCTCCGCAAGCTAATGGGTGAATCCTGAACCATTAGCTTCTCACGTAGCAAGGAAAAGAGCTGTAGTGAGACCTTGTGTAAAAATATTAACAACTTGCTATTTAGCATAAATATGTTTTTCTGCAATATCCATGTTTTGAATCTTATTATTCCTTACAAAATAATAATCAATTTCTATATGTTTAGTCATAGTATGGAAAAACTAGATTTGAAGCTAGAACTAATGCACTCAAGTTATCACACCATAGCACTGTATTGAAAGAAGAGGAACATGAAGGTCCTTGAGAAGCATGCAAAACCAAAAATATTCAACAGCAGCCAATGCCATTGACCTGTACTCTACTTCAGAGATAGAGCGAGATACCACTACTTGTTTATTTGTAGTCCAAGAGATCAATAGGAACCCAAGTACACAGCAAATCTTGTTGTGGATCTTCTATCACCAATGGACCTCGCCCAATCTGAATCATAGTATGCATTGAGGTGAAGTGAGCTTGGCTTGTACTAAAGTCCATAGTGAGGTGTAGCCAAATATCTCCATATTCTTTTGACTGCTATGAAATGTTTAGTTGTTGGAGAATGTAAGAACTGACAGAGTTTTGATTAACATGTAAAGTTATTTCAAGTCTAGTAATGGTACAATTTGTAGTATTCCAACTAGTTGTCTGTATTCAATCCCATAAGTGAGTAGCCCTGTACTGTATTTTGACAATTTGCAACTCGAGGCTAGTGGATTAGAGTAAGGTTTTGCCCCTATCATCTTAGTTTTATGAAGTAGATTAACTATGTATTTTGATTAATTGAGATGAAAGACTTTTGAGTCCCTATGAACTTGAATTGCAAAGAAGTAATATCAGGTGCCTAGGTTTTTTATTTGCAAAATCTCGGCTCAACTGTGCAATAAGTGTATGAATAAATTACTTGAGTATGTGATTATACAAACATCCACATAAGTCAGTATGAAGACACCGATTGAGAGGAGCTTGTTTGAGGCCATAGTTGGCCTTCTTGAGTCAACATACATGATTAGGATATAATTTAACATTGGATTCGAGTAGCTATGCAAAAATGCATTTGATACATTTAGCTGATAAAGTGACCAATTGTAAGAAACTACTAAGGCAAGCACAGTTCTAACTGTTGTTGGCTTCACCACAGGACTAAAAGTCTTAATAAAATCAATGTCAGCTTGTTACTCAAACCCCTTTGCCACCATTTTGGCATTATATTTATATCTACTTTAAATTTCAACTTGTAAATTCACTTACAATGTATGACATTTTTATGTGAAGATCTAGGAAAATTTTTCCATGTTTGATAAACCTATAAGGCTTCAAATTATGATGCCATGGAAATTTTCCATTCAATATATTTTGTCGCTTGAGCAAATGTGTTAGGTTCAACAGGTAAAGCAGAGGTATTGAGTGAAACATAAAGGTGGTTGGTACTATAAAACAGTTGGTAATTTGGGTGCTATTTGGGACAAGAAATACTAGCTCGACATCTAAGGATAATCATATACATAGTGAGAATGGACTATACCCTACCCAACTCAGAAGGCATTTATAAAAAGGGTGACGTTAGGATGCGGTCGGGTTGCACCCCAGCGTCATTGCAGCTCACCTCCTAAACCCCTATAATTTTTATAAAAATACAATAAAAAATATTAAAAAATATAATAAAAAAATAAAATTTAGAAAACAAAATAAAAAAATACAATAAAATAATAAAATGAAGAAAATATAATAAAAAAAACATAATAAAAAACAAAATAAAAAAATAAAATGAAGACAAGTTTTTAAGGGAGACACCGCCCATCCCATCGGGACCGGAGAGAACCGGCGACCTCACCCCTACGACGGCTAGCCCCGATAACCTCTGGTATGCCCCCGATAGCTTTAAACCTGAAAATAAGTCCTACGGCAGGGTCACCCACCGCCGCCAGGGACTACGGGGGTTGCATTTTGTTGTTTTGGGGGGGGGGGGTGGGGTGGACCGAACCTTAGGAAATTCCTTATAAAAAATAACACAAGGTTTACCTAAATGATATATGGGAGTAAAAACATCAAAGTCTCTATGGCATCCCATACTTGGACGCTCATCATGCCAACCAATAATTGAACAAGTTCTCAAGTATTTGCAACTTCTAGTGTCCCAACAAAATGTTTCTTCATTTATTTGTGAATCATGTCAGCTAGCGAAAATAAAACAATTGTGTTTTAGTCGATCTTGAAGAGTCAATTTCTTTTTTCTTATTCTTTTTTTTCTATTTTAGTAACCCATTTTATTCATAATTCAAGGATTACAATCTATATCATTGTGCAAACAGCTTATAATAAAGTTCGGGATATTTCCTATCCACATTTTCTCCCCCTCCAATTCTAATGCTTTCTTTACTAAGGTATGTGCTACCATGTTTTTTCCCTATGTATGAACTGTAACTGCCATATAGGCATTTGTGTAACGTAATCATTCCTCATTTAGCAACTTGCACCCCTTTGGTGAGTTTCTTCCTCTCAAAATAGTCTAACAAGCTGCTTAACCCCTCGGCACAGATTAGAAAGAGAAAGGGATTTCTTTGTCTCAACCCTCTTGCAGGCCAAAATTGCTGTTCAGGGATCCCATTGATGAGCATTGCAAATGAAGCACTTCTAACTAGGGTTGCAAACGAACAAAATCGCTCGTGAACAATTCGAGTTCAACTCGTATAAACTCAACTCGGAACACTAATATTGGTTTGAATATTAAACGAACAGAACATGTATAATCTCGACTCGACTTGGTTTATGCTCGTGAACAACATTCGTATAAATTCAATTCGACTCGTTTTAAGCTCGTTACAATACTCGTTATATTTCTATATAGATATAAATATATATATATATATATGCACTCTTACATATCTTTTTCATTTCTTACCTATAATCTTTTATTGTATATATTTTACGGATTATAATTATTAATTTTGATACTTTGTATAAGTAATATATTTTGTTACTTTTTGTTATTATGTATAAGTAACATATTTTGTTATATGCTTTACAATAATAATGCATTAAGTTCATAAAAAGTTATTAAGTCAAATGTTTATAAAGAATAAGCAGCTCTATTTTAATTACGAATTTAACTCACTTTCTTATTTAATTCCATTTTGATTATTCGGCCATATTCAATATTATCTCAAGGGAAATTATTAATTCAATATTAATTTAATTACTTTATATGTTTTAAAATGACTTTAATAATTTATTAGTATGTTTTAAAATCATTTATGCTTCTGCCAACCAAAAAAAATATATTTTGTGTATCAAATTAAATCGAGCTCGAGTCGAGCTACTTGAGCTCGTATTAGCTCGAGTATTTTTAATACTCGAGTTCGAGTCGAGTTTGATTATATTATATGTTATATGTTAAATGAGTCAAGCTCGTCAGAAATTTCTAAGATTTTTCGAGCTCGAGTCGAATTCGAGCTGTGAAATATGCTAAACAAGCTTTTGACTCCCTGCTTTAATTCGACTCGATTTAGATCGTTTGTAACCCTACTTCTAACAAATTTAATGACAAGATTAACCCGGCTTCCTTAGCACAGCTTCAAGAAAACCTCATTCCACTCGATCATAGGCCTTTGATATGTCAATCTTCATGGCCATGGATCGTACTTTGCCCACTTTTCTGGCTTTCATGGAGTATAATAGCTCATAAGCTACAATGATATTATCATTGATCAATTTATCCGGGAGGAACGCACTTTGAGTATGAGAGACCACATTAGCTTGCACTGATTTCAGCCTATTAGAGATAGCTTTGGATACTATTTTGTACATCACATTACATAGGCTCATAGGCCTATATTCAGTTACCTCTTCAGAAATAATGCTCCAATGGTGCTGGTAAAAGCATGGTCCAAAACTATCGGGTCTTGGGCTTTAAGAGGAGCCATCTGTTTAATTGCAGTCTCCACCTCCATGGCTATGAATCTCTTGGATAGCTTGGCATTCATCCCTTCTGTGACTTTCTATTCTCAGCCCACTAGACATTGTGCTATCTCCTCCTCACTTGGCTTGGCTAACTGGAACAGATTCCCAAAATATTTCATGAAGGTTGCCTTTATTGCCTTGTGCCTAGTAACTAGTCTGTTATTTGCATCTTCCACTTCTTTTATAGTGTTTATTTTCCTTCTTTGACTAGCACAAGTATGAAAATATTTTGTATTTCTATCTCTATTTTTGTACCAATCCCTTTTTGCTCGTTACTTCCACCAAAGGTCTTATTTTTCTAACAAAATATTCAGCTTATAGGTGACCTTCCGGATTGCATCCACATTGTCACTACTTTCCACAAATTGAAGCCTTTTCAGTTCCTTGGGCTTCTCTTCCAATTCCTTGCCCCTCCTTTGTATTTTTTCTTTACTCCATCTGTGTAGCACATCGCTGGTTTTTTGTAGCAATCCTAGCATAGAGTTGTTGTAAGGCCAAACCAGCTTTGATTTCTTCCAAGTTCCTTTTATAACAACTTCACAGTCCTCTTCTAATGCCCATCTAGCCTCATATTTAAAATTATGCCTCTTCACCCTCTACTCAGGTTGATTGTGTTCCTGTCTTTTGAGGATATGTGCTAATAATGGCTTATAATCTGATGTTCTAGTCACCAGGATTTCCACCCAAGTGTCATCAAACAAGTCTAACCATTTAGGATTTTTCACTGCCCTGTCAAGCCTTTCTTTGGTAAAAGTTAAGTCACTATGGGAGTTGCTCCATGTGAACTTTTCTCCTCTCATGCCAAGATAAAAAAAGATTTCCTTCATGAAGCACTTTTTGAAACATTTCCATCTGACCCTTTGGTCTGGCGTTTTCCCCCCATTTTTCATCATGTGTCAAGATCAAGTCACCTATTACCAACGCCGCCCGGTCAAGTCAATGACTCTTCAAGTCAATGAAGCTGACAGGTCTCCTTTCTTTTTGTGGTGTCAGGTTGGTCATAGAAACAAGTGAACAACGGGCCCTGCTTGGATTCAGAGATGAGATGAGTTGAGATGAGTTTAGTTTATTTTTTAATATTATTATTATTTTGGGAATTGAAAAATGTGTATTGGGAATTGAAAAATGTGTATTGGGAATTGAAAAAGGTGTATAGGAATTTGTGTTTTATATAAAAAATTATAAAAATATAATAATGAAATGAAAATGAGTTGAGATGAGCTGAGCTCACTTCCGAATACAAACGGGGCCTAAGTCTCCCCCTCTTCCTCAACCTAGGCATTAATGTGTCTTTGAAAAAAGTTTACTATCTCAACTATCACATTTGAGTCTCAGAACAGGACAAGTCCACCTCCCTTTCCTACTGAATCCACCACTAAGCAGTTGTCATACTTTAGTCTCCTTTTCATACTGCTGTAACTTCTACTACTAAGCTTTGTTTCCATAATCAAAATAAGGTTGGGTTTATTATTCTCTGCCATTCCACAAAGAACCTCCTTCCTAATCGTTCTCTTTGAGCAAAATTTTCCCGTTAGTGACCTTTGTTCCTTCAGTAGTAGGTCACTCGAGTCCTCATCATCAATTTCAATTACCTGCCATTCGTCTTCCCTTAGCCTAAGTGCTTTCCATTTTTCCTCAAAGTTCTCCATCGCTCTAGGAACCTCCAAGAAGCAGACGAGTTCACCTTGCAAATTCGTCACCAACAGATTCCTCGCAGAAGGAACCATCGCACTCTCCTTCTGTTACTGCTACCTGACGACAGATGACAACTGAGCAATTCGTTCCACCACAACAAGGTCACCTTTCTTTCCCTTTTTTGGCGTAACCACCTATCACGTGCCTTTAGCACTCACTCTCACTCCACCCTTTCCAAGAGAGAAAAGTTGGAGACTCTCATCATCTTGAAGAGTCAGATTCAGTCCTTAGAAGTCATCCATTTTGATGTTTGGTCATATCCCATTCAATTTGTTGGTGGTTGTAATCTAGAAGTTATTTTTATTGATGAATTTTTCAAGTATACATGATTGTTTTCAATGACTGGAAGATTTAAAGTTTTCTCATAGTTTAAGTTTGAGTGCTTTGTTGAAAATCAGTTAAACGCAATAATCAAATCTTTGTTGGCAAATTGATGGATGTTTTCAAACTGACTTTTCAACGAAGCTTCCTAATAAACTTCTAAAGTGACGAAATCGTAAAGGAAAATTGTTCTGAACTGTAAAAATATGATGGAATTCGACGAAGTAAAAGAAATTCCCTACTCTCTTCTTTTTGCTTTTTCTTTCGGTTTTCTTTTGTTTGAGTTCACTTTAGTTCTTCACTTCAATTCTTGGCTTTTGTTTAAGCGATGACAACGCCCCCATCGAAGTTGCAAGGGTCACGTCCATCATTTCGCATTCGGAAGAATCTGAATGCGAAATGATTAAGATAATCATTAAAGTTATTATTGTAACATTAATTTTACTAAAGTTTTGTATTAAGTAATAATAACCGTATTACGGCTCCATATTCATGTGTAGCATATTATAAGATAATGAAGTGATAATAGCCGTATTATTGCTTTTAGAATGAATAGCTTTAGAATAACTTTATTCAAAGGTATTTACACAGCATAATATCTACGTGTCATAATTTAATTTAAAAAAAAATTAAAAATTAAAATTCATAAATCAAATTATATCATATAGATATAGATGTATGTGGTGTAAATGTTTTCAAATAGCTATACTCATAACTTTATTCTAAGACCTCTATACGTGCATCATCTGCATGACGTAATTTAATTTAAAAGGTAAACTTTAAGAGAATGCACCACATTTTAGAAGAGAAGAAGGTCGGAAATTTGCAGCACATTAACTGTTAACCGGGCGGCGTTTCCATCCTATTGAAACCGAAACGACATTTACTTTTCATTTCAGTGTTCTTCATTTATTGAAAATAACTAGATGATAAATGCTTATATATTATGCATGTTTTGTAAGGAAGAATGCAGAAATTGTTCATGAGACCTTATTTGTAATCCTCTTAATTTTGGTGAAATAAACTTAAAGAAACGTTTGGTTTGAATATCAAATTATTAGGATATTGCGCTTTATATTTCCTACTAATCAAAATTGACACATTGTATTCACAAACTACTAAAGCTCAATACTTTGCATCCCCAACTGAATTATGATTGTCAAGATCAAAGAAAAATAAGTGACTTAATCTGCACAGTTTTGTACAATAACAAAGGATGCAATGTGTCACTTTTTTTTTTTTTTTTTTTTTTATAAACAATAGGCAAAGCCCTTGTTTCTAAGAGTACTCTTATTAGATTGGTCATTGTTAAAGTACAATTTTAGTTAATGTAATCTAAATTTTGACTTTTGGTTATTTTATTTATATAAGTTTCTACATTTAGAATAACTATTTTTTTAAAATATAATAATAAAATATTATAACTAACATTTAATTTTAGTTATTCACATCAAATCTTCATATTAGATTACCCATTTATAAAGATACATAATAATAAATAATTAATAATTAAAAAATATTTAATTATTTGTAATTATTAAATTAATTAATTATATTATATTCGACTATTTTATTAATTTTATTATATATGACTATTCCATCTATTATATTTTAATTAATAATTATATTTTAGTTAAATTATGAGTTTAAAAATTAAACTAGAAAAAAAAAAGAGAAAATAAAGTAGGAAATAGAGTGGAAAAAATAAATAAAATAAGAATTTGACATTTTTACTAGATCGATTATTTTTTACAAATATTTTAATTTTATTGTTTATTTTAGCCAAATTATTTAGTTTTTGAACAATTTAATATAAACTTAAAATAAATTATATTATTCAAATTCTCATTAAATTTAATTTTTAATCAATCTAATAAAAATATTCCACATATAAAAAAAATTTGATAATCTTCTCTTTGTAATAAGACATATATGACTACTTATGAAGAAATAGATTATGTATATGTTAAATTATTATTTTGGTATCTTAAGGTACGATTGTCATAAAAAGAAGAGTAATGATTACGATGAATGTTATATTAATTAATATAATATGATAAATAAAATCATTATTTTTATTTTCATTAATCTTGAATCTATTTATTCATTTTTTAACTTTACAAATACCATATCGAATACAATAAACAAACACCGCAAATTATATTTATCCGACCTTTATTTTTTGACGTTCGTCCGTGACATTTGTTCCAATCAATTTTGTAAAAAGAAACAAAGCTCAGTGTCCCGTCATTCCACCTGTCTTCCGCAAGTTCAGGAACGAGACAGACGCCCTTTCACAGTTCAGGAATCACAATACTGCAAAACCACTGCTTTTTGGACTAATTTATACTTCCCAATGTCCCAATAATCAAAAATATCATAATTGTGCCCTGAAATTAAAAACAAAAAAAAAAAAAAAAAAAACACGTCGTACTACAATTGTATAGCTGTATCTTCCATATACGTCATCTCTATCACATGGTTGGAATACCCTACGCCATAAAATGCCTTTTTTCTTAAGTCACGCGTTCTACGCTTTAACAATCCCAACATTATCCAAATATCCATTATCTTTTGGGGGGTAAACGTAAACCGACTAATCTCATACCTAGTTATCCGTCCAACTAGTCTCTGACGTGTAAATTCCGACTTATGCTGATTTTATACTTTTTTTTTTTTTGTTAAGAAGAAAGTTTGGGAAACTTTATATCCCACACTCTGCACGTAATGTTTGAGTAATGATAAACACATTCTAATTGATTTTAGGGATATTGATTTAATCATATCTATACCACATTTATTTTTATTTTTTATTTTTTATTTTTTATTTTCTCTGATTTCAGAGAATGCGGTTTTCAAAGTTATTCCATTGACTTCGCAAACCGTAGAATGGTTGGTCCTACGTACAAATTAATAGTTGCGTGAGGCTGATACGTCTGTTCAAAAAGAAACGTTATCTAGTAATCTACAAATAAGAGGGTGTCAGTAATAAGGTTGATTTGAATCCAATTAGGATGTTTATAATAGTTGACAACTTGACAGTCCGACGATTCCCCAGAATTACATTAAAGTAATTGGAAGGCCGTAATATAAGGAAATTATCCAAAATAAATGCACCAAACAAAAAAAAAAAAAAAAAAGAAAAGAAAGAAAGTGGAAATTGTATAAAATATAAATCAGGTTCGCCGTCAGTCATTCCCTTCTCTCGCTTCCTCTATATATACAGTAGCCAGGAGCAGCCTTAAAGCCTTGTCTCGTTCCGCTGGATTTATGCCCTTCTCTCTTCATTTCTACTGTTTAGAGATCTAGTTGTTGTTCCTTCTTTGTCTTCATCTTCTTCTTCCTCCTCGTGCCTTTGACGTGAAAAAGATTAGAAAGAAACAGCTAAAATGCCTGTCGGTGGAGTTCCTGCGGGTGGTGTACCCGGCAAGGCGTACCCGGGAAACCTCACTCCCTTTGTGACTGTAACATGTATTGTTGCAGCCATGGGGGGTTTGATTTTCGGTTATGATATTGGGATTTCTGGTAAATAACTCCTCAAAGAATCCAAATCCCAAAAATGTTTGACTATTATTTGTAAAGTCAGTCTGTTTTCTTTAAATCATGACTATGTTTTGATGGCGTTTTTTATTTGGGATTTTCATAGGTGGAGTGACGTCTATGGATCCTTTCTTGAAGAAGTTCTTCCCGTCGGTATACCGGAAGAAGAATGAGGATAAGTCCACCAACCAGTACTGCCAATACGATAGCGAGACGCTCACCATGTTCACGTCGTCTCTGTATTTGGCTGCTCTGCTTTCGTCGATCGTGGCGTCCACCGTCACACGTAAATTCGGCCGAAAGTTGTCTATGCTGTTCGGAGGCGTGCTCTTTTGCGCCGGAGCTATTCTCAATGGCTTTGCCAAAGCCGTCTGGATGCTTATCGTCGGCCGTATTCTACTCGGCTTCGGTATTGGGTTTGCCAATCAGGTACTTACTTTTGTCACCCTTTCTTGATCTGGGATATCATATTCTCGGAGTTTATATTTGGATCTATACTTTTATGTATGTTTTTGGATGTTCTGCATTTTTGTTTTTGGTTGAATGAAAGTTTTTGGGGTGGGGGAGGACAAAGAATATATAGTCTGAAACCAGAATGAAACACAATGATTTATTTTAATTTATTAAATTGGTTGAATAATGTCTTTCTATTTGTGATGTGATCAGGTTTGGGAAAAATCTACTATTAAAAAAAATTCAGATCTTGTACTATAATTTTGCAAATTATTATTATATATTCGGATGAAAACTTAAAAAAAAAAAGGACGAAATGGATGGGACGATGGCTTGGAACAATATGACAAAAAGGAATTTCTGGTTTAAAGTTTGTTTCTGATCCAGATATGGCTCGTAGCTCCCATTTGTTTGATTGATTATTTTTTTTTGGCTACGGAGACATGGACGCCGTCTACTCGTCTCTGCTTCTCTACTCCATTCTCAATTTTTCCGAGCTTGTTTCTTTAATTTTAAAATATAAATCATAAAGCACCGTTTGGTATCCAAGAAAGTACGGAAAAGAAAAGATGTACATGATTTTTTCCCTCTCAAAAATCCAAAAAAAAAAAAAGTGGTTGGGAGAAGACTTTGGACTAACTATTAACTGGAAGTGTGAACTTAGTTTTGTTAACTATTATCTTCCCCAAAAAGTGATAACAACCCATTATCTTTTCTTTGCAAATGACCTGTGTGTGCATTCTTTCACCGAAATATTCTACTCAAGAATTCCAAGGCGTTGAATATAGATAAAAATGGTGAAGTAAACACAATCTGCACTTATGTGCTTTTGTTTTCTTGTTTGACTATTTCAAAAGTTATTATGATTTGTGCGTTTTTTCAAGAGGCATGACAACTTGACAACGATGTGGTGGCCCCCCCTGCCTGAGGGCGACATGTTTGTTCGTTCACTCCACCTAATTATCATCTGTTAATTACTTCATTAAGAGGTTAATTTGTTTATTTTTTTTGGGTAATTACAGTCGGTGCCCCTCTACCTTTCTGAGATGGCTCCATACAAGTACAGAGGAGCTCTAAACATTGGGTTTCAATTATCAATCACAATTGGAATCCTTGTTGCCAATGTGTTGAATTATTTCTTTGCCAAGATCAAGGGTGGCTGGGGATGGCGCTTGAGCTTGGGTGGGGCTATGGTTCCTGCCCTCATTATCACTGTTGGATCATTGGTCCTTCCTGATACTCCCAATTCCATGATTGAACGTGGCCAACATGACGAGGCCAAAGAGAAACTCAAGAGAATTAGGGGTGTTGATGATGTTGAGGAAGAGTTTTGTGATCTTGTAGCTGCTAGTGAAGCATCACAACTAGTTGAAAACCCCTGGAGAAATTTATTACAAAGAAAATACAGACCCCACCTCTCTATGGCCATTCTCATTCCTTTCTTCCAACAATTTACTGGGATTAATGTCATTATGTTCTATGCACCTGTTTTGTTCAACACCATTGGTTTTGGAGACAATGCTTCCCTCATGTCGGCGGTGATTACCGGAATTGTTAATGTTTGTGCAACTGTGGTATCCATTTATGGTGTTGATAAATGGGGAAGGAGGTTCCTTTTCCTTGAGGGTGGAACTCAAATGCTTATATGCCAGGTACCTCCATTGCTAAAATAAGAAATGCTTATTCTTATTTCATCAAAACTATGATATTTCGTATATATTTCTCTTATCTGATTCCCAGAAGTTGGCTGAAGTGGTAAACACCTAGGGTATAATAAGGGTATGCTCCCTCTAAATCTAAGGTTCAAATCTACTTGAATGCAAACAATCTCTAAGGGCTATCAGACTTGAGGAGGATTTTCTCATTGAATTGATCGAGATGCACTCGCGAAAAACTTCTTGCAGAGGGCCTGTGCACTCTCGAAATTAATTGGGATGCTGTTCTGAACATCCGATGCTAATAAAAAACATCCGATGCTAATAAAAAAATATTAATCTTCTCTTACCCATGTTTACTCCGGTTTCTATGTGTGTGCAGGCTGTTGTTACAGCTGCTATTGGTGCTAAATTTGGAGTAGATGGGACTCCCGGGGATCTGCCAAAGTGGTATGCCATTGTTGTGGTACTTTTCATATGCATCTATGTTGCAGGATTTGCATGGTCTTGGGGTCCTCTTGGATGGTTGGTGCCTAGTGAAATCTTCCCACTCGAAATCCGATCTGCAGCTCAGAGTGTAAACGTGTGCGTGAACATGATATTCACATTTATAGTAGCTCAAGCCTTCTTAGCAATGTTGTGCCACATGAAGTTCGGGTTGTTCCTCTTCTTCGCCTTCTTTGTGATGGTCATGACCGTGTTTGTCTACTTTTTCTTGCCGGAGACAAAGGGTATTCCAATTGAGGAGATGAATAAAGTATGGAAGACTCATTGGTATTGGTCAAGATTCGTGAGCAATGATGATAACCTTAACGTCGAAATGGGAAAGGGAAGCCGGGCTATCAAAAATGTGTAACGGGAGGGGGACCTTGCTCTTTAGTTTACCGGTCTTTTTATGTTTTAGCAAAATACATACAAGTCTGGTTATTTATCAATGTACCCCGTTTTATAATATTTGGAGCGCACCGCAATTCTGTAAAGACCCATTTGTTTTGAGGCTATATTGCATTGCAAAGATGGTTCTTTATTTTCTATTAGGCATCAATATCACAAATAATAATTTTCTTTTAGGAAATTAAATTAAAACCCATATGATATCCCACAGAAACTGTCATTTTTATCATGATTGAGTGGACTACTTCAGAAACTGTCATTTTTATCATGATCAAGTGGACTACTTCAGAATCAAATATATGGGTCGGAGTATTAGTCACATCTCTAAATTATAACGGAAACTGTAACCCTTTTAAATCCTGATTCAAACGCTTTATCCGTGGCTTTAGAACCACCCTTTAGCAGATAAGCGTATCGGGAGAACTGAAATTAATCTAACGCCATAGGGACCAAGTTGTTAGAATATTCTCGTTAGATTGATTAAAAGTTATTTTTTAAAAAATATAATTTTGTACAAATATTAAAAAATTTTAGTCAATAAAATTTATAAAAATAGAGAATAAAAATATTTTTATAAATAGTAAAACTAAAATTTTGTCCAACAATTACCAAACTTGGCAATTAAGAAACTTTCAATTCAATAAAATGATGTAAGACATTTTATTAATTTTCTTCGAAAATTAAGAAACGAGGAGCTAAAGCTTTGATATGTTAAGGTCCATTTTTCAAAACTTTTTTTCTTTTTCTTTTGCAACCACGACTTCATTATGGTTGAATCAAATTCAACTCTATCTCAAATTAATAATTAATAAGATCTACTACTTTTTCAAAATCTTATAATAAATTAAATTCATTTCGCCCTGCCGCATATATTTTAACTTAAAAAATAAACTTATCTCAAACTATAAAAAAGTTAAACTCATCTTAATGAAATCCAAAAAATACAATTATTTTCAACCCAACTCATTTCAATATTAAAAGATGGATATAAGGGAAGGAAGTCGAGGATTTTAACAAAAACTCCAAGATGTAGTTCGTCGTATAATCATAAATCATAAAGAATTATTCTATTCTAAGCCATGGAAGGGACCGCTGAACCGATGCCATTTTTTAGAACGTTTTAGCGCTATGGTTATTGCTGTGAAAGTTGGCATGGCGACATCAAGTCATGGAAGGCATAGATAATTGTGACTAATATCACCTGCCTTGCAATTGAGTTGGCACTTTCCTGAAAATGGGAGAACAAACAGCTGAATGGACATTTCTAGAAATCACAACTTTAATATAATATGATATAATTTGCTTTATACAAGTGGGGAATCAAATTTCACATGCTTTTGTAGAAGCATATTTTCTTTTTCTTTTTCTTTTTTTTCCTATCAAGTACTTATGAGGTTGTAAGGCCCTTTGGTGACAAGTGTAACGGTGAATTTAAAGCCCAAAATCTTGTGGGAAAAAGTAGTTGCTTATGTCCATTTTGTCACGGGCTTCAACCTGCAAACAAGAATCCTTTCTCTTATGCTTGCTTGTGACTAATATTAGGGCACTTTTTTTCTTTTTTTGCGTCTTTTTGGATATGGTTTTGGATAGGATAAACTTGAGACAACTGGAATTCATTCCTTCCTATTCTTTTTGGTCACTCATATTCAGATAAGTATTGTCTTTTACTCTAATCAAAGCATGATATCGTCCCTCATACACAACTGTTGCTTATGAAATTCCCTAAATGGGATTTTTCTATGCACTTTTGGAATTATAACTTGGTGAAATCTGACAAAGTTGCCCAATATTTTCGTGGGCCAATATATGTCTGCCGTTCAGTATAGGCTCTGTTGACAAGCTTAAGCCCAAGCCTAAGCCCAAGCCCCTTCCGCCAACTACAGGCCGAAGTAATCTCAAGTAAGGTGGACTTCTCTTCTGTGTGTGTCATCTTTGTGTATGGCCCCATCCTAATTTTCTTTTTATGATTCCAGTCTTATCAAACTAATCATAGTTAACTAATGAATGAAAAATAAATGAGAAAGATGATGTGTGACAATCTTCATCGTTAGATCTTAACATAG
Organism: Platycarya longipes; assembly: GCA_036559045.1. Taxonomy (NCBI): domain Eukaryota; kingdom Viridiplantae; phylum Streptophyta; class Magnoliopsida; order Fagales; family Juglandaceae; genus Platycarya; species Platycarya longipes. Next base: position 26,878,000 of record CM071797.1, read on the forward strand.
GTTGCACATTGCAACCAACTTGATAACTTCAAGATGTAAAACTTACATTTTTTTGCGCTGAAAATGTCGGAAGATGTGTGGTTAACATGTATGATGTATGCATTGTCCACAGAGACCGAAGAGATCATGGGGCTTCTTCTCGGTGATTTAGGCAGTTTTTGTTGCCCATTTCCAATTTTTAATTTTTGTTTCTTTTTCTTTTTACGTTTTTCTTTTATCTTCAGCAAGACTTAAATTACGTTTGACAATCTAGAATATCCTAAATATTTTCAAAATATTTTACAATTATTTATTATTTATTAATATTTTTTATTTACTTTTATTACTATTCATTATTTTATCACTACTATTCAATATTCTATTATTATTTTTTTATTTATTTTTTATTACTATTCATAACACTTCTTATTACCTTTCAACTTTTAAACCTGTCCTTAATATTGCTAGGTGGGTTTGGTGCTTGTACTTCGAGTTTGGGTTGTTTCTACATTGTTTATTTCTAGTCATTCGTTATCTTCTCTCTAGGCTATTGTTGCACTCGGTTTTATACGCTTAGTACATGCTGGTTTTACGTGTCTATGAAAAATGTGGTTCTGGAACTTCGGCCTAATTTCCTGGAGTTTCGTTTTGGGTTTCTTTTGCAATTTGGAAAGAAAAATGATATACACAACATTTTATACAATATTTTACATTATATTTTGTAAAAATAAGGGTGTTCTTATAAAATAATATTAATTTTATAAGATAAATTATAGAAATACTTATTTTTATAAAGTATTGTGTAAAATATTATGTATATCACTTTTCATTTAAAAACACATGATTTGGGTCATGGTAAATCTTGTCACTTCACATCGGAAACTTAAACCCAACCCATGTGAAAGCCCAGCCAAAAATAACTAATCCCAGCCCACCCCAATCTAAACGACTCCGTTCTGTCCCACATTTCAAAACCTTACATATATATATATATACTAGTCAGGGATTGCAACGTGCGATGCACGTTTGCCTAATTACAAAAAAAAATTATGAAAAAATCTAGCGAAATGAAGAATTATTGAAGAAGGTTATATAACAGAATGAACAAAAAGTACAGATATAAATCATACAGAAAATAAACTATAGTCTAAAGTCAAAGTCATTCAGGCTACCTATAAGAGCCTCCAAACTCAGCATTGAAGATGTAATTGCTCATGAAGGCCTCTAAAATCTACACAATTGTTTTCCAAAGAAGAAAAAAAAATATTCATGAAAAGAAGAAAGCATACAATTCCTGCACAAAGTAAATCTTACAAAAATGCAAACCTCTACATATATAGCAAATGGATGAACTCTGAAGCCCTGGGCTCAACTGTAAAGCTGCCTTCCCTTTGAAAATGAATGTTCTTGCTACACATACAAAGAAAATGGAGCCAAAAATTGCATTAGAAATAAGATAGATGAGAAGTTTAAAGAATTGTTATAATACCAAAATTTTCAACAACATGAACTAATCACAATAAGAGCAGATCACACCAAAATGAAAACTAAGTAAATAAAGTTTGAATCAACAATAAATCCAGGTATTTGTTGGCTGTGAATCTATCATATGAAGAATAATAAATGCTGTCAATAAATGAATAATGGTCAACGTGGAAAGGTAAATGTAAGAAAATCCAACAAATAACAGCTATAAGCGATATACAGTAGAAAAGCACAGGAAACCACCAATTTGGCAAGACGATTTCCTTTTTCTCATCAATTATATTAGACTCACCCAATACAAAGCAATACCAAAATGCACACAATGATCTAATTATATATAACAAATAGAAGTTATATCATTCAAGAAACTTAAATCTTGTTATCTTATCATGCCAATTATTCAGACAAGTAATCAACAATTTCAATCTCAAGATAAATCCAAAGATAGGGATAAAATTATTTATATGTTAACTCTTTAAATGTACATGAGGCGTATTGGTATGTAGTCCACTAATATACAATGGCAATCAAAAGTTCTTCTAGCTTAGCATCCACAACATGTGTTCTAAACCACTTAAAAACTTCAACATCGTGCTACTTCTTTTCTCCCAATCTTTTCACAACAAGTTCTATCTAGACACAATAAGTAGACAGGAGAAAATTATTATAGGCCAGTCCCTCAAAAGGGTTGCATTGTACATATGACTGGTGCACTAAAAACCAAGCACACCATAGTCACTAAAACCAGAGTGTCCATTCACCACAAAGCACAAACCCAGATTATATGTGGGAGAACCTCTGTTTTAAGTTTTTCACATTAAACCCACCTTTATATGTGTTTCCATGAAAATATGACTCTTTATCCTTCAAGACAACGTGAAATTACTCAAATGCAACCAACCTGGTTTAGATAGTCGTTCAGAAACATTACAGCATGATCATCCCATCCAGTATTTAATTTGAAAATACGCACTACTTTCTCTCTTCTTAAACACTGCACTAAAAAAACATCACCCCCTATATCAATCATAGACAACTTTAAAATAAAACTAAAACAACCAAAAATTCTGGACACAAGAAATATAAAAGATCAAAGAAACTACGGCCTACTTAAAATTTCACATAGTTAATTTATTTTGGTAAGTAATATTCACTGTTAAATTAAAGTTGAAAATTTATTTTTCTACCGAATATATAGCATGCATTTATAATTATCACTTTAGCATACTCTTTTTTCCTTTTCTTCCTTCATTTTTCTTCTTTGTTTTTTCTTTATTATTCCAAGACAAAAACTTCAGAATACGGCACAAAACAAAGGAATTAAAGAGTATCAATAGGTGTCGCTTCTGATAAGAACATAAAAATTCAGCTCCAATTGTACCCAATTTAAGGCCTTAAAAAATTAATGTTTGTTTAGTACCAAGAAAAAACATATTTGACAGATTAGAAACCCTTTCCCTTCTTTAAAGTACCCATCTCTAGAAGGAAAAATGATAATAAATAACTGAAATAATCGCCAAAGATCAGTACCCCATTCTGGACTCAACAAAATTGTTCAAACTTTTAGGGCCAAAAACCAGACCTCCAATTATCTATCCACTTGCGTTCTGTCCCTTACATTGCTGTACAATTGTGACCTTAAAACAAAGGGCTGAATTGCGACCTGAAAAGTGATAACATACATTAACTTAACAAAATTCAAGGACTATAATGGAATAAATATATATTACCTTGTACAATATTAAATATTAAAACATTCTACAATGTGGAGAGAGAAAACTTCATTGAGCGAATCAGAAGTTTGCTCAAACTTGTTGACTAATTAAATAGGCCAAGCTTGAACTTATGTCATAAATTCATTCCTCCAGATTGATTTTAGGGGTATAACGTTAGTAATTTGTACAAATAACAAGTATAACAAGCATCAAAATCAGGCAAACAATCTCGTTGTATCCAGATAAGTTGTTCTAAGTTTTATTGGCCAAACTTAACAAGAATAATGGAGATTAAACTTTAGGGCCTATAAGCCAAAAAATGAGATGAGAGTAATGAACAATTACATAATAAATAGTAAAATCCTTATCCTAATTTTAAAATTAAGCATTCCTGAAATTTCATATTACCAATGAAGCACTTTATGAAAGCGTGTTAAACACTATCCTGAATTTTCTGGAGAAAATCATGAACCCTAACCTTCTCAATGTGCGAGAACCATAGAGCTAAAGCAAATGGAACACAAACTGGGAGATTTTTTTTTTTTTTTTTTGATGGAAAGATTGCATTTCATTGCAATTGGGAGCTTTTTTTTTGTAAGTCGTAAATTGATAGATTTCAATAGGAAAGAATTACTAATAACAATAACTCCAACACATAAAACTGCAATACATCAAATTACTTGTAAGCTTCAGACCAGTAATCGAACTAAAGATTTATAAGATTATATGAGTATTTCAAAAATATACAAATGCTATAATTGCATATTGTCGTCTAAATCAAATATAAATATGCAGGTTTTGAGCAAAAAGATTAATATCTATATGCCAAAAAAAACCCAGCCCTAGATGATATAATATTTAATTTAATTGCTCTCTTCTTTATGATTCTTGGATGAACAAATCCGAGTAAATGTAATGAGTCCAACCATAACAAACACACAACTTTAGATTTCAACAGGAAAACAGAATCATAAAAACATTTAAAAAAACCAACACAGCAATAAGCAAAAACAAAATAACCCAATAAGCAAAAATACCCATACTGATATATCTCTTCTTTATGATTCTTGGATGAACAAATCCAAGAGAATGTAATGAGTCCAACCAAAATAAACATAAAACTTTAGATTTCAATAGGAAAACAGAATCATAAAAACATTTAAAAAAATCAACACAACAATAAGCAAAAATAAAAAAATCCAATAAGCAAAAGTACCCATACTAACGAATGAGATCACGTCGGCTTCTCCTTATATGAATTGAGATAGAGCTCTTGAGAGTGAGCAATGGAGGAGAAAATAGATGGGGAGGAGGAAGAAAAGCGGGGATGAGATCAGATTTTTGTTTTGGAGGGGAACATATTCACTACGTGCAATTCCATTTTGCATTTGGTAGAATTCTTACGTGTCTTATTATTATTAGTTGGGTGTCAAATAAATTTATGCACCCATCTGGCTGCTAGTGACTGTCAAGAAAGGATAATAAACCAGAAGAAAATAAATCAATGGACAGGCACATCCAAGCAATTGGCAAACACAGCCAAAAATTGTCCATAGCGACAGAGAAATCCGACAACCAGATTCACATGGAACAAAAAAAAAATGCAGAACAAAACAAGATTTATGTATTCATTTCCCAAGCTTATATAAGAATGTCTAATGACCCTTACTGCTTCACTGCTGAATCCCAGATTCTCAATGCTAGAAAACAACTGATAAAGTTTGTTTTAGGTCAAAGAAGCCTGATCGGGTTCCTTACTTTTAAACACAATGTGAGCAAGGACGGTGCAATGAAGTTTTTTCATTAGGAAAAATGGAACTGATTGAATAAGCGAAACAAAAAGAAAAAGAAATTTACAGTAGCATAAACAACACAACATGGCAAGCATAGAACAACTATCAATTAAATAGTAGAATGTTTAAAGACTTCCACCCAATATTCCATACCTGAAAATATTTTGATACCAACTTTTTCCAGGAACTAACTTCCCACAAATCTATGCTTCCCATATTGAACTGAAAAGCCAAATTAGAAAACGATAATCAATTTATGCTTAAAAAGAAACAGAATGTACATAATAATCACCAATTAAATAGCAAAATGGAGAATGAAATCACAAAAAATATTCTAGAGCAGTAAAATTAACCGACATCTCATGCCCACATTCATGGATAGATATAATAAATAAATTCTTAAAAGATTTGAATTTTGAAGTGATGGAGCACAAAAAATAAGTAAAAAGACAAATCATCACATGAAAAACTAAAATAAATCTAAAAATAATAAAGAAATAAAGAAAGAACACATATCAAATAACACAACTTACAAGATTTAAAAATCATGGTCTTCTCATTTTCTTGAATTTCTGTGCAACCAAACAGAGGAAGCTAAATTATTTACTTTTAAAAACAAAGTTAGACCATTTAAAAAGTAGAATACAGGTTAAAATATACCTATGTGAAAGACATTAAATACACGTTAAAAAATACCTTCATGAAAGACATTATTATGAATAAACAATTCTAAATTCTAACCAACCAGAAAAGTGTAATATCAAAACTGGACCTCACTAACATAGCGAAATGAACAACCCAACAAGAAAATCAGACAAACACATGAGTCATTACGTCTTCAATTCTAGAAATCCAGAAATCCAGAAATCCAAACAAAGAATCTGAACACAAACATGAATAAAAACCTCTATGTGTGCATGTGGAACTCACGCTAATACATTAGGCTTCTCGGCAAAATCATTCTAATTAGTAATTATATTGACTCACTAAACTACAACTGCAGGGAGAGGTAAATAATGAAAAAAGCTTAGTCCTAAAATCCTAATATTTACAAGTTTCTTAAGACATATGCCCAATTGACAAAATGGAGGACAAAAATAGAAAAATATTGAAGCTAAACATTGCAATACACAAACAAACCGTTCAAAAGAATCAAATTTGCATTATTGGAATCTGATGAGTTGGGTCGAAATTCATAGTGAATGTGACTTTTGCCCAACCTATTGGCAGTGTGTGTCGGTTATATATATATTTGAAAAAAATGGAGCGATGACCCAAAAGTAATATGATAAACACGACCTTTTAGATTTGCTTTTATTATTTCAGCCACTTCTTGAAACCAAAAGAATCCAATATGGAGGGAGTTAAGAGAATTTTAATTGGTAAGACAAGCTACAAAAACATGGTCTAAAACACCTCATTTTCGGAGCCAAGAAAGAAGGAACACTTTTGGCAAGAGAATTGAAAGCGAAAAGAAAATTGGAATAACTGCATACTCTGTAAATAATTAGAGGATTCGAAAATCATGTGTACTTCAACTCCAATTAGATAGATACAAGATAGAGATCATGCATAATAAAGTGTAGAGTTAGATTACGATATATACAAGATAGAGATCATACTGAACCAAACGGAGAAACCATACCCATACAACACCGACACAAGAAGGAAGAAGAGAAACCGAGATTCATGACTACCCCCCGCCGGATAGATAACCAAGAACCACCTTTCCCCCGCCGGCAAGCAACCCCAACCATCTTTAGTAGCCTCTCCCTCAGCCACATGCAGGCAACCCGAAATGGGTGTCCCGTGTAGCCTTCAACGCGGATTGAGCCCAGCACCGACCACCAGGAGCCACCACCTCATGCCGGCCACCTCCTTGGACTACCTCCCTTCGCCGACAACCGCTAGCCACCGGACCCAACCACCGTCGAGCAACCACACAACCCTTAACTCAGAAACCCGAAAATGGGTCTCTGGATGGGCTTCAACCCTATCCCGCCGTACGCCGCCACCCACGACGTCCAGCGACCACCATCGTGTCCCCCACTCACCGGCGACCTTCCCATGCCCGGCCATGGCCAAGCCTAAACCCCCCTCCTAATCCCACACTCTCTTGCTCTCTCGCCATGATCCTTGGACGAACGAAACAGGGCAGCAATCGACGCCCATTTCTGTGTTGGACCTATATGTGTTGGATCCAAGAGATGTCCCCGGCCTATGATCGGCGAGAAGGAACGGACCGAGAGGGAGAGAGTTCCGGAGGGAGGGCTGAGAACGAGAGAGAGGAGTCTGAAATCGTGTGGTTTGAAATCAAAGCAGATGACAACATAATAAACTAATGTAAATAACTAAATAAATAAGGGGTAATATTGAAAATGGAAAACGCTGAATTTACTATTTATTGTTGTTTATCCCTATTAACGCTTATATTGTAAAAAATAGTAAATATATATCTTTATATATATAAATTAGTTATCTAATCAAAATTCTTGTTTTAACGAAAATTTTTGTTTTTCTGTTAAAGTTAACACTTTCCATCAGTTTCTGTTAAAATTAATATTATATCTAATGAGAATTACCGTTTTAAACATAATTTATTAAATTTATTCATTGAAATAATGTTCGTAGTATTAAAATTAATTTCATATTTTCAACTTTTTATAATAGTAAACTTTCCATTTAAAACTCATTTAACATCTATTTAATACCACTTAATACTTTAAACATAATTCATTAAGCCCATAAATAATTCTAAAAATTTCTATTTTAGAATTTCTATTTAGGACATATTTTTTAATTTTATTTTATGTAAAATAAATATAGAATAATAATAATAATATAGAATGACACAATAATAGTATAAAATATATAAATATAACAATATATATAGAAATAAACCATTCATAACAATTTATAGTATTATACGTTAGAGAGTTTAATTTTATTCATGAAAATTTTATTCCTATTATATGATTAATAATTTAATTTTTTAAAAAATAATTTATAATTTTAAAATGAATGCATTATTTATTAAATTAACTATATATATGGTATATATAGTTAATATACGGTATATATAATTTATTATAATTATATTAAATTGGTAATAATAAGCAATAAATATAATTAATATTATATGTTTGATATTTAATTGAAATATATATGATTAAATAAATTTATATAAATTATAAATTATAATATAACATTCTTATATAAATTATCAACTATATAATGTATTTTTTCAAAAAATTCATATTATTTCTTAAAAATACTCACATAACTAAAAAAATATAGATATTTTAATATCCTATGTTTTGAGGCCGTACAAAATAATACAAATTTTAAATTATCATCTTGGAATTAAAAAAATATCATATCTTGAACTAACATTTTATTAAAATTTTAATCAAAATTATCTCAAACAAATTTGATAAAACTATATGTTATATTTATTTATGAGACTATCTTATTGTTTTTATTAATTTTTTTTATAATATATGAAAACGTATAATTATTTATCATCTAGTTAATTATGAATAATCATTAAATTTTTATTAAAACTTAAATTAAATAAACATGCTTCGTACGTTATTTCTATCTAGAATATATATATATATATATATATATATATATATACTAGGAAGAAGCAACGTGCAAAGCACGTTTGTCTAGTTGAGTGAATTGATTATTTTTAAAAACTAATGTATTATTCATAAAAAAAAATTGATTTCAAAATTATTTCACACAATTAGTGTTGTCTGGCTTTTCCAATAATTTAAATCATCGTCGGGTACATTAATCTGGGATGCACGACCCAATTATTGACAAATAGAGGTGCATGAGAAAAAAAAAAAAAAGACTCAAATCAAAAAACTATTGTGCCATTAGATATAGTGTCAAGAAAGGAAAAAAAGCATAAGAAATAATTGGACATACACAAGCATGCAGATGGAACATGTGTAAAGATCACATTATAACTACCACAAAATGTAACTATACACGTGATAGATTAAATGGGAACTTCATGAACAAAATATGAGATCTCAACTCTTACACCAATATAAGGAATAGCAATAACTGCCTTTAACGATAGACCAAAGTCTTTCTTCTCACTTCAAAAGCTTTTCATCTTTCAGGGTTCTGTTTCAAGGTTGTAATAGCAGAGTTTAGTAATAATATTGTCAAACCATCTTCAAAAAACATATCTTGGGCAACTTTAGTAATTATGCAGAGTCCCTTTGTATGAAAGGCACCTTCATGGAACATTTGGAGAGTTCATTCCATTTCAATTATGTTAATATGTCCAAAGGAATGAAATGACGGTAAATATAAACTCTTAAGCTTTATTTCCTTTCTAACCTCCTAAATTAAACAACAGGGAGATTAAATCTACTATATACTATCTCTCATGTTCAGTAAACCATTAATAATCAGAGGATCTCACAAGTCTGAAACACAAAATAAAAAATCAAGAAATGATAATGGGAAATGGATAGTGGTCCCAGTGTCACAACCTCAATAACTAATGCGACAAATATATGTGACTTGTGCCTAAATGAAAGGTCTTAAATATATTTTTATGACAAATTTCCATGAGTAGATCTATTATTTAACTGATTTCAACTACAAGTGCTACTTAAAGAATGAAATTCAATATCTGGGATTTTTTAAATAAGAGATATCTGATCTTTTCCAAGTATTAACTACTGTTGAAGGCAAAATAAGAGTCCATAAACATCCAATCAAACTGTGGGCAGGTGCTTTGCCTTTTCTTAATCCCATCTCATTCATTATACATCTCACATTCTCAGTATCTTTCCACTTGCCCAGTGCGGCATAAACCTTGACTTAATTATTTCACAAAACTAGGACATAATTTTTTTTTAAAGATACGTAGTACCTATAAAAAAAAAATGCAGATTTATATATAGCTTGAAAAATAACCTACATATTAAAAACCACCACAACACAACTCTGAACATTATTTTTAATTTTAATAAAGTACAACCATGCAAATTGTTTAAGAAAGTAACAAGCACAAATGAATTCCTCACATTAGTAGAATGAAAGCAAATGAAAGTAATGAGTAATGCAAAGCTCTGGTCAAATGAAAGCAACTTAACTTGATGTTTCAATTCCTTCTAGGATGATAGAGAAAACAATGAGTAATGCAAAGGGCTGGTCTCAATAAAAGTCAATAAAAGTCAGCTGTGTAACAAAGCTCTGGTCTCAATAAACATAGTAGGAGAAAGTACCAAGAATAGGATTGTATGGCGCCAATCCATCCTCTCATGAAGTTTCTCATTCAAAGAAATAAAATGCCTCTCTATAATTTCTTGAATTTTTTTAAAAGATCATGCTTTAAAGTTAATAGATCAAGATACCAAGATAGCAACCTGCACAAGGATGATGCGTAAATATTTATTTACAAATGTAGAAGTGGTGTTAGCAGATTAGTTTATCAACAGCAAAAAAATATATTGCAGCAATTTAACTAAATTTCCTCCTTTAACATTTTTCACAAAAAGAACTAAGCAGAGTCCAAAGGCATGCAGCCTATTCCAAACATCTAACATCCTCCAACCAAAACTGCATCATGGTTTCAAATTTCAATTCTAAAACTCAAAACTGTTAAATGGCGCAAAACATATCTCATATCTATGACCCACTCAGAATGACTTATTGGCCTAATCAAATCTATAGTTTTACCCTATATATGTGTGTCAGAATATAATTTTTTTGAGTGATATGCAACAAGTAAAAGAAAAATAATATAGCATATATGTTAAAGAAAAGCTTTCCAAAACATGTCAAACCACAAACTATTACAATATTAGTCAACACATCCTCGGGGTAGCAGTTTACCTCTTCAATTGTAAAGTAAAGTAGGGCAACAACATAATGTCAATGATGCTGTTGATCCCTGCCTTGCAGCCAATGATGCTGCCAGGATTACACAGAATGTCACAGCTATGACCCTCACCAACAACATACATCCTGAATTCAAGAAAACAAAGAGTGCACTTTGATCATATTGTATTTGATTATAACTTGCACAGATGTGTGCTTTTAAAGGATAAGGTAGTGAGGTAAGTTGTAGGTTTTGTAAACCGTCCAATACAATTTTGTATCCTTGTAAAAATATTGTGAAACACAGTGCCAGATCCAAGAATGAATTCTTATAATACTTCTCCGCTCGAAGAAAGCAACATTGAATACAACAACATGCATTCATATACATACGTTTTACAATTCTAGAGTTAATGCAAGCAAAATGGTAGCCGGTTCTTTCATCATCTATTGACAAGTTCATTTAATCAAGTTTCTGGCTATAACAATTTTGTTAACTCTCCATATAACATAAAACTTATTTCCTCAAGTCCTAAATTCAAAGAATAAAAAGTACATGCAACACTGACATTCGAGTTTGTAGAAAAAAAATAATAATTTGGGGATTACTATGATAAGAAAGGCATGGATTCTTTTCCAAGTCATTGCAGAAAATTTAAAGACACTCACCGTTGCTAAGAAAACGGCCAAATTGAAGATCGTTTATACTTAGAGGTAAAAGATCAATTTCTTTCAATAATCGCTAACAAGAGAATCAGGGAGATTAGGTACCTATAAAGATCAGATGCCAAATGACAAATAGCTGTGAGAGAACTAAAATATTAACACATCCTAGCCCAGAGTCCGAAGCAGGATGATGGAAATAATTAGCACAAATGTGATACTTACTGCAAAATTACATGAGCAAGGGCTGCTCCACTAACTCTCATATGAAACCAATTGACGGCAGCGAGAGAGCGACTTGCTTTCACAGACAAAGCATTCAAATGGTTTTAGAAAGACAATTAAGAAATTAAACAAATCCCAAACAATGTCAAAGATCTAAACAACGAAACAGAGGAAACGAAATTTACACAAGTTTTAACAGAGCCAGAGAACAAAAACCTTAGATCAGAACAAATCCATGTTTCCGTGAACCGAGAGGGAATGTAGATGCGAGAAGACGAGAAAGCGAGAGGAATGTAGACTTCACCGTGAGAAATGTAGATGCGATTAATTAAACCGAGAGAGTTGAGTGAGATAATGAATGAGGTAGATGGAAATCAAGAAGACGAGAAAGCGAAAAGACTAATCACTTAACTGAGTTAACTGAGATGTAACGGAAGTTTAACATAAAATGATAGATTCCGTTAAACCAACAAATTCCGTTTTATAGCCACATTATATATATGGAAGATATATTAAAAAATGTTGGGCTGCTACACATTGAAGAAGTCAAAAAATAAAAATAAAAATCTGAACGTGTCGCGTGTGCAGTAATACAGAAGCTGCGGCATAGCCTGCTCTTTTTTTCTTTTTTTCTTTTTTTTCGGTTGTGCTTGGCTGCAACAGTTGTGCACTGACACACTAAATATATTTTATTTTAAAAAAAATATTAGGAGAAGCTATATTTATCGTATTCACTCACACATGAATAGTAACATGTGTTTGAGTATAATAATTATGATTTTATTTTAGTATCGCTCTTTATTTTATTTTTTTTTAGTTTTTTTATATGATTTTTGTTTAAGTATTTTTAAATAATGTTGTGATTTTTTTATATTTTTAAAAATATTTTAATATATTTATTTTACATAATTTTTTTAACATATTATTTGACGGTTTGAGTCTTTGAGACCTTGGAATCTGTAGATCGAGCCGCATGCATGGTCATCTATAAATTACGTACCAATCCAATCCAATCCTATTATCTGAGATTTTAATTTGATCCATGCCAGCAGTACTCATGTCCTGATCATATATATGTAGATCGATCACGTCATGAAGTTAGATGAAAATTCTATCAATTTTAGGGCTGGCCACCATATTAACAATCCTGAATGCATGCGTACTCTTTTCTGATCATGATTGAAATTAATGAAGTTGATCAGGTCTTCCAAGGAAGGAAGGCATGATTATTATAATATTGTAGTATATATATAGAGTCCTAGACCATATATAATTAAAAAAATATATATCATTAATTAATTAAGACATTGTATCAGCTTAATCTATTAATTCATCTCATTAATAAACGTCAAATCAACCCGTCACCATATAATAAGGAAAATATAATTAATTAAGTAATTGACTAATTCGCGTATATCCCATATGAAAGGCATCTATGACCTCAAATCTGTCTCGGAGTTGCATGGGTATGATTTAGAAATGTAAACCTGTATTTCATTTATAATGACTGCTAAATTTTTACTAAACCAGTAGAAATTGTGAAGGATAAATTGGGCAGACCAAAATGTGACTATTGCCTTTTAGATTCACGCTTTTATATATATAGAAGATGAGTACTTTTACACATCCCGATGGGAAAATTAGATTTTTTAATTTTTGTAGATTTATTTTCATTCATTTTGTTGGTGTCTTTAAATATTTTTTAAAAATAAAAATAAAAATCACAAAATAATTTAAAATTATTTTCTTAATCACTCAATAAAAAAATTAAAAAAAATATACATATATATATATATATATATAATTGCATTCGGGACAAATTTTGGATACACTACTTGGGTAGAAATAGCATATCTGATGACTGATAGATGATATGTAGTTGCAGTTGGGTCTTAGGTCTTCCAGTGGGTCATCGGTCTTGGTTGGGTTCTTGACATGGGGTTTAGGTCCCGTGTTCAATCTTGGTTTCTAGAACAAAATATGGGCTTGATTAGTCACTACCTCAAAGCTAGCCCATCTCAAGTCCTAAGGTCCTTTTAGGGTCTGATATCTCTAACTGTTCAAAATATCCTCAAACGAAATTAATTAAATCTAATAAATTATCCAGTACGACTTACGAGCTGAGGTTCCTAAAAGTACCCAACTAGAATAAATCCTAACTACCTAAATAATTAAATGACATAAATAATGACTAATAACAGATAAAATAATACCAATAGTCATATTAATAAATAAAAATAATAATGAGAAAATAATTCTTTTCTTAATTATTCTTGCCTTACAATTTACAAAGAAATTCTTAACTATCTAGGTTGTAAACGTTATTGCCTAGTAGTGTACGTTAGAATTTTTGCTTATTCTCTAGTATTAGCTGGACTATTAGCTATATCTCACGTAAACAAGAAACATTCTACTTATCATCATTTTTTCTATTATCTTTTTATCATCTCATCTCATGATATTACATAATATGATATGTTAACAAAAAAGATAAAATAAATAATTTTTAATTATTTAATATCATATTATGAGTTGATAAGTAGCATTACTCTTTAAACAGTATTCATTTTTGTATTACAAAACGACCCATCACAAAAGAGAATAAAAATTTCATAACCAGCAGAACTAAACCCATTTTAGACCCAAAAAAATGCTATCTCCCAAATGTCAAAGTAATGGACCTCCACCAAAGTTTTTTTGAGTTAGTAAAACTTCCCGATAGTCACTAAAAATATTATATATATATATATATATATATATATATATATATTAACAGTTTGATGTGCAAACGTTCAAATATTTTATGACGCGGAAGGATACCATCACTAAAACGTCACAACATTCAAACGTAACTAAAAAATTTACCTCAAATATATAATATATCATATTTCAAGTGTATATAAAATTAGTATTTTTGAGTCATGTAAACTGTTACACTACGAAAAAAAAGGTAAAAAAGAATCAATTTGATGTATTCCAAAGGAGATGGTTATTTCTGTCAATTTTTCTTGTAATGTTACAAACGAGTCAGTTTTATGATGATGGAAAAAATCCCCTTATAACCATCAAAAGAACACCATTATGTCTTTTGTTGGCTCCCATAATACTCTGAACCTGATTTTATGAAGACGATCAAAAGCTTGACAGAATTTCTAAATATTCTTGCGCCGATCATAACTTGACATATAATTAAATATGGCTTTAGCATAGCTACAATTAGAAACATGTACAATTTGTTTTACAGTATAAATGATCAAACGATGGCAAAATAAAAACAAATACGTACTTACAACCATTCTATTCACATTTCATTTGAGTAAACTAAGAATCGTGCATGTCTAAGTTGTAACAGTTCTTCAAAACATTAGTGTCTTCGAGCTAGCATTATGTACTAATTAACCCTGTATTATTTGCATATATAGCTGCAATCATATTTGATAGCCAATCCATTAACCCAAAATCCAGATAAAGCACATAAAAGAGAGAGAAATTAATGAAATAAAAGTTATAAACGTATGGAAGCCCATTCCCTCGTGCTCCGGATCCTTAAAAGAGTGCACTAATTTACGTACCCATGATGATTTTCATGTCTTGGGAATTATGGGCGGCGGCCCATGTGCTTGTCACGCCTCCACATACCAATTGCTCCTTCTATGCGTCTGTACACCGAGTCAGCCATGCGTCTCTACAGGCCCATCTAATTTGTCTGCAACAACTTGGTCCATATTTCAGCCCATTACAGTTCAGTCCACAGTAAGTTCTTCTTAACTTTACATAACCCACCTTTATTTCTTAAACCCACACTTTATCTCTGCCCATAGCCCATAGTCACTGCCATATCACCTACGGCTGACCATGACCCTTCACAATTGATCACTTTGATTGTTGATTTTTCGGTTGAATTTGACAGTTGATAATATTGTCCACCCCATTAAAAATATCTTAGATGGTTTTAATTATAATATGTTGGCTTAAAACATGGAAGTTTTATTGCATGGCTGTAAATTGTGATGCTATATAGTCGGAAGATATTGTTGCCACGTGCGCGCAAGAAGAGGATTAAAATATTGAAGTTTATGCAAGCCACCTCGAGAATTGGCATAATGTGCAGTACAAGTTCCTCTCTTGGTTTATCAAAACTTCTATTCCCTCTATGCACAGTTTGCTCCTTAAAGGGCCAACAGGAAACATACACGTAAAGAGAGATTATAAATACCGAAACAGCAAATTGGCTAGAGTAGCTGCTGAATACGAACTTTTTAATAACCCGAGTGCACAGGGATCATAATTACTTCCCTGGGTGTTTCTTCCTGAATGGAAAAGGCTATCCTTTGACCTTACTCTACCCTAGCATAAGGTGTCAATGTGTAAGAGTCTAATTGGTTCAATGCAATTAATTTGCAAAGCTTTTTTTCTAGACAATTATATTAATATTAGGGCATGCAAAGTCAAGCGCTAGCAAGAGATCATCATCACGATCAGATTGAACTTTAATGTGTGCGTTGAGCTTATCTGCTTTTGACACATCCAAAATCTCGTGATCCAGAGCTCGTACGAGGGATTTTCCAAGAAAAAACCATTAATTCTCCCGCATGCATGCCCTACGTGTCCAGATGCTTACGTTGAACACCAAACTAATTATTATGAAACCCTCTTTTGGGAAAGTTCTCGATGTCGAATAAGGGCCAGGTGTTCTTTCTTCTATACAAAAATCCTAGACTTTGATGATCATGATCTCCGTCATCGATTAATTAAATCATGTGGACTCAAAATAGACTACGTACGTACAAGCTAAAAAACGAATAAATAATTGAAAAAACAAAACAAATAAGAAAAAAATATATGCATGGGATTACTCATTATAGTAAGGACAATGGCACTCCTTCCACATGTTTTGGATCTCGTATCGGAAAAAAATCATTAATTATACGAGTGTTCTAAATAATATGGTCCTTGAGACAATTAACGAAGGCCCACATATTATAATTCAAAGTTTGTTGGAGCAATCGAACAGCTCGCAACAGAAACTAACAAGAACTTTTTTAGATTATCTACCAAATTTATATGTTTCGGATGGTCAACTCTAACACGTACCCAACATATTTTGGGTAACCCAAACCCTAATTTTGGACAAGCAATTACCCTATTGAGCATGGCATGTAACCTTTCCTAATATAAGCATATATACGGATTCGTAATCTGCAGTTTTGATAATTAATTATAATGTTCGATAGTGATTAGTCATATAAAGCATGCATGACAATTGGGTGCTGTTTCCCTGAAACCGACCCAGAAGAGAATAGCACCGGCTAATTAGATTGTGGTCTTGTTAATTATTTATATGCTAATCATTCGGCATTAGCAAGCCTTAATTAATTAAAAACTTATACATGATCCTACGGCTCGGATCATTCCCTACAAAAGGAACGAGTTATTTATAAGACAAGTACTAATCTAAAAGTTCATTAATATTTGGTAAATACAATAATCATATATATAGTTTATATCGATAGGCCGGGTGAGAAGGGCATGCAAGCAAGCTAATTAATTTAAATTACAAATGTACGTGGAGTTTGGTCTAGAATCATCTATCAATATTCATTAAAAACCCTCGGCGGGGGCCGGAAATCTGAGTAGTGGAATATTATAACATTTGAAATATGAATGCATTACTATTGATTAGATAAAGTGGTTGAGACACTTTTACACATGATTTTACACATTTGAGAAGAGTTTATATATATATATATATATATATATATTCAGCAAATAAGTACAAAAAATAGTTACAAGGAAGAGAGACATGATCATGACGTCCACTGAGATATGTCCATCTAGCTAGTAAGATTATGTGCCAATTGATTTGTACTATGAACAACTTTTTAGTTGCAATATCTTCTATATATTTAAAACAAAAAATACTTTAATCACAAAACAGTTATAAAAAAAATTTTTATAAACTGATTTGATTTGATATAGTTCGTTAAATAATAAAATTATTTTTATTATAAAATAAATCTTAGTGATCGAATCAATTTATATTATAAAATTATTTTTATGTAATTTATTTGTGAACCGGAGACATCGCGTGTGTGTTACTGAAATTGCGACGAGTGCATGCAGCAGCCATCACTATCTCAGCAGGATCAACTCATGGTTAGGCGGCCTAGGCACGTGTAACGAATTAACTCATGCTAATTAATTGCACTATCTCAATATAAATAAAATAAATGAAATTTCCCTTTTTAATTTGTGATTCCCGACAATTAACTACAATGGCCAGATCATTGTAATCTAAGAAAAACTCGATCTAATTGCTAGGGTACGAATTAATTTAATTAATTAGATACTCACGATATATTTATGAGATTTTTACCTAGCTAGCTCCTACGCGAGATCAGTTTGACATCCTTTAATTCATTGGGAATGATTTAAAGTTTGCATAATATATATAGAACGAATAGCAAATTAATACGCCTGATTTACAGAAGATCATCATGCATGGAGTCTGGAGTCCTAGCTATAGATCATCGAGATTAACAATTTAATTTTCTATTTGGAATAACGCATGATTCTAACACGTCAAGAACGCAAGGAGACTTGTTAAATTCTACACAAAACAATGAATTGATACAGTCAGCTTGTCCCCACTTTAGAGTCTATAATTTGCATGGTGACACGTATAGGTCAAGTCCCATAAATTACGATACCTAAAATAATTCAAATATTTAAGCGCGAGGAATTAAAAATAATAATAATGGAAGGATCGATTGATCGTACAAGGGGGGGCCGTCAAGCATGCAGATTATTTAATATATTTAGTAATTTAATCAGACAAAACTTGAATGAAAAAGGTTTTAATTGCACACTGTATCATAACGATGCTCATGAGCCATATGGTCGGCTTCCCGACAACTTGTTTGCGCCATTTACATATATGGTCGGCTTTTATTAGTAAATATTGTTTTGTACTTCATGTAGGTAATTTTTTTCTAAGATTCTCTTTTTTTCTTTTTTTCTTTTTTTGTGAACGTTAGAAGCGTAAGCGTGAAGCTCGAAATTACATGGCATATATATATATGTAATGTTAATAACTACTCATTTTAAAAACTTAAATTAATAAGTAGAAACAAATTTAATTATTTTAATTCTATACCTAAGAGCAAATACTAGTCTCGACCTATCGATGGGTACTTATAATATATAATGGTGGAGCTCGAAATTTGACTTTGAGGAGCCGAATTAATGAATATGATGATAATGATTAATGTGTGTGTGTGTGTGTATATAGATATATATGTACATACCATGCATTTGGTTATAGGTAGTGGAAATACATACATATATGTATATATAAATCTATATATATATATATATATTTATATAATCGATTCCATATATATAATCGCGCGTTCATCCTATTCATGAATCATGTATAACAAACAATTGTTATCAAAGTTGATAATTACTCATATAAAAAAATTCCAGTTTGGATTATGCAAATTAAAAATCACATCATATTTTCTTGTTCATGTAGTTTTTTTTCTTTTTGGAAATAAAAAGAACTTACTGGAGGGGACTTAGCGGCTGACATGATAATAATAAGGAACTTCTAGGATATGAAAAATACCTTTTAACTTAGAAAATTAAGGTTTTTGATTTTTACAAAATATCTATACACTAACAAATTGTTTACTTTTTTGAATTCTATGTGTATGGATGGGGCTGTAAATGAATCAGGCTATTTAACAACCCGTTCGATACTTGTTTGGTTAAACTCGAATCGAACTCGATTTATAAAAAAAAAAGTTTGCTTGTGAAAACAGATATCCACTCGATTAATAAATGACACAAACCTGATAAAACTCGACTTGACTCGACTAAGACTCGTTAAGACTCGCTCGTTTATGCTCGAATTGACTCTTTAGCTCGACTCAATTAAAGTTCATTCATATATTGATAAATATATACACACATATATGTTATATATATATATATTGCTAATAATATAAGCATAATATTTTTATAATTAAATATGTAATATGTAATCTAATTACTTATGTTTATATAATGGATATAGTTCATAGCTATATTTTATCATTTGTACAATAATTAATCTATGAAATTTAATATATTTATATATTAGCATGTAGAAACCATGTATAATATATATATATATATATGCTATCATATTATGCTTATTCATTAATAATATATGTAAGCATATAATATATTTTTATGATGAATATATTTCAACTAGTTAGATATTAAGTATTAATTTTTATTAGAATTTTATTTGTTTTTAAATCATATTCAAAAAATTTAAAAAAAAAATTGAGTTCAAGCTTGAGCTTAAGCTCGAGCTCGGTTCGACTCGAGTTTGTTTGTAGAACGAACTCGAGTTCGAATTGAAACTTTAGTTTATCGAGTCGAACTGAAACAAAGAATAAATAAAAATCTCAAACTCGAATATTTTGAGTCGAGTCGAGTCGAGCTTAGCAAGTCAAAGTTCGGCTCAACTCTACTTGATTACAATCCTTATATGGAGATACATTCTTAGATCTTGGTGGCCGGAGATTTCTTGGATTTTAAATAATCTAGTTACAGTAATTTTTATATATTTTTGAGAAGATCATAGATGGGCTAGTTAGCTAAAGAGGATTTTCGAATTTTGGAACAAGATCAAAACATTTTCCTTTTTAATAATACCTTTTAGAGAGATTGCTGGCTATGTAATTCCACCAAAAGACACTTCTCCTGTTCTTTAGAATACATAACAAAGAACATTTCTATCAGAACATTTTCAAATATTTTCAGCAAAAACTTTAAGATTTTAATTTTAAAGATGGATCGAACTACTTACTCTAAGTGGGCCTTCGCTATCATTGGTCCAGCTATGAGATCCCATTGCTTGAATTATTCTATAGATCATCATATTCTTGATCATATATATAGGATATATAAGATAAGAAAGAATTCAATTTGTCTTTTGTATTGGCCAAAAAAGCATTATATGCTCTTGAAGATTAGCTAGAAAATGCAGGCACACCATGAAGTGGTTAGCATTATTTTGTCTAAATAGTAATAAAATTATCCAAATTTTCTAAGAAAAGAAAAAGTAGGATAAGGCCTAGGGAGGCTAACTGATAATAATAAAATTAGAAGAAAAGTCCTAAAATTAGGAGTTAGTATAAACAACCATTTTAGTACTTTACCTCTACTTCCTTCAATGTTGTCCTGGGGTTGCGCCTATGACTATTTTATGAATTTTTATATAAAATATAATAACAATTCAACACTTTTAAATTTTAAAACAATACTACTATTAAAATATATTTCATATCATCTCAATATCAAAACAACCTCTAAATGAATCGAATAAGATAAAACTTTTACAAACCCAATGGAACGGACTATTTTGAGAGCCAAATTCTAGATACTAAGAACATCTCAATTCATTTCATCTTATTTAATATTTACAATTTTCTCATATTATCAAATAAGCGATAATAAAAAGTTTGATTTTCAAAGTCCAGAATAAAAATAATATTTTATAATATCTTATTCAATTTTAACTTTCATCTCAACTAATCATTTGATTATTTGAAAATCTTCTCTATCAACTAATCATCTCAACTCACTATCAAAATCTTCCTTACATATTAATTTTATCTTATACAAATATTTATTATATGTATACATTGTAGTTTATCATCAGTAGATCCTTACTTGCCTTTAAATTAGTGAAAACAACTAGAAAAAAATAATCCTTATTAGTTACGTATAATATATATACCTTTCTATTGCTCAACTGGCATGGAGTTGGTGGCAAATTCCTGGATGTTCAATATATATACTACTTTGTCTTGACATAATCATGTACTGATCACAAGAAATAGAAAAAAGGCAATAAAAAAAAAGAAGGCGGCTAGGGTTGGCTGGGGAGAGACCGAAGCCCTATATGTACAGCTAATTAATTATTCATTTTTTGCTTATAGAAAAATAGTTATCTGTAATGAAACGAAGAAGATTGAAAGGACGGCTGCCGCCTCCTGTCCCACTATCAAAATTATGTGAATGACCCCACCACTATTATTTTAAATCTTGCATAGTGACTTGTATAGTGACTTGCATAGTAACTTGCATAGTAATTTCAAGGCCTATAAATATGAGTTTCAGTTGTTATGAAATTCATAAGAATATATAGAGAGAGAAGAAAGTTTCAGAGAGTTTTAAAATAGTTTTTTATATATTTTTCTCTTGCAATAGTAGTTTCTTCTTTAGTTTTATAACACGTTATCAGCACGACGGTTCTACCAATTCTAAAGCTAGTGGTCTTATTTCTCTGTAAGTTTTTCAATATATTATTTACAGTTTTTTATATATTTTATTGATAATTATTATTTAAAATCTGTGTGAATTTATAAATATATTTTCTGAGATACACATATTCATTCATTATTTATATGTGTAGAAAATGACAAATTTTACAAAATTGAAATTTGTTGCTCTTGACATATCTGAGAAAAATTATTTATCTTGGATACTTGATGCTGAAATCCATCTTGATGCGATGAACTTGGGTGAAACAATTAAAGAAGGAAATCAAACGTCCCTACAAGACCGTGTTAAAGTAATGATTTTCCTTCGCCACCATTTTCACGAAGAATTAAAAACTGAATATCTCACAATAAAATATCCATATATTTTGTGGAACAGTTTAAGGGAAATGTATGAATACCAGAAGACTGTTATCCTCCCAAGAACTCATTTTGAATGGTTGCACCTGAAGTTGCAAGATTATAAAAGTGTTAATGAGTATAATTTCGCACTTTTTAAAATAAGTTCAGTACTAAAATTATGCGATGAGAAAATCACCGATGATGATATGCTAGAGAAAACTTATACTACATCTCATGCATTGAATGTGCTCCTGCAGTAGCAGTATCGAGAGAGAAAGTTTAAAAAATATTCTGAATTTATATCATGTCTTCTAGTAGCTGAGCAGAACAATGAGCTCTTATTAAAAAAATTACCAGTTATACCCTACTGGTTCAATATCATTCCCTGAAGTGAATGGCAATAGGTTTGCATCATTCCTAGAAGTGAATGGTGCATCCTTTAGAAGAAATCGGTGGCGTGGACATGG
The DNA here is from genome assembly GCA_036559045.1 of Platycarya longipes. Taxonomy (NCBI): domain Eukaryota; kingdom Viridiplantae; phylum Streptophyta; class Magnoliopsida; order Fagales; family Juglandaceae; genus Platycarya; species Platycarya longipes. Next base: position 26,900,862 of record CM071797.1, read on the forward strand.
TAGGAGAAATTATAGAAATATTGGTCCCAGAAGTGACCACAGTAAAATGGATAATAATAATATACCGTATCACCAGAAGTGGTATAATTCAGAAAGGGGTAAAAATCCCAAGAATAATTATTCAAAGAGAAGTGAAAATGTGTGTCATAGATTTGGAATAAATGAACATTGGTCACGTACCTGTCGTATGGCCAGGTACTTAACTGATTTATATCAAGCATCTATTAAAGGAAAGAATAAAATGCCTGAAACAAATTTAGTAGAACCATCATATGATTTATTAGATTTAGTAGATGTAGATGTTACTCATCTTGATGTCTCTGATTTCTTTAATCATCCTGAAGGTAGAATTGACCACTTAATTGGAGATGGAAGTGTTCCACTTAATTAATGTATTTTCTTTCTATTATCTGTAATAAAAGTTTTGTATATTTTTGTAGAATCATGGATCACATTGATGAGTTTTTTATCTCTGAGTTGAATGATAAAGATATATGTCTGGCTAACAGTGCTACAACTCACACAATTCTCAAAGAAAAGAAATATTTTCAAAATCTAACACTAAGCAAAGCCTATATCCATACCATATCAGGTTCATCAGATTTAATTGAGGGATCCAGAAGAGTTTATATTGTGTTGCCTAATGGCACCAAATTTTATATTGATGATATTCTATTTTCTTCACAATCCAGAAGAAATTTATTGAGTTTTAAAGATATACGTCGTAATGATTACCATATTGAAACGACTAATGAAAGAAGTAAAAAGCATCTTCTTATTACTAAAACAATATCGAGCCAGAATCTCGTATTAAAAAAACTGTCTGCTCTATATTCTGGATTGTATTATACAAAAATGAGAACAATTGAATCATATGTGGTAATGCACCAGAAGTGCATTGACCCCAAAATATTCATGATTTGGCATGATCGCCTTGGACATCCGGGACCTATAATGATGAGACGAATTAATGAAAATTCGCATGGGTATCCCTTAAAGAATCAAAAGATATTTTTACCCAATGAATCTCCGTGCTCTGCATGTTCTCAAGGTAAGTTGATTATCAGACCATCTCCCTCAAAAGTCATTGTTGAATTTTCATCCTTTTTACAGAGGATTCACGGAGATATATGTAGACCTATTCATCAATCAAGTGAACCATTTAGATACTTTATAGTTTTGATTGATGCATCTAGTTGATGATCACATGTTTGTCTGCTTTCCACTAGAAATGTTGCATTTGCTAGACTTCTTGTTCGGATAATCAAATTACGAGCACAATTTCCTGAGTATCTAATTAAGATCATTCGATTGGATAATGCAGGTGAATTTTCATCTCAAGTTTTTGATGATTCTTGCATGTCAATAGGAATAGATGTTGAACATCATATTGTCCATATACATACTCAAAACGGTTTAGTTGAATTTTTGATCAAAAGGCTTCAATTAATCGCTAGACCTTTACTTATGAAATCAAGACTTCCTATTTCGGCTGGGGGACATGCTATACTTTATGCAACATTATTAATTCACATTAGACCATCTGCATATCATAAATATTCTCCATTACAGCTTGCATTTGGTCAACAACCAAATATTTCTCATCTTCGTACTTTTGGATGTACTGTATATGTTCTAATTGCACCTCCACAGCGTACAAAAATGGGTCCTCAACGTAGATTTGGGATATATGTTGGTTTTGATTTTCCATCTATTATCATATATCTTGAGCCCCTTACAGGGGATACGTTTAAAGCACGTTTTGATAATTTTCATTTTGACGAATCCACTTTTTCATTAATGGGTAAAGAAAAGTCAGTATCTGAAGCACGACAAGATATTACTTGGGATAATAAAACCCTGTCTCAATTTGATCCTCTTACAAATGAATGTAAACTGGAAGTTCAAATGATTATTTATTTACAAAATGTTGCAAATCAATTACTGGATGTATTTACTGACACTAAAGGTGTAGTAAGATCCTATATTCCTGCTGTTAATGCTCCAGTAATGATTGAAATCCCTGAAGGAAAAATTATCAAAATAGCAATAGATGAGTCTAAGACACGCCTGAAGCGTGGAAGACCTATTGGTGCAAAAGACAAAATTCCCAGCAGGAAAGGAATACAAAATGAATTTGGTGTTATTGTAGAACATGTACCCACAATACAGGCTACAAATATAATTGGTACTCCTAAAGAGTTTAAATCTTCTATTCCAGAACCTCTTGAAAAGGAAACTCTTAAAGAGTATAAATATCCTGAATATGTGTTTCATGAAATGTTTTCCCCTGAAGAGGAATAGGTACCTAAAAATAATAAGATCTCAATACATTTCATGAATACTGGAGAAATTATGGATAGAAATAAAACTGTTGTCGACAACATATTTTCATATAAAATGACCCTTGACATTACCAGAAGTAATAAAGAAAGTGAGCCAAAAACCGTTGAACAATGTCGACGTAGAAATGATTGGCCAAAATGGAAAGAAACTATTGAAACTGAATTAAATTCGCTAGTAAACTGAGAAGTATTTGGACCTGTTGTCTAAACACCAAAGAGTATAATGCCTGTTGGATATAAATGAGTATTTGTACGAAAACGTAATGAGAAAAATGAAATTGTGCGGTATAAAGCACGACTTGTCACACAAGATTTCCTATAGAAACTCGGGATTGATTATAAAGAAACATATTCTCTCATTATGGATGCAATCACATTTAGATTTTTGATTAATCTGGTTTTTACAAAAGAATTAGAAATGCAATTGATGGATGTGGTCATTGCATATTTATATGGATACTTAAACCATGACATATATATGAAAATCCCTTAAGGATATAAAATACCTGAAACATCTACAAGTACATCTAGAAATATGTACTCTATCAGACTACAAAGATCTTTATATGGGCTGAAATAATCCGGACGCATGTGGTATAATCGCTTAAGTGAATATCTATTGAAAGAATGATTTGAGAATAATCCTATATGCCTATATATTTTTATTAAGAAATCAGAATCTGGATTTGTCATTATTATGATTTATGTTGATGATTTAAATATTGTGAGAACTCCTGAGGAGATATCAAGAACTGCTACATATTTAAAAAATGAATTTGAAATGAAAGATCTTGGGAAAACAAAATTTTGTCTCGGCCTGCAGCTCGAGCACTTGCCAAATGGAATTTTTATTCATCAGTCCATGTATACTGAGAAAGTCCTGAATCATTTTTATATAGACAAATCTTATCTCCTGGGTACTCCAATGATTGTTCGAATACTTGATGTGAAGAATGACCAATTCCGTCCCTGTGATGACGATGAAGAAATTCTTGATTCTGAAGTACCATATCTTAGTGCAATTGGAGCTTTGATGTATCTTGCAAATTGCTCTCGATCAGATATTACATTCTTAGTTAATCTGCTTGCAAGATATAGTTCTGCACTAACTCGAAGGCATTGGAATGGCATTAAACATGTCCTTCGTTACCTTCATGGTACTGTTGATATGAGATTATTTTATCAATGTGGATCAAGTCCACAATTGATTGGGTATGCAGATGCAGGTTATCTTTTAGACCCACATAGAAGTAGATCTCAAACTAGATATTTATTTACTTATGAAGATACTGTCATATCATGGAGATTTATTAAGCAGACACTATCTGCTACTTCTTCAAATCACTCAGATATTATTGTTATTCATGAAGCAAGTCGAGAGTGTATTTGGCTAAGATCAGTAATTCAACATATCCAGGAAAAGTGTGGACTTCCCATAATTAATAATAGCCCAACAATTTTATATGAAGATAATACTACTTGTATCACTCAAATCAGAGGATGATATATCAAAGGTGACAGAATCAAACATATTTCACCTAAATTCTTTTATACTTATGAATTTCAAGAGAAATGTGAAATTGATGTCAATCAGATACGATCTAGTGATAATCTGGCAGATTTATTCATAAAGGCATTACCAATTGCGACATTTAAGAGATTGTGCATAACATTGGAATGCGAAAACTTAAAGATCTATTATCATGCACTTTTCAGGGGGAGTAAATGTCCTGAAAACTTGTGTTGATTGTACTCTTTTTTCTTCGCTAAGGTTTTGTCCCACTGGAGTTTCATTTGTAAGGTTTTAATGAGTTAATCTTAAAGCACTTGTGGATACATAAGAAGACTGTACTCTTTTTCCTTCACCATTGGTTTTTCTTCCCATTGAGTTTTTCTTTGACAAGGTTTTAATAAGGCAGATTTTTTATGGGTACTTATTCAATGGGGAGTATAATAAAATGAAGAAGATTGGAGGGACGACTGCCGCCCCCTGTCCCACCACCAAAATTATGTGAATGATCCCACCAGTATTATTTTAAATCTAGCATAGTAATTTGTATAGTGACTTACATAGTAACTTGTATAGTAATTTCAAAACCTATAAATATGAGTTTTAATTGTTATGAAATTTATAAGAAAATATAGAGAGAGAAGAAAATTTCAGAAAGTTTTAAAAGAGTTTCTTATATATTTTTTTCTTGCAATAATAATTTTTTTTTTAATTTTATAACATTATCTATTTAATTTTCGTAGTGCATTATCATGTAGATGGACAAATAATTCTAACATCAGATCATCAATCACCAATAGCTTTTATAAGAAGTCAATGAACAATTTTTCCTTGACAACAAATCAAATTTTGACTTTTTTGTCAAATGTGATGAGAAAGGGATCTACTCTTCGAAACAACATGCTTTGCGGCTACTTATTTAGTGTTTCAAGTCAACAACATTATGCCGAAAAGGATGAGTGCTTATTACTTAATTAATAATTAGTACATAACCTTATAATTATGGTTGTCCATAATCCAAACTTATTGTCCTAATTATTGATTAGTACTTAACTTAATCATCAACTTCTTAATTACTAATTATCTAATATCTTATTTTTATTTTTTTTTATATAATTTACTGATACCATTTATAGATTCTAAGTATAGTCACTTAGAATGAACCTATATATGGCTCGTACAATGGTTTAAAACTTCCCGTTTAATTTGGATATATATATATATATATATGAAATATTATCGTACCCGGCCCTTAGGCCATGAATAGGAGGGTTTTTTTTTTAGGTAGCCATGAATAGGAGTTCGAATTGCTGTCTATTAGTTTTTAGTATCATTTTTAATATATTTTTTTTAATTACAAAATTATTAAAAAAAATACTTACTTATTAAGTAAAAAACCACTCAAAATAGTTAAATGTTTAAAGAATGACTTTCATATTTTCTTAAAAAAACAAAAACCTTTATCTCGAAATTGATGGGAGAGCCCCTTCCCTTCAGCTCATCGCAATCCGCACAATAAATGTTATCCTATTTTTGTGCGAACGCCCAAACCCCTATTATTGGGCTTGTGCATTAAATGCTAATCTCCAATCCCCTGTAGCTTTATTCTACATCTTTAATTACATTTCATTGATCCCATATATATGAGCGATATATTTCGAAATTATAATATATATATATATATATATATATATATGCTACATGATTTGAATATATGATTCAGTTTTCTAAATGATTATTCAAAGTGTAGAAGTTTTGAATCCAAATTATCAATTTAGAAAACTGAATCATATATTCAAATCATGTAGCATATATATATATATATATATATATATATTATATTCCTTACAAATAATTTAACAAAATTTTTAAAATATTATTTAGATAGTGAGCTAAGATTAAAAAAAAAAATTAAAATGTAAGTTGAAAATCGAATATAATTATTAAAATATTATTATTATTTTAAAATTTAAATTATTTATGAAATGAAATGAAATGTAAGTTGAAAAATGAAATGTAATGAAATGAAATACTTTCAACGTGAAACGGGGCCTAAAGTATCCTGTCTACGTAGACTTGTGAACACAAATAACGCTGCCCAAACACTTAGGCCTCTACACGTGTACACTTTGGCCTTTGGGAGGCTAGCTAGCCAATAAGCCAGCTGATTGAAGCGAACGTCCTAGCTTATAGCATGGAGCCAGATATCATGACTGACGTTGGTGACAGCTATTATTGAACCCAGAAAGTTAGTACTCACACTTCCCGCCGGAAAAAGATAGCCAAATTTTTCTTCGAGGAGAAAGAGAGGCAGAGAGAGAGATCGAGGACACGTCGCCATAGTGATAAATCGCGGACGGCACCGAATCCTTTTGACTTCTCTCTTGGTTTCTTACATCCTTTCCTTCTCCTTCTCCTTCCTATTTATACAAGTACGTTTCCATACGGACCCTACATCGATCATTTCCTTGCTCTGTTTCCCTTTTAGCTCCAAACCTCTCCCTCTTTAACAGTAACATCTCTGTTGTTTCTCGTTTCAACCAATCCAAACAATATTGCCTCAAAGATCGAAGAAGGCTTAATATATAATTAACTTCTAGAAGACAGAAGCATATAGCTCCAGCTGATTACTTTTCAGCCATGGGTAGAGCACCTTGTTGTGACAAAAGCGGCCTTAAGAAAGGTCCCTGGACGCCTGAGGAAGACCAAAAACTCATGGATTATATTCAGACACATGGGTATGGCAATTGGAGAACGTTACCCAAGAATGCTGGTATGTTACTTGTCTTCAATTATCTTTTCTTCGTTATACATGATATGTTTAAGGTTGTTCGTGGACTTAGGTTTTCATGTCACTTTTCAAATTGTGTAGGACTTCAAAGGTGCGGAAAGAGCTGCCGTCTTCGATGGACTAACTATCTGAGACCCGATATTAAGAGAGGCAGGTTTTCTTTTGAAGAGGAGGAGACAATTATTCAGCTGCATAGCATATTGGGTAACAAGTAAGTAGTAAAGATATATGGGGTTTTGCGGTTTTGTTGTTCTGTGTCATCCTCTCAAACTCTTTTTGCTGGTTTGTCTGTCATGTTTGCCATAGGTGGTCTGCCATTGCAGCTCGGTTGCCGGGAAGGACAGACAACGAAATCAAGAACTACTGGAACACACACATTAGAAAGAGGCTCCTACGAATGGGAATTGATCCGGTGACTCACAGTCCACGTCTTGATCTTCTGGACCTCTCCTCAATTCTGAGTTCCTCGCTTTACAATCCATCTCAGATGAACGTGTCAAGGCTTTTTGGGGTCCAAACCTTAGTAAATCCAGAACTTTTAAGGCTAGCCACATCTTTTATGTCATCCGGCCACCATGAAAACCCAAACTTGGTTCTTCAAAATCTTCAAGAAAACCAGCTTTGCAATTCCCAAATACAAAATCAAATTGCACAACTTGTCCAAGTACCTGATCAAGAACTTGATCGTGCGCCTATTCAAGAAACTACTCCATGTTGCACTACAGTGAGTAACCCTTGTGTTTCATTTCCTAATGAGGCACAAATCATGGAGCCCAATGTAGAGCAGTTCCCATCAAATTTTACCCACTTCAGCTCCTCCAACTCTCAACCAACCGAGTGGCAAAGCAATCATGGGATGCCTTTAGATTTTACTGAAGACTATGTTTCTATACCAAGTTATTACAATTATGGGTCTGATCGTCAAACTATAATGGATCCTTCTTCTGAATCGTCAACTTTCCAGTACTCCAACAACAGCAACCAGAATTTCAGCTTCGCGTCAGTTTTCTCGACTCCTTCATCGAGCCCAAAACCATTGAATTCGAATTCGACATATGTCAATGGCAACAGTAGTACTGAAGATGAGAGGGAGAGCTATTGCAGCAACATGTTGAAATTTGAAATCCCAGATCATATCAGCTTGGATGTTAATGATTTTGTGTAATGTCAAAAACTGATTGTATGAGTCTTTCACATTTTCTGGGATGTGAATTTGATGGAATCAATGATACGTGAAAACGTTTCCCAATAATTAATTATTACGATATTGTTTATCTTAATGTATCAGGAATTAGCAAGATCTACTTTTTGATGTTTATTGACTCTTATGTTTCCCTTTTCGTATGCAATAGTAATCGATTGCTTTTTCCCTCGGTTTTTTCAATCATATTCTGATTATATTATTCGGAAAAACCCTCAGCCTAGTATTGAACTTTATCAACTCAATTAAGTCAAATGCATGGACAGACAGACGCGAGAAGCACAGAAAATAAAAAAGACAGACAAGCAAGATCAATAGATTATATACATACATATATATATATATATATATATACTATATGTGTGTCCATATTAATATAATGTTCTCCCAACACTACACTAATTTAAAGTTGAAATATTTCTATTTTTTTATTTTTGAAGAACTACTTTTTACATAAATAATATTCAATACAAGAATTATTATATATTCTAAAATTTTAATAATTTTCAATATGCTAACTTCTCCTTCTGCCAATCCCCAAGGAGGTAGATATTTTGTCTAAAAGAAGATAGAAACAAGAAAATCCAAAAAGCAATCTTAACAATAATATCAACACGGTTGATAATTAATGATCATATATATATAAGGTGATCAGACTGGCTTATGATTTTCTTGTTCTAAATATATCATAGTTTGAAAGAATAGACTAATACTTTCGATTATCCCCGACAGTGAGACTAAGAGCCCGGCGACATGGCCGGAGAAAGCAGCCGGAGAAACTGGGAGAGACACCTGTCCATGCCACCTGTGAGGCTAACTGTCTTATCACGTACTAAAAAAGTAATAATTTGCATGGGGATTATTGGCAATGGAGACTTTGACTAAAAGGAGTAGAGGGTACGTGTCGGGGCACAAGCGACGATATCAAAAGAGTGGGGACCATTGATAAAAGGAAAGAGTGGGGTTTAGCTTTTATTGAAAAATCATGGCGTGGATCATGTGCTTTTTTTGTCTCTTTTGTCCTTATCATTAATTGCTCCAGTGTCAAACCAACACCAGGATATTAATTGCGTCAGCATTGGGGACACGTGGGCTGAATGATATTAGTTGATGATCCCAAGTCAGTTGTTTTGAGTTTCGAGATTGAAAAAGGATAGGATTAGTATTTTTGTTACTACTTTTGTTCCGGCCCGGATAACTCAGTGCATTAGCAGAAGACAATCATTGCGTGAAAGTACACTGTAGAATTGAAAAGGTTTGGGCAAGCTGAGCGGGTCCCCCCTTTGTGGATTTTAAAATTGCCCTTGAAATGTTTGAACTTGGTGGCCATTTTGCTGCTCCTTCGATTCCTCAACCGAGGATGTTTGTCCTGTAAAGACAGTAATAGTCCCATACTAGGCTGCAAATGATCCGATTAAATATGAATTCGAGTCGAATCAAGTTAAGCTGGACTCAAATAACTCAAGTTCAAGTTCGAGTTTGAGTCGAACTGAGAATTTACCGAATCGAGTCAAATTCGAGCCGATCAAAGATAAGCTCGAGTCGAATCGAGTTATTTATCGATCTTTGTTTTTACTCTCTAACGAACGAGCCGAACTTAATCGAGTAATTACTCGAGTTTCTTACTTTTTATAAATATTTGACTCAATAATTTTTTTATGAACTTAATACATTATTATTGTAAAGAAATAAAATGCTAATTCTACATAAAGTAACAAAATATATTACTTCTACAAAATATCAAAAATAATATATATAACACAAAAAATATATATAATAAAAGAATATATGTAAGAATATATGCAAGATTATATATATGTATATAGAAATATTACGAGTATTGTTACGAGCTCAAAACGAGTCGAATCGAGTTTATACGAATATTGTTCACGAACACAAATCGAGTTTATAAGAGTCGAGTCGAGTCGAGATTATACGAGTTTAGCTCGTTTAATATTCGAACCAATATTAGTGCTCATGAACAACTCATTTATTAAACGAATCGAGTTCGAATCGAATTTATACGAGTCGAGCTCAAATTGTTCACGAGCAGCTCTGTTCGTTTGCAGTCCTATCCCAGACTCAACCCACCCTGATCCTGATGTGTTATGCTGTAAATAGTAGGAGTAATTACCATAAATAAAGATCTATATGGTTAATTAATTGAAAGTAGAATTACAATATCAAAATAATTTTGTTTAGAGTCATAAGGAGTTGGCACAAATTATTAACTAGAATTAATAAAAAAAAAAACCGAAGGGATTGCGTTGAAAATATTGAGACTCAAGTTTTTATCTTTGGCAATCTCAACACGCTACAAAAAAATTTGTTTATTTATTATTATTTATTAATCATAAATAATCTATTTTAATTGCTATTAATTTATTTTAATTATAAATAATTTTTTTAATCGTAAATATTTAATCATTAATATCTTTTTTTTTTAGTGACATAATTAATATTAAAAAGAGATTCCAAAATCATGCTCCCCTTTTGTGGCCTTCTTCCGCTGATCCTTAATTATTACAGGGAGATTAATTACTCAAAATAGTTGTTGGAATTGATCTTAAAATTAATGAAAAAGTGTTGATCTGTCGTAATCTAATTACCAGGTTTCTCATTGAAAGTTGCTCTAAAATATGTATCCTTCCAATGTTTCTTTGAATTTAATTGGTAGAATGCAAGTCATGATATATTTCAAAATTAATCAATTGTCGAGTTTGAATTTGAAAAATAAGTACATATGCAATGCAAATATAGAAGTGCTGGCCAGCTAGGGGTAACCTAAACAAAGGGTTTTGTTATAAAATTAATTAACACTTAAAGGAAAGGGGTAACACTTTGTCCTTTTTTGTTGACTTTGTTTCAAATTGCCAGATTAAAATATGCAAACTTTTATGTTTTATATAAGTTAGGTACTGCATATATATATATATTAAAACCTGTAGTGAAATTAGGTGAAAATTAGATATTTCTACCCCAGGATTATCTATCGATCTAGCTAGCTAGCTACTTATTAATTGCAGGGTTACTTATATCTTTTCAACACGTGCTCTTTCAATTCCTTGACAATATTATGAAGATTAATTTTTTTCACGTGCATGAGATACTTATTAAACCTAATTTATTTTTATAATTATTCTCATTTGATCATTTCATCTGATTTCTTATTTTAATTTTTTTATATAAAATAAAATAAATAATTTAACTTTTTGTAATTCTAAAATAACATAATATTAAATATATATATTTTAATAATATCTGGTTCAATTTTTAACTTTTTATTTCAATTAAACTCAAATCATCTATTTTAACTATTAAAACGAATCCTAAGTCGTCATTGCAATGGTGTGTACGCAAGTGATTGAAATTATACTTAAATGAATCTAGTTAATTGTTGTTATCGTGTGATAATTACGAAGAATAATACATAATAATCAAAAGAGAAATATAAAAGAGAAATATAAAAGAAAAAGTCACAGAGAAATTTAATGTGGTTCAGCAGTGTGCCTGTATCCACATGAGCAAGTGGTAGAAATTTTATTATTATTAAAAATAGGGTTACATCATATATATTTATATTAATCCTTGTTGTACGAACATTTTCATACTAACCCTCGCTTGCTATGCTACACTCTGCTCCTTCCAATATCTGTTTATGATTTCTTTCTGTACACACATCAAATCTAAGTTACATACTTCAACATTTATTAATTACCATCGCAAATTCACACGAGATCATAATTGGAGCTTCTTCATTTTTTATTTTTATTTTTATTTTTGATAGGAAATAAAACTTTCATTGAAGCTGAAACCGAAATTATATAAGAGTCCAGTCTAACCAAACATACTGGGAGATAGCAGACGGGAGAGATCCCATCCACATCTCAACATCAGTAACATGCCATGCATACTTAGTTAAATGATGAGCTACTTGATTCTCACTCTTCAATACATGCTTAATCTCGTATGTTTCAAATTGTTGAAGCTGATCCTTTCTTTTACCAAATTCCCTCGAAGAGATAGCAGATAATTCTTTCTAATTTGTCTGCTTCCTTTCTACTTTCAAACTTCTGTGTCATAATCCTCAATTATATCACGTAAACGTGCCATGGCGCCGGGCCGTGAGTAAACTCTCATGCCGCCAAACATGAGATCCGTAATAGAAACAAAAGAAGTAAGAAGTTGGTTTCAACATTGCAGCTCGATCGGCCGAGGTTAATCGATTGAGGTACTTTCAATATTGTGACAGCTCAATCGATGAGAGATGAGCTTTTCTGACCAGTCCATGAAAGTTTGGCCGTAATATTGTGCGCAATCTTCATGCGGGGAAACATAATCGTTTATTGCCTCGGTCCATCTGTTGGGAATGCGTGCTCCACACGTCTCTTTTACTAATAACATGACAAATTTAATTCATACCACATTATTCTTTTTACACTCTATGGGGATTACGGTTTATATAAATATACTTTAATTTTATAAGTAAATAAAATAAATTTTTAAAATTTTTTATTTGTAAATAAAGTTATTTTAATTAATTTTATTTTAAAATAGAGATTTTTCTATTTATTTATTACTTGAATTCAGGAGCGGAACCATCCTTTAACTTGGGGATCCTAAAATTTTTTCAACTTGATAAAAATCAAAATTTGAAAAGTATTTTCATGAAATAGATTATATAAAAAATTAATATTTGTCTTTTCCTAAATTTTGTTTTGTAAATTGACCCTCAAAACTAGATTTTCTAATTTTACTTTTGTTTAAATTGTAAAGGAATTTAATTTTTTATACTGTATGTAACATTGCTCTTTGAATCGTGTCCACATTTAAGTCTTATTTATTTTTATTTATTTTTAAAATAAAGAAGGCCTTAATGTCGATGTCTCCCATTTTCTACGGCATCCTGATTTTTACGTACCATTTTGGCAGTACTTGACAATGCGACTAATTAGTGATGATCTAAATTGATTGAGCTAACTATTAATGAATTGGTATATAAAAGGAGCCGAGGGGGGATTTTTTTGTGGAATATTAATATTGTGAGAAAAATGAAAAACATCACTGTGAGAGCACGTAATTCATGTACTGTGTATAAGTTTTTTGTTTTGTTTAGTTAATTCAATTATAACACTATTCCTTGATAATATTAAAATAATTTGATCCAGTATAATAAGTTATCCCTTCCATTATTTGAATCTTTGACGTAATTTTTGTTCTGTTACCAATTGTTCAAGATCCGATAATTCATCCAAAAATGCTAATTAAGATAGATCATATTAATTTGGTTAAGGCTTTAACTTTAAGTATTATAACAATATCTGAGTTTTCTCTTAGTATATATTCAACATTTATGTATTTAATCTCTGATTTCCGAACCATTCATCCTTTCTAACTAAGCACGTTTAAATTTAAGTCGACATCAACAATATTTTGATCTTTCGCGAAATTAAGAGTTACAAACTTATGATCTGCCAGCCGTTCAAAATTTGAGGTACTCAAGGTTAGCTAGGCGACTGATCAATAACCAAACAAAAGATGAAAAAGTCCTCGCGGCATCTTAATTTGCTTCATGAAATTATTGCCAATGCCTCTCAATCATGCATGAGTTGTGTGTAAAGTCAGCTCTATAACATGGATCCAAGAACCACCACATCTCTTTGATGTCCATCAATAGCCAGATCAAATGCCAATTTATTGACCTTCTCTCTCTCTCTCTCTCTCTCTCTCTCTCTCTATATATATATATATATATATATATATGCATATATGTGCTACCCGTACAATTCGAAGGTCTATCTCTAACCTTTCAGCAATCGATTATCTTAGGTCAAAGCCCAGCCGCCATGCATGCATGTAAGCCATACCTCATCTATACGTCAAAGAAATATATATTTACGTAATTTTATCAGGCACCAAATTTATCTCTCTCTCTCTCTCAATCGTGTTTGTCTGAAAGATTTATTATTAGCGTAAAGCTGTATAATCATTGAAAAGATGAGATTTGAGAGCTTAACGTGTCGAAAAATACAGACAAGTGTGAAGTAGAAAGGGTACGGCCTGTCTTTGACTCGCAGCCGACCAGAAACAAATGAAGATAGAGAGAGAGAGAGACCTTTCGATGTCTCTCTTTTCCCCACTCTGCCGCCCAAAGAAAAAACTAGCTCTTTAAATTTTTGAATAAGTAAACATCTAAAGTGGGTTCATGTCTTAGCCGACGTTTCTATATCAATTTCTCATTATTCTGCTCTATTCTGCAATATTTTGATTGCATGTTTCCTTAACATGTGTTAGTTTTTTCAGAGATCACAAAGTACTAGACGTCCCTTCCACAAGGTAAAAGAAAAACATTATTGTATTTGAAAAACTGAGCCTCATGACAATAATTTTCTTTTCTGGGCGTTTCAGCGTCTTTTGACTATTGTTTTCTTTTTTGAGGCTTCCGCGGATTAGGATATGAATTTCCAATCCAGAAAGCAAGCATGCATGGCTAGCCCGTCATGTTGCAGTCAGAGAAGCAAAATATATAATATATATATATATATATAATATATATTTATATGTTTCCCCTGCCTTATAAGTTTGATGTTTTGTGGGTAAAAGCAGGCAAAAACCCAAATCAAAAGGGGCCGGGATTACCTTTAATGAGATATTCTACCATTTGGTTTGAATGTGAACACTTTTTAATCATTAAAAAAATACTATTTATTGTTTTGTATTAATTATTAAAGATAGAATTAATCTATTCTTCAGTCCGGTTCTTTCACCCCCTCTACACACCATGACATGGCAAACCCAGTCCGGTTGCCATGTCACGATTTTTCATTTACACGGTTCAAATCAAGAAGAATCCCCAAATTCTCCTTTATCCTGAAGTTTGAAATGCAGTTCTCTCTCATCTTTCTCTCCCCCAAATTCTTATTCGTCTTTCTCAACCACTCACTCCTTCATCTTTCTCAACCTTATCTTCTCCTTCATTTTTCTTTGAGATGAACAAAACATAACTCAGAAATTAAAATCTAATAAAGAAATCAAAAATCCAACTTAGAAATGATAAATCGTTCACTAATACCACACATGATCTTCTTCGACGCTTCGTCTTTGAAAAAAAACTTAAAGAAAAAAAAAGGTTAACATGAAAATCATTGGACCTGCAAACCTTTCTTTTGGTTTGCTCAGAATGCTTGAATACCACACACGACGACGACATTGAGTGTAGGGTTTCAAAAATGGATTTGGGAGTGGGGTTTGGGTTCTGGTTCTGGAAGGGCTAGGCATGGAGGGATTTGGGAAGACTTCGGTGAGGCTATGGTGGTGTCGTGGAGGGGGTGCGGTGGTGTGAGTGGCGGTAGATCTTGACTTGTGTGGTGGAGAGAAGCCGTGAGAAAGTGAAAGAGGGGTTAGGGGCTTCGATTGAGCGTGGGGAGGATAGGGGGAGGTCGCCGATGAGGGTGGAGGCTGGTGGTGGTGATGATCTGGCGTGAGTGGCATTGTATAGTGGTGAGATGGGTTCGTGTGTGTAGGGGGGATACAATTGGCTTTAGGGAGAAGCATTGAAAAAAAAAAATTATTGTATTTAAAAAAAAAAAAGATAAGTCCATCTCAACATCCATCTAAGCAAGTGTGTAGAGTGAAAAAAAAAATTAGGCTTGTGTATAAAACGACTCTCAACCAGTTATTGCCATGTCAATAATATGGACATATATATATATATTTATTTATATTTATATCTTTATATATACCAATTTATAAATAGCAATAAGTACTCTTATATATTTGCATAGGCAATTGGGTTAGGCCGGGGATTCAAGTCTCAGTGCTCTTGATCAAATACAAGCCGATTGAGCCACTTGGGCCAAAAACCATTGGTGACACTCGATTTATTTAATTGATGTACGTAATTATATAAACAAATTTATTTAATTAATCGGAAAATGATCTGATGAATGATTAACAGAGAGTCTAGGTTTAGATGGATTTGAAAATGTTTCTGTAGACATTGAGAGATTACATGCATGACTAATTGAAACAATGAACAAATTAACTGTATTTAATATTAAAGCGCCATAAACTGCTTCATTTGGGATGTGTTCTATATATAATTATTTATGCCTTCAAATTAATCTATCAAAGGAGAGTATTGAGATTTCAAAAAAAAAAAAAGGGAGAATATTGAGATACGTACAGATGATTTTCTAAATCAAGATGTCAAATATTATTATCTTATTCAAAATATCCAACTTAATATTCATTACATTTTCTCTCCTAAAATTGCACATCCAGTACTGAAGTTTCATGATTATGATATAATCTGCTGGCAAATACACACATCTCCTTTAATAAATGAAGATATATATATATATATATATATTTATATAATACGTACATTTTATATCCTCAAGAACAATATCCATTATTTACGATCGAAGACATTTTGCATTAGGTGCAACGACTAGTACTATCATCCATTTATTTTCCTGTAGAAGGGGGCGAAAGTGCCATTAAAAATAAAAAATAGATAAAAGCGACACTCTTTTAAGATAGACAAGAAATTTGACCTCTCACTATGTCAAGAAAACTGGCTGCATAATATGTTAGTGCTTTCACATGACAAACACCGTACGTATACATGACCTTTGTGATCATTCAAATATGTCATTCTAATAATACCAATAATTAAATATAGGGCATGCCCATTATATATATATATATAAATTATATTAATTAGCAGTTCCTACATAGACACCTACTTTTATTTTTTTATTTTTTTCCCTCATCATGAAATATGTGGTCATGTCACTACAACATACAACATATACCAATTCTTGCCACAAGTTCGATATCTGGACAAGACATCGTGGAAAAAAGTGGCTTATAGTCATAAAAATTAATCTTGAGTGCAAAACACATTATTAATCAGGAGTTAAGGTGGATGACAAAAAAAGTTGTGTCAAATGATTTCTATGCGACAAAATGTTTGTGAGAAATGTTCCTGAGAAATGTTTGTTGTGACGCTTTATTTGCCTTTAACCTCGACTAGTTTTCACCGTAACAAGTAATACCATAAACCCACTTCCGTAATTTTCTTTCCCGCGAATTATTGCTGTTTTCCTTCCCCTTTTCCCTCCCACCCCCAATCCCACGATAATCTGTGTGTGTGTGTGCGCGCGCGCGCGCACCACCTCATCTCTCCACCGCAAACTCATGATCTAGTATACACTATGCCCCCACCTTGTGGGACATCACCCATGCAGTCAGCCACTCTTTTGCCTTTTCTCACATGAAGCCCTAGCCTCCACTACCACCGTCGCAGGCCATAGTGGGTGCATGAATCCTCTCTATCTTGGGTACTCAATAAGCCTCTCTCTCTATTCACCCATTGAAATCTCTCTCTACTAGTGGGGTGATTGTATTTAATTTGTGATAATATTATGCCCTACGATTTCGATACTTTTTTACTATCATGATTTGTGGAGATGAATTATACTGAGAATATGCCCGCTATTTGTTTTGTTGTCTTTCTGCTAACTAGCCAGCTGTGATTTGTAATTCTATTTGATATATAAGGGCGTGCTTTAACAGCATGAATTTTTCATTTTTGTACTATGCAAATATGTACTAGATGTTCTGATATTGCTCTATATGTTCAAAATTGTAGCTAGGTTTCATGGTATGATGGATGGACAAAGTTGTAACTTGCAATGCTAACGTATTTTATTATGTATATGTTACTTTGTTGAAGTGATGGGTTTGTTATACTTACAGAAAGCTGTGCTATTTGTGTATGTAGGGTGTCTTATGTAGTAAAATAGGTTCACCACTAGCTTGAATTTGTTTGTGAAATATCCAAACCATATGTCTACTTGACTCTATTGTGTGATAGGTAACATTTTCTTGTGAAATGCTAGTCTTAAAAATATAATTTTTGGTACCATGATACTTTCCATGAAACATGTTCGTTAGATATCTTTGGATATATGATATATGATGATAGTTGGAAAAAACCATATATTGCAAACAATTTCCCTAGCCAAAACTTTTAGCCACAAATTAGTTTTGCAATGAAAGGAATAGTGAAAAATGAGTAGTTGTTATGAGTTAGGTACATGAGAAATCATCAATTCCCACTAACAATGGATGCTGAAATGGTTATATCTACACAACAGTATCAAAACAAAAAACTTAATGTAATGGTTGCTTTCGGTGGGTTAAATCATATAGCTATGATAGTTACCATGAAATGCAAAAATGGAATATACCACTTTGGTATTAATCTACTAACAGGAAATATGCAATTTACATGAACAAGTTTTTTCACAATTAATCTTTCATGACAATCGAGAAAGGTGGTCATTATCTTCTCTCGGCAATACCTTTTTTTTTTCTCTCTAGGCAAGTTTAACATTTCATTAAAGAAAACTAATGGTTACAGGATATAATTTCAATGAGGTGAGAGTTCCCTACAATCATCTCAAAAGCCAACACACAATGTAATACAAAACAAGAAAATAAAAAGGGGTGGCCGAAGCCAAAAGTTGGGTCCCACCCATTTCCCATATGGTCAGCCACTTGGAGATGGTTTTGTTGAACCTTGCTTGCCAGAAAGTAGCAAATCGGCTAGTTTCGAAGCTAAGGAAAAATAAGAAAAAACATAACAAAAAAAAGGAAAAATGGCAATAAACGTCAGTTGAGATCGGTGAGGAAGGGAGGTGGGTGGAGCCAAAACTCCAACCCTCCTCCCCCCAGTGAACAAAGGTGAACCTTGGGAACGGTGATTTATACGCAGAGAGAAAAAAGAGGGAGAGAGAAAATGGAAGATTTTGTCAGATAAACAATGGGGTCTTGTCCCGACAATACTTGATCATGGCAAAAGATTTTTGTCAAAAAGTAATCCATGGTGATATTGCAACTAGCGTCTCGGTAGATCACTACAGTTTTTGGTACCACCATTACAGGATTGTGAACTCTTATTGCCATGAAATACATATCTTTTTTCCACTAACAAGTTCTTCACAATAGGTATACCTTTTGCCATAAACAATAGTCTTCGTGGATATAATATACGTAATCATGAATTATATTCGATGAACGTCCTACTAGGAAAAGTCGTGGCAAAAAGGTTGGTTGCGACTGAATTTTATATTTTTGTGACCAATATATTCTGTGACAAAAAACAATATCTATTATAGTGTGTAAGGCTAGAAAGTAGAACTCATATATATATGTGTGTGTGTGTGTATGTGTCTGTGCTTGCGCGTGTGATTCATTCTATTTACAATGTGTCACAGTAGGATATGTAAGATTTATTATAAGTCTTTTTAACAAATCAAGTCATGCATGCCACATCAGCAATATAGACATTGTCCTACACACCAACTTACGAATATATATATATATGTATATTTTTATAAATCTAAAACTATGAAAAATTACTCTTGGCTCGCTAATGATAGCTCAGGGACTCCTATTTTGAAGAGAACATGCAAGCTGAGCTATCAAACTACCAATAATATTAATACGTAGTAGTAATAGTCTACATCCATTGGCATTGGCAATATTGTAGAGGCCAAATGGGTAATAGAAACAAGGGGAATGTGGGATTTAATCCCTAAAAATCTTGGATAGACGCTTTGGTCGATAAATAGAACTATTTATCCAAATATTTGCTTTCTTTGCCATGTCACATAGATTCGATTGGATATTTCTCATCATCACGTCTTTGGAGATTAATCAAGTTCAAGGCGTGCAAGCACTAAATATTTGTTGTTATTTTATATCATGGGAAGAACTTACATCTTAAAACTATTGCTCATTTTTCAATTCAACTACTAAATTACTAAAATTATCATTTTCTTGTTTTGAATTTGAAGCATAAATTACAATTTATGATCATGTCATTAAAATCATGCAATTAATTAAGTTGGAAAAGATTATTTCCCCTCCCCTTTATTGGGTTGGTCTTGTGTCTATAATGTTCCAAGGTCTGGGATAGTCGACCTAGCCTACAGCAACGGGAAGGGGACTCAAACTAGTACAAACCACAACGCCTATCCAGGCAATGGGCAACAGGTTGAGCATCATTAAATGCAACGGTATGGAGAATTAGAAGGGAATCCTGACTGAAGACCTATTGTTGACAAATAGCTGCCGTATTTAATGTAGTGTTATGGAAGTCTGAGTTAACAAGACCCCAATAAGGGGAATAAGTATCATAAAGTTGGCAAGAAAATGGATCATTTTGTAAACACTCTAATCTCTCTCTCTCTCTCTCCCATTGGTACTCTAGCATAAATCCTCATCTAATTTGGGTATCGAAGGTTTCTTGGATACACCTGATCACCCCCACTTAATTCCATTTGGAGGTTGAGGGTGTGATTCAAAGCTCATGGTTACGAAACATGTCTTAATAGTTGGTGCCATCTATGAGAGTTCATGGTTTTTTGAAGTAATAACATTAGCATGCGTTTCATGAGTTAGTTATAACCTGCCCTCGAATGGCCACTCCCTATAATTAGTTAGCTAGCACTGGTGGCCATTCTTGTGGGTGGATGTCTGAGAGAAGCTCTTAAATATCCAAAATTAATATATGACTTTTCCTCATCACATAGACTCTCCGTTGTCTAGTTTTCCCTCATACACGTATCACACACGGAGATGCCAGCAAACTTGCCTTATATATAACATATGGAAATGGTCATACAAACATCCTACCTACCTAGGGGCCTTTCTCATTCAATGGTAAACCATACCAACACTATTTGCCTCAACGAATTTATATGCTTTCGTTTTGTGACACCAATAAATGTTAAGTATGGAGGAATATAGTAAAATTAGAACAAAGTAAGTAAACCAAGGAAGCTTACAGAATTTGGGGAATAAAAACTCAAATGAAGCTCTTTTGACCAATTAGCACGTTTGGTAGCCAGAAAGAGGATATCATAGAAAGCATTTGTAGTAGTTTCTACATTCACCAATCAAAAGTGCATCCATTCAATAAAGGATTTCTCCACAAAGTTGTGAAATCTTGCTCAATTCATCTCATCCATTCCTTCTACAAGCTTGAAATATCAATTCCTCCTTTCTTTCCGAGCGCATAAACATTTCCATTTGGTTATGCTATGTGCTAGCACTTGTTACGGGGGCAGACCATAGACCTACTAAGTCGATATATATATATATATATATATATATACACACATATATATAATTTGCTCAAGTGTATAAGAAGTCACCCTAACCACCAAAGAGGATGCATCCTAAGGAGTAAAGGAACAAATGACAAAGCCATCTTCTAAAGAAGAGAAGAATGAGAATGTTGAAGCGAAGGTGCTTGTGGTGGGGTTGGCTCGTAAGTATTGCCTCGCACTTGAACTCATCGATCAAGAGGAAGAGTCTCATGATGAGAGGAATCTAAAATAAGGGATCCTAGGGAACCCCTCGAGATGGTATCATTGGACGTTATGCCCCCGGAGAGAAGGGTGAGGATAAGAATGAACAAGTCATGAGATGAGGTGACAATGGTATTGACACTGGTGGTAGTTGCCCACCGACTAAGATCTTACTTTCAAGTGAATTTGTTAAAGTTTCTAATAGAATCACAATTGAATAAGGTTGTTCAACACTAAGATACGTTCGAGCTCCTAGTTAATTGGTTGATCAAGCTAAGTGAGTTTTGCAACTACTACGTCTTCCGAGCAACCATCAAAATGTAGGCCCTAGTAGACTTCATTTAAGAAATGACCTAACCCTCTAGAAACACCCCCGCCCCACTAGAAGGCAACAAGTGGCATATCTAAATTGAGGACTCGTCATGTCAAAAAAATGGCTGTTGGAGTACACTTGGTCCTTGATGATAGTGAGGAGACCTACTACTTGATAACGGTTGAGTTCAAACCTACCAACAACAAAGCAAAATATGATACTATGCTAGTAGGTCTCGCCATTGTGATGACCCTAGGCACGACAAACGTGAAGATGATGGTAGACTCTGAGGTCATGGTGAATCAAGTGGAAGGTAAATACATGATGACAAGTGAATGATTCCAACTATGTTTGCAACGGGTATGGGAGGAGCGTGACCATGTTTAGGGTCTTGCTATTGAAAAAATCACCTGAAGGGATAAACAGCAGACAAATTACTTGGAGTGGGACATAAAAGGCATGGACGACATGAAACTACTATGGGCAGCTGCCACCAAGGTAATAGTGGTCCCGACTGAATGAATGAAGATCTTTGAAATAGGAGATGTCATAACTGAATGGGCTCGTAAGCTAAATCAACTCTTAACCACTAGGGAGTTGCTGACCTAAAAGAAAAAGGTGGGTATATTAAAGAATATAGTAGCTTAATTGGTCCTCGTAGATAGGAAGTTGTACGAGTGGGTTTTTCTTCCTCGCTTAGCTGCCCATAGGAGGTCTAGTACATTATGGCGGAAATATAAGAGGAAGTATGCGTGAACCACTAGAGTGGAAGACTTTAGCAAGAAAGGTGTTAAAAGCTGGTTGTTATTGGCCCTAAACCCTCAAAGAAGGAAAGGATTTGTTTGGAAGTGTAAGAAGTGTCAAATTCACGTGCAGATCCAGCATTGCTTGCCTAGGAAGTTGAAGCCTATCATGTGTCCCTAACCGTTTATTCACGTGTAGATGCGGAAGAATTTGTTTGAAAAGTGTGAGAAGTGATAGATATACACATTGATCTTATATTTTCCCTACCTAAGAAGCTAATGTCTATCATTTCTCCCTATCGGGTAGTGGGGAGACTATATATTGTTGAACCAATGCCACAAGGAAAAGGTGGCATAAAATTCATGCTAGTGGGTAGACTATTTCAAAAAATGGGAAGAGATAGAGTCCTTTGCGACAATAACTACTGCATGTAACCCAGTTCTTATGAAAAATCGTATTGTGCTGATATAGCATATCCTGGGTTATTATCTTATGCAACATAAAACAGTTTGATTCCGACCACTGCAGGATCTATTGCAACGTATTGGGCATAAAGGACAAATATTCTTCCCTAAGATACCTGCAGGCCAATGGACAAGTTGAAGTGACTAACAAAACCCTGGTAAGGGTTTTGAAAAGGACATTGACAGCCAAAAAGATAGTGCGACAAAAGACTCTTCAAACTGGGACCTTCTCGATAAAACAATAAGTGAGTCTAGTCTTTAACCACCCTTTGCCTTCTTGTAGGCATAACGTACCAAAATTGAAACCCCTACAGGAAAACCATCTTTAAATTGGGG
The DNA here is from genome assembly GCA_036559045.1 of Platycarya longipes. NCBI lineage: Eukaryota > Viridiplantae > Streptophyta > Magnoliopsida > Fagales > Juglandaceae > Platycarya > Platycarya longipes. Next base: position 26,923,954 of record CM071797.1, read on the forward strand.
TAAGAGAGCAAGGAGGTCATCCGACTCGAGGTAGGTATGCCGAGCTTTTGAGTCCAACATTCAACAAAGGAACACATGAAGAAGGTCTATGAAAGTTTTTGAGAAGAAAAAAACTTATATTTTCTTAATACTTAATTGAAATTATAGGAAATATTTATATCCAAAGTAGTTCCCACAAAAATCTATCATATTTATCAGATTACACAAAAATAGGAAATGCATAAAAATCGAAACAACCAATAGATTCCCCTAACAAACTTATTCAAATATTAATTTGAATTTATTAGAAATAGAAACTAATTATTATAAATCTTCGATACTACCTCTCAAGTTAGTGCATAGATATCTCTCATGTCTAACTTGTTGATGAGAAGCTCAAAACTTGGTTTAAACAATTTTTTTGTAAGAATGTCAACTAATTATTGTGTCATTGGAACAAACAACATACAAATAGTATCTGCCTTCAATTTATCTTTTATGAAGTGTCTGTCAATCTCAATATGTTTAGTTATACCGTGCTGCACTGGGTTATGAGCAATGCCTTTCGTAGCTTTGTTGTCACAGCATAGTTTCATAGGAATCTCTATTTGTCTTTTTAGTTCTTAAAGAATCTTTTTTAAACACAATATCTCACATAATCCATGAGGCATAGCTTGGTACTCAGCTTCTGCACTAGTCCATTCTACAACACTTTGTTTCTTGTTCCTCCAAGTGGCTAATCTCCCCATACATAAATGCAGTAACCTAATGTGGATCTTCTATTTGCAACTGAACTTGTCCAATCTGCATCTATGTATTCTTCAATAGTCTTCTGCTCACTCTTGTTGAAGAAAAGTCTCTTTTCTAGAGTACTTTTAAAATATCTTAGGATACGGTATTGCCTGAACACGTTCTTTATAGGGTAAGAAATAAACTAACTTACTACGCTGATTGCAAATGCAATATCTAATCAGGTGAGATAAAAAAAATATTAACTTTCCTACCAACTTCTGGCACCGAGTTGTATTCACAAGATTTCTATCCTTGGTATCTCCTAGCTTCTATTAGGATCTACTAGAATATCGGCAAGTCTACATCCATTCATTCTCGTTTCAATAACATTTTCCCATTTTGAATAATATCAACTACATATACTATAAAAATTACAATCTTACCATCATTGGAGTGCTTCATGAAGATAGCTGATCACTTTGACTCTGGATATATCCTTATTTTTTATTAATTGAGTAAATCATCCAAACAAGGTTCTTGAAGCTTGCTTGAGCCCATGCAATGACTTTTTTAACTTACACACCTTCGATCCAAAGTGGTCATCAGATCTAGACAATGTGTTCGTATAAACTTTTTCCTCCAAATTTCCATTTAGAGATGCATTCTTCACCTCTAATTGTTGAAGAGGCCAGTCAAAGTCTACTACAATTGAAAGAAATATTCTCACAATATTCAACTTCGCCACTAAAGCGAAAGTCTTGAAATAATTAGTACCATAAGTTTGAGTTAAACCTTTGGCCTCTAACCGTGCTATATATCTCTTGAGAGATCCATCTGGATTAACTATGAAAACCCATTTGCAATCTACCGTTGTCTTTCCTTTCACATGCCTATCACTTCACATGTATAATTTTTCTCAAGTGCCCTCTTTGTTTAGAAATAGCCTTCTTCCACTTAGGAACTTGTAAAGCTTCCCATACATTCTTTGAAATTTCTACACAAGAGAGATGTGAAGTTAATGCAAAAAAATAGGAGAAAGTTTTTTATAGGACACAATTAGACATTGAGTGTTTGGTGTAAGATTGTATACCTTTATGGGTAGCAATGGGAATTTTAAGATCATAAAAAGACTCAGAACTAGAATTAGGAGTAGATTGGGTAGGTCGATAGGGATTAGTTTGATTATTATCTGGACACTCGGATGAGTTTGGTTCTTTCCTCAGTTCGGACTCATGCCTTTATAAAGGATTGGGATTGCTTTTCTTCGAGTTCTATTTCCTCATTGAGTAAATCAAGAGTTCTGAACTCTTAGTACTTGTTTTATCTACTACTTTAATTCTAATGGTGAGATGGGGGAGAGGATGATGAGCCATCCAAATTTTTATTATTCAAAACACCATTTTTTTCTCCCAAAACTTCAGCATTTTTCTTAATAGACAAACCGTACTTTTTTTTTTGCCCAGATTTTTAGAGTTTTCAAAAGACATATCAAATGTTATATTCAATCCTGAAGTCTAAATCTTCAGGTGAATAAATTGATTTGAATTTTTTGGTTCATTCAAATTTTCTAGTTTTGGTGTTTTTTTTTTTAAGAAATATTTGAATCTCTCGAATCTTCACTTACGCTCTTTCTCTCTAAAGATGAGTTGCAAAAAAAATTATGGATTTAAAAAATTTACATCCATGGTGACAAATAGTTCTTTTGAAATTGGACTAAAGCATTTATGTCCTTTCTAAGGTCGTGCATATCCTACAAAAACATATTTTCTAGTCCCAGGATCAAATGTTTTCCCGTTGTGGTGATAAATATGGACAAAGGCAGTGCACCCAAGAATTCTTAGAAGCAAGTGTAGATGATAGCCTAGATGTAAGATTACAATTTATGAACACCTATAAAGGTTTTTTGAAATTTATGACCCTAGTAGACATCTTGTTTATGAGATAGGTAGCTGTGAAAATAGCTTTTCCTAGGGGTATATGGGAACACAATACATTTTTTGGCAGAAAGTGTTGAGATTCTTGATGACCCCCTACATAACTATATATTAATGAAAAAGGTTTGAAAATCCTATATGGTTGTAATGGAAATGAGGTGTGATGATGCGTGGTAACTGATATAATTCACATTGATATAAGAGATGGATATTTATTTCTAAACATACTTGAAAACAAATGTTTTAAATATTGAAAGTTTGGGTGGTCTAATCTATAAAGCCATAACATTATTTCATCACTACAAGCAATAGAAATATATTCAATACAAGTACTTTGCACAAGTTTTCTCGATTTGGATCCATCTTCAAAGAAATAAAGTCCACCAATCTCTCTAGCATTGCCAATCGTCTTCTCCGAAATTAATTACTAAAACTCACAATAATAAGGATAAAAGTTAGCTTGACACTGATGAACATGAGTTATTTTCCTTGGGGGACATGGAGAGCATTAAGAAGTTTGAGAGAAGGAGAAATGAACATTGATCCTATTCTAGCTACAGCTGAAAGAGATTCCTTTGTAATTTTGATATTTTTATTTCCTGTACACAGTTTATAGAAAGAGAATAATTTTGAAGAATTAGTCATGTGATTAGTGGCTCCAAAATAAATGATCTATAGACAAGACAATTTGATTTGACACTAGAGAGAACTGCAAAGAGATAATTACCCTTTTAAGGTAAAGAACAAGAAGGATTTGAGAATTATGGAGATTGAAGGAGCTTGTACATGTGGCCTTATTGTTTCTTTGTGAAATCAGGCATCTTTAAATTGATTTGTTGTCCCTGAGAGTCTTCACTTGTGATAAAAAATGTTCTACCATCACCTAATGCTTTGCCATCATATCCGTTCTTCTTTTTAAAATTCTGGGAGTTGCCGTTAGTTTTTTCTCTTTCTTATGCCATGGGTTTTGCAATGGTCACACCATGATTTCTTCCTCCAGTCTTCATCTAAATCAAATCCTCTAGAAACTAGAGCCAAGTTTTCTATTTCTGGGTTGGACATAGGTTTTGGATTTGTTAACATCACTTTTTGCCTAGCCTCCTCCATCCTAACTTCCGAAAAATCTACTATGACGGATGGTAGAGGCTTTCCGCCTAGGATCCGAACTCTTACCTCATCCAAGTCATGATTGAGTACCACGAAAAATACATAAACTCGATCATTTTCCTCTTTTTTCATGTGCCTTACACTATCATTTGGGCAGTCCTGTTCATCTTCCTAGCACAAACGTAACTCTTGCCATAACATCACCATCTGATTGTAGTATGTTGTGACTTTTTTTATCTCCTTGCCTTGATCACCACAACTTAGATTCTAAATAGAAACCTTGCAAAGAGTTCTCCATGTCTAAGAACATGTCACTTACAGCCTCCCAAACATATTTCGCAGTTGGTGAAAAGAGATGTGGTTTCTCAATAGCTAGATTCATCGAGTTGATAAGCAACGCAATTATCGAGTTCTCTGACCTCCATGTTTTTAGATTAGGGTTATCTGCTGGTTTACTCACTTTTCCATTTACATGACTGAGCTTGCCTCTGCCATCGATTGCTAGGTTCCCAGACTGAGCCCACTCTAGTTAATTTTTGCCATTTGATTTGTGAACGTTAAGTTAAAAGGAAGAATATAACGTAGAAATATCTGTACCACTATTTACTATAGAGATTTTAGACTGCACAATATCTATAGTCACTCATGAGGGAGATTGCTTGCCTTGACCATGATAGTTTGTAATTTCTATGAAAGCTTTCATAGTACAGCTTTCATAGTATAGCTTTCCTACTTTTTTTCCTAATTTATCAGATCAAACAAAAATAGAAATGCATAAAAATAAGAACAACTAATAGATGCCCCTAACAAGCTTATTCAAATCTTAATTTAAATTTATTAGAAATGGAAACTAATTATCCTAAATCTCTGACAATCCACGTAATCATGAAGAGATGAGAAAACACGCCGAGATAAAGGTGGCAGTTGGCAAGACAAAAACAAACAATACCTCAATCGAAGGGTCAGACCATGGTCCTACAAAGAAGTTCATCCGGTGCTTAAGGGGATGGGAATGACCTCCTCGGAAGAAAAGATGCTCGGTCTAAAGTGGGAAGGGCCATACGTGGTCACAACTTGTCATCGACTAGGACCATACTGGCGTAAGCGTGCTGACGGAAATAAGTTGCCGCGCCTGTGGAACGCGCAACACCTTTAGAAAATTTTTGAATGAAAGTTTCCCTAAGAGGGAGATATTCTTATCTAGTTGTGTAAGTTACATCTTTCAATGAAAATATTCCATTATTCCCTCCTACTAACATGTCACAAAAATTATCTAAATCGACACTCCACGCTTGTACCTTGGCGATACAGGAGGGAATACATCTACCAAGTGTTATAGTCTTTCCTTGCCACCTAGTGTGATCAAGTTCATCTCCCGCCTAGTTATCTAACATGACGTTCTGAGCTCACACCACGACAATCCAAGTGGGAATGTCTCTCACATATATCTCATTCTCTATTACCAACTAGCATGATTGAGTCTATCTCCTGCTTGGTTATCTAGGCTGACACTCTGTGCTTGCACTTAGTGATATGGAAGGGAATACCTTTCCCAAGTTTCACAGTCTCTCCTTGCCACCCAGTAGAGTCGAGTCCATTTCTAGCCTGGTTATCATACCTCAGCAATGCAGGAGGGAAGACCTCTCCCAAATGTCATAGACTCTCCTTTCCACCCAGTGCAGTCGAGTGCTTCTCCCTCCTAGTTATCTAAGCTGACACTTCGAGCTCGCACCTCGGTAATGTAGGAGGGAATGCTTGTCCCAAATGCCCCAGTCTCTCCTTGCCACTCAACAAGGTTGACTCCATCTCCTAGTTATCAAAGATACTATGAGCTCGCACTTCAGCGATATTGGACTCCCAAGTATCACAGTCTTTCCTTGCATATCGGTGATATAGGAGGGAGCAACTCTCCTATGTGTCCCATTATTTCCTTGCCATGCAAAGCGGTCGAGTTTGTCTCTCCCTAGTTGTCTAAGTCGACGCTTAAATGAGGTCCGAGTTTGTGATGAACATTAATAAAAATCATGTGATAAGGTACATTGAAGTTCAACCATATCAAGAAGGAAATGCTTAGGAATGAAATGATATGTGCAATTTGTGAATAGTACTAACATGGTTTGAGTTAAGGTATTTGATTGAATTTTTGAAAATGAGAGAAATTTTTTTATATAAATATTATAAAGTTAAAAAAAATTATTAGAGTTTTTTTTAATATTATTTTTATTTTAAAATTTGAAAAAGTTGAATTCTTTTGTATTTTGTTTGAAAGTTTTGAGAGATTGTAATGATTAGAAAATAATTAAATGAAAAAGTTCAAAATTTAAAATTCAAAGGTATTTGTATTTAGGACTTGATAGGAAAAAATTTCCAACTCAAAATTGTGATCTCATCTCCTTTTCAATTTTCACTCAAAAATAAATATTTTCAAACTAATCATTACACATTTTTAAAACTAATCATTATAATTTTTTCTAATCTTTCAAATAAAGAATTACGCTCAACTTGTTAAACCTCCAAACAAAAAATATATTATAATTTAGAATATTTTTTTATTCAACTTTTTTTCTCTCATTTTTTAAAAACATGTAAAATATTAAGTCAAACTAGTTTAATATTATTGAATTTTTTTATCTCATCCCACTCCCCATGCTTCTTTAGAGTGATGCTTGGGAAAAAAATAAGATAAAAATTTTGAAATAAGATGAGATAAAACCGTCTTTATTCCCAAACATCCTTTAAATCTTAAATAATAGTTTAGTCAAGTAATAATATATTTTGTCCTATTTAACAATAATAATATATCTTGGCATATATATACCCATAAGTAAATTACATTTGTAATTACTAGAGTTTTTTTCTTTTATGCTGTGCATTTCGATCATATGTAACGGGTAACTACGATTGAGAGAGATGAATGAGAATAAAAACTATAACTGGAATCAAGACTCAAGCATGGCCTTGAGATCTTATTGAACAGAGAATTTCGAGGATTCTCTAACCTTCAAACAGATTCGAAAAGTCCCAATTGATTTCAACCACTTGGTATGCAGCTACCTAACCCTATTTATACTAAGGAAACGCAGTGTATTAATACAATTGTGAAACTCATTGTTTTGTTACACGACAGCTCACTCTCAAATGATTCTAATCAACTAAACGACTCACTTCATTAAAACGACTTCTTATTACAAAACGACACTCATTCAATCCTTCAACTCCTGAATTATTAGAGCCATAGCAATTCCTTCCCCTTATAAAGCCTTGACCCCAAGGCCAAATCATAGCACGATAAGAATTTTTTATAGGATGGTGTCCACCAGATGGGGGTATAGGTTCTTGAGTTTCCATAAGGATTCCCAAGTGATATCATCTACATTTGTTGCTTTCCACTTCACAAGCACTTCAGTAGCAGCGCTATTACCCTACTTCCTAATTCTTCTATCCAAAATAGTTTCAGGTTCAGGTTGAATGTGACCCTGAGTATCGACAGGAGGAAGAGTAGGAATTGGTTGAACTTGCTGCCCAAGCTTTTCCTCGAGTAAGGAAACATGAAAAATTGGGTGAATTTTTGAAGTAAGAGGTAAATCCAACTTATATGTCACATTACCAATCTTCTGTATAATCCTGAAAGGTCCATAAAACTTTGGTGCAAGCTTGAGATTATGTCTAAAAGCCATTGATTTCTGCTTATAAGGCTATAATCTCAAATAAACCCAGTCATTCACCTGAAAAACTTGATCAATCCTTTTTTTATCAGCGTACCACTTCATCTTATGTTGAGCTTGTTGCAAGTTGTGCTTTAAAAGAGCCATGACTTGTTCTCTAGTTCTAAGTTGATGGTCCACTGCTATATTAGATGTGATACCAGGCACATATGAGACAAGTCTAGGTGAAGAGTGACATGGTGTTACAATACCATGTCACTCTTCAATAGGGTTAACCCTATTGAAGAGTGACATGGTAGTGTACACCACTCGGCCAAAGGGAGCCACCCATTCTATTCTTTAGGCTTGTCACCAGTATAGCACCTCAAGTAAGATTCTAAAAATTTATTTAAAGCCTCAGTTTACCCATCCGATTGAGGATGATAGGTTGAACTAAAGTTTAAAATGATATCTTGCAACTTAAACGACTGTTTCCAAAAATAGCTAGTAAAAATAGGATCTCTATTAGAAACTATGGACTTGGGCATTCCATGGAGTCTAAACACACCATTAAAGAACAACTTAGCCACTTTGCTTGCTATAAATGGATGAGAAAGTGAGAAAAAGTGTCCATACTTAGTCAATCTGTCGATCACAATAAAAATCATGTTTTCACCTTTGAAAGAAGGAAGTCCTTCAATAAAATCCATGGAGATATCAATCCATGGAGAATCTGGTATAGGCAAAGGTTGTAGCAACCTAGGTGAGTGCACTATTTTATGTTTATTAACCTGATAGATCTAGCATTCCTTGACTAACTTTTTGATATCTTTTCTCATCCCCTCCCAATAAAAATCCTGCTTAGCTCTATGTAGAGTTTTATGATAGCCCACATGACCAGCATGTGGATTATCATGAGTACATTGAAGGATCTTAAGCTTGAATGGTGAATCATGAACAATCACCAACCTTCCCTTTCTTAGTAACAAGCCATTCTGCAATGTATAATGCTTCGACCCTCAAGTTCCCTCTACAACGTTTGATGGATATTAGTGAACTTCATTGACAAGTGATAACTTTGCCTTAGTTCCTCAATTCACACTGGTGTGGGAAAAGATATTAACAACCTCTCCTTCAACTTTCCTGGAAAGAGCATTAACAACCTTATTTTCTTTGCCTTTCTTATAACCAACAGAAAAATTGTAATCAAGCAGCTCTGATAACCATCTCTGTTGACTCTCAGTTCCCACCTTTTGCTCCAACAAGAATTCCAAGGCTTGTTGATCAGTCTTTATTATAAAAGACTAGTCAAGCAGATAAGATCTCCATTTCCCCACAGCAGAAACCAAAGCCAAAAACTCCTTCTCGTATGTTGATAACAGTAAAGCTTTGCCCTTAAGTGCCTTGCTATAAAAAGCAATTGGATGCCCATCTTGCATCAATACTGCCCCCATGCCTATACCAGAAGCATCACATTCTATTGTGAATACTTTAGAATAATCAGGTTGACTTAATACTGGTGGTTGAGTAATAGCGGACTTCAGATTCATAAAAGCTCTTGTTGTTTCATCAATCCACACAAAAGAAGCTTTCTTTAAAAGTTGGGTTAAAGGAGTTGTCACACTGCCATAATTATTGATAAATTTCCTATAGTAACCAGTGAGACCTAAAAATCCTCTCAAGGATTTTAGATCCTTAGGAATTGGCCACTCAGTCATTGTAGATATTTTTTCTGGATCGGCCATCACATCAGCTTTAGAAACACTATGCCCCAGGTAATCGATCTGAGTAACACCAAATCTACACATTGACATCTTAGCAAACAATTCATTGCTCTTTAACACTTCCAGAACAGATCTAAGATGCCTCAAGTGGTCCTCCAAGCTACTGCTATTGTGACGACCCGAGACGTTCATTTCGTATTATTTAATTGAATAATTATTTTGATTAAGTGATTAATTAATTAATTTAATAATATTGAGAGGAGAGGGGTAAATGGGCATGGGCTTAAGATTGGAGTTTGGAAAGTTTAGAATGAGTTATTGGGCCTGGGGAGGAGTAGCAAGCCCACAAGCCCATGAGATTGATCCATGACCCACCAAGCCCACACATAGGACACTTGTCACCCATAGAGAACCCTAGTGAGTCACTTAAGACTAGTGGGTGAAAATGGAAAAGCACTAGTAGGTAGAAGTTGACTAGTGGGTGGAAGGTAGGGTTGAGTGTGAAATCTTGTGATAGAATTTTCCCATCATTGGGATATCTTTGGAAAATACTAAGATAGTATCTATTTTAGTTTATCTAGTACATACCATGTCTAGTGGGGTGACACTTGTGGATTGGAGTAGAAAGTGGAAGAGAAGAGAAGAGAAGAGAGGGCATTCGGTTAGCTAGTAGCCGAAACCCCTTAGGGGTTTTCCTATGCAATCCTCTTTAATTTAAGCCAATGATCACATGTAGGATCATATAAGAAAGAAATGAAAAGGGATTGACAAGTGAAGAGAGGTGTCATGAGGAAGAGGGAAGGAAAATGAGGAAGAAAAAGCTAGGAGGGATCTGGATGAGGTGCCGTGTGCATCCTTTGAGACTTCCTAGGAGTACTTGCAAATCTAGTAGAAGGAACATCTTAGACTTGTATGAGAAGATGAAGTACATGGTGTAAGGTGTGTAAGAGGTATAGTGGTGTAAGAAAATGATTGAGGATTGCTTGAAATGGAAGGAAACTAGGAATGGAGGGGGAGAGAGTTTCGAATGACACATGGATCCATGGCATGGCCGGATCATACAAGCTCTCTTTCCTAAAAACATGGCCATAGAATTTTGTGGATTGACACGAGAGGGGTTAGATGAGTGGGTGATAGGGTTGAAATGATAAGAGAATGAGGAAGGAGGGGAGGGATGTTTCGGTGGAGACCTTGGGGAGGTAAGAAACCCGGATTCTCACTTCCTCCCATTTCTCATCATTTGCTTTCTTTTCCCATGCAACCACTCTTGCCTAGTCTTATGTCTTTCAAATCAAGGTATGGTAAAGTGTCCTTGAGCCATAGGGAAAAGAGCATGGCCGAATACCCTTGAGGAGACTCACACCTCACTTGGCTATCTCACAAACACACAAGCTCTCTTTCTCTCTACCTCTCAGCCAACTCCACATCTCCCTCAACTCTCTTTTGTTTTACTTTCTTCTAACCTCTAAACACCACCTTATCCTTAGAAGAAAAGAACTAGAACAAATATTTTGAGGAAGAGTTGTTCTTAAAGAGGTAAGTACATTTTTATCCTACCTTTAGCAATTTTAGTATACTTTTAAATGAATTTGGGTGTTTGCTTGAATCTTTGTGTATGTATATTGAAAATGAAACCCTTTAGAGAGAAAGTTTGCCATGTTTAGTTTGGTAGAAATTCATGCTTAAATTATGATATTTTCTAAGTTGAGAATTTAAAATGGTATGTGGTTTAGTTAGTTACTCAACATGAGGTGGAATGAAGGAAATGCATACATGATTGAATGTCTACTAGCATGATGTTGGATGATACCTCTAGTGTTGCTTATTTAGTGGTAAGAATCCATGTCTAAGTTTAAATACCTTGCTAAGAGTAAAGATTATTTCATGTGGTAAATTTGAATATTTGATATGAAGGAAGAATATGGTGTGATCAACATGATGAGTAAAGATGAAAATATGTTTGCTAGATTTTGACTTGGAGATGGAAAATGTTGGGTTTATGCATGCATATATTTCGGACTTAAGGTCTTCTTTGGGTGGAATTATTGATTTGATTATTGTGCTATGTTATGATGATATGCTTAAATATTTGGAGACATTAGATGCATATGAATGAGATGATTGCACTAGCACGATTGGTGGTTTTCACCTAAATCATTGGGTGAGTCATAATGGAAGAAAAAAAAAAGAAATGAATAAAATAATAAATTAAAGGACATAGGGTTTCGGCCAGGCTATGTTTGTAGGGTTAGAAAAATATATTTGAGTAGTTGAAATCGAATTGGAGTGCTTGGAGAAGAATTAGAGACGAAAAGCTAGGAATTTACAAAGGGAGGGTCTCGGCCCAACCCTAGTGGGAAGGGGCCAAGCACCCCTAAGTGTATAGGAGGCCCATTAAAAGTTTTTGGGTAGGAAATGAGTAGAATTGTGAAGTGCGAAACTTGTGAAAGAGCCTGACGCAGAATAAGCATTATGTTCGTCACATATTTCATATGTTCAGTGACATGAGTCTCACGTCTCATGCATATAGTACGAAAATCATGTTTTAAACATGTTTTTAAAAGAAAAGAAATTAATTAAAGTTTTAGAAGAACCCCAAAGGCTGGGTTGGGGTAGTGTCCCAGTGAAACTCCCTATTCACTCAGGAGTGATTAAGGTCGAGTGAAAGCCTTTGGGTCGACAAAGAACCGTCGGTAGACCATGTATGGCTCCAAAAGGTGTCCGGAGCGTGGTCGCACCTAAAGCTAGTGGGTGCATACAGGACGGTGTTGGCCTCGACCTCACCGATATATAAAAGTTTGTAGTCGCTCGGTGAGTGATCAATCGCCAAATGATGAAGAGCGCGAAAGGGCGCGAAACATAGGTATTTAGGTCTGATACGGTTGCCGGGTGCTACGGTAACTAGTAGGAACACGCGGTGCGTAGTGAAACTGTGAGGTGTCCAACAGAGATCATGACAAAAGATGGGCTTTCGGGCCATATATGATATGATAAGTGGCACCTAAGATAAGAAAAATGAAAAATATTTTCGAAAAGATGAATTTTGAAAGAAAACTCCATTGTTTTGTTTTCTGAGATTACGAACAAGCATATGAAAAGAATTTGAAAACAAAAAGAGAAATTTCAGGACATGGCATGAGTATGAGCATGTACACACCATAAAATCATGAGTCTCATAATGCATATAGTATAACTAATTGTTTGCTATTCATTTATCCGTATGCTTAAATTGCTTTAGTTATGATATAAATGTGCTTACTGAGATTTCTCCCGAAATCTCACCCTTGTTTATCTCTCCACTATCTTCTTTTTGGGACGACAGAAGTAGTTGCAGGTAATGACGACTTTGAAGAGTATGACCCTAGGGATGGTGCCTCGGATCCCCACGGGCCCGACTGAGTCCGTCACCTCTAAGCTAGTGACTCTTGACTACCTAAGTCGTTGGGCGGCAGAGTCACTACCCCTAGCTGCGTACGTGTTGGGAAATATACGCCCTACCGGGTGTTGTATAGTTCTCGGCATAAACGATTTCCTCCACATGAGTCGCCTATATGAGTCATCCTCCGGGATGAGTTGTGAGGTGGGACTGATCTTGGATTTGGACAATCTCCGTTATGGCCCAAACTTCAAGGAGATTAAGAAGGAACCGATGGTTTAAGAAGTGATAGCTGGAGATCCTTTATGCAGCTTTTGTATTTATATGCATATATTTTGGTCTTCCGTTGTTTTGGAAGAATGAACATTTATGAAGGATCCTTATGTTTATATTAATAGTAATGTAATATTTTGAGATGTTATTGTATTAAGCCATGTGATATATGCATAGAAAGGTTTGACCTTTTTTTCACTACGACAACCTAAAAAAAAAAAAAAAAATCTAGTACACTATAAGACGAGAGGTGAACTTCCCTGTGACGCTCATCCCCGACGTCACGGTTTGCGTACGATCCCAAGCGCAAGTTGGGGCGCCGATAGCTATACACCAATATTTCATCAAAGAAGACTAAAACAAATCTTCTAAGAAATAGCTTGAAAAGTTGGTTCATCAGCCCCTGAAATGTGGCTGGGGCATTAGTAAGCCCAAAGGGCATTACTAAAAATTTGTAACGACCCTTGTGGGTCCTAAAGGCAATCTTTTCAATATCCTCTTGCCTCATTCTAATCCGGTGATAATCATATCTTAAATCACGCTTGGAAAACAATTTTGCCCCAAACGATTCATCTAGAAGTTCATCGATAACTGGGATTGGAAACTTGTCTTTGATTGTAGCTTGATTTAAAGCCCTGTAATTGACACACATCCACTAGGACCCATTTGATTTCTTAACCAATAGAACTAGTGAAGAAAATGGCTTTGGCTTGGCCTTGCAACTCCAGATTTCAAAAGATCTTGAACTATCTTTTCAATTTTAATTTTTTGGTAATGAGGATACCGATAGGGCTTTACTGAGATGGATGTTGTTCATTCCTTAAGAACTATCTTATGATCAAAAGATCTTTGAGGAGGCAACCCTACAGGTTCGTCAAAAATAGCTTTAAACTCATCCAACAATTTTGTCACCTGTTGATGAGGAATCTGCTTAATAGAAGACTAATTTATTGGTACCATTTGCAACAACCAGCCTTCCTTCTAAACTATCTCAGACTTCAAACAACAACAATTCACTGCTGATTGCACTACCAATTTCTCAAACCCCAAGTCCTGGAGTGAAATCTTCTTGCTATTACACTCAAAGGACAGACATTTTTGTAAAATCCCAGTTAATAGGTCCCAATGTTCTTAACCATTGAATGCCTAAAACCATGTCACATCCTCCCAAATCAAGTACATGGAAGGGTATTGTGAATTTTGATCCCTGAATATTCACTGTCTCCACACAGTTTCACATACTCAGCACTTTATCTCCATTAGCTACCTTAACTTGTAAACTAATGTCATTCTGAATTCTTAACTTTGCAGATTGTACCACCATTGGATCCAGGAAGTTAAGAGTACTTCCTGAATCTACAAGAATCTCAATAGAACAAGATCCTAGCGTCCCAAGTAATCTCATGCACTTGTTATTGAGATAGCCAAAGATGGCATGAAGTGAAATTTCCAAGTTTTCTTGCTAATCACCCACTTGTTCAATTTGCAAAACTTTTTCAAACTGTAAAACTTCATTTTCCTGATGTTCAACCTCTTTAGATTGTAAGTAGTAAACTTTAAGATTCTTTCAAACATGTTGGGGATTCCATTTTTCCTCACAATGGAAACAAAGACCCCTTCTTCTTTTTTCATCCATACTCATAGAGAAGACCTTCTTAACTGGTGCAACGGGCTTATGCAAATTACTTGACTCCACAGAAGAATCAAGACTATCTTTACTAACTGTACTCGACCCATAATTTCTCCAAGGCTTCTTAGAACACAAAAGATACTCTTCTTGAATCTTTGCAAGCCCAAAAGCCGCATTAAGACTGACTGGGTTGAACATCCTGACAGGCAATCGGATATCATTTCTTAACCCACTCAAGAAACAACTTAACTTGTGCTTTCCTTGTAAGCCTTTCAACCTATTCGACAAGGCTTCAAACTGTGCCTTATACACATCAATAGTGAATGTTTGGTTAAGCTTAGTTAAGGCTTCCATTGGATTATCGTAAGAAGATGACCCGAACCTCACTTGTAAGGCCTTAATGAAAGAGTCCCAATTACAAAATAAGGCACTATCTAGAGCATCTTGATACCGTGTTAAAGCCTCAGCTTCCATATGATAAAAGGCAATTAGTAATTTCTGATCTGCAAGCATTTGATGATGATCAAAATATTGATTAGCTTTAAAAATACATTCCTCAGGATTACTGCCATTAAAATGGGAAAGCTTTAGCCTTATCCCGCGAGGAGGACCTCGAGAATTATTTCTAGCAACGTTATCATTTTGTTCACCCACTAAACCACGCAGCATATCATTGATAGATTCTATCCTGTCAAAAATTCCAAGAATGGCTTGGCTATGTTCCTTCAACTTCTTCCCTACATTTTTTTGTTGCTCTTGATTGTCTTCTTGCTGCAACTTTGAAACTGCTCCTCGCGTACCCTCTGCCATTGCCACAGTAAAGGACCGTCGGCTCTGGATACCAACTTGTAACGCCTAACTAAGATTGAGAGAGATGAATGAGAATGAGAACTATAATTGAAATGAAGACTCAAGAATGGCCCTGAGATCTTATTGAACTGAGAACTTTGAGGGGTTCTCTAACCTCCTAACAAATTCAGAAAGTCCCAACTGATTTCAACCACTTGGTATGCAGGTGTCTAACCCTATTTATATTAAGGAAATGCAGCATATTAATACAATTGTAAAACTCACTGTTTCGTTACATGGTAGCTCACTCTCAAATGATTCTAATCAACTAAACAACTCACTTTATTAAAATGACTTCTTATTACAAAACGATACTCGTTCAAGCCTTCAACTCCTGAACTATTAGAGTCATAGCATCATATGTATGTTTCCCTCTTCTCATCCTTGGACTCCAACGATCTATCGCATTTCAAATCATTCTGATTTTTTTTTTCTCAATAGAATCATTTTCATCACTTAATTTTATGATATATAAATCGGTACTGTAAGTATGGTATAACTATTAACACACCACTCATGATGGATTCTATTTATAACTTTGAAAAAAATCAAAATACCATTTTTTTTAACATAACTAATGTGGAGAACGTATAAATAAGTTTCAAAAATAAGATTAAGTTCTAGTTTGTTTTTATAAATAAGAAGAGATAAAAATTAAAAATTGAATAAAATATTGTTATAATATATATTTTTAATATAATTTTTTTTTTAGATATGAAAATTTTGAATTGTTTATTTTATTTTATATAAAAATTTGAAAAAATAATAATGATGAGATGAGATTTGATAAAATTATTTGTGAAAAACAAATCATGCCTAAGACTTATAAATAGGTTTTCTGTATGAGTACTTGAACAATACAATTTAGAATCATACAATTTGTTCCCAAACCAAATCTTCCATTCTAAATCCATATGTACAAAGGTACCATTAGTTTCTTCTGCTTTTCTGAACTTTCAAGTTATTTATAAATAAAAACCAGTTACTGAAAGGTGGATAAAAATCTTCCAAAAAAAAAAGAAAAAGGAAAAAGAAGGGCGGATAAAAATAATTCGTTCAAATGGGAGTAAAAGTGGGCTGGGTGGCTATCATTCTGCTATAATTTAACTTAAATCCGACAACAACCCATTGCAGCATCGTAATTGGGCTTGATGGATAGGAAACAAAGCTTGAAATGATAGCTAAAGATTGGGCCATGTTCTTCCATTACGGGCTAAATGCCTTCATTATTACAAGTGGCTGGTGCAAAATTACAGACTTTTAATTTTAGACTGGAAATGATAAATGTATTGGTGTATTTATAAATAGCGTACAATTGTTTAAAAATAAAAAAAAATAAATATATATGAGACTCATATAAAAAAAAATTAATTTTTTTAATAGTAAATCTTACTTTTTTTTTAAGCGATTGTATTTCACTTGTAATTTCATAATTGTATGTACTATTATTCTACTTTAAAATATTAAAAGGCCTTTCGATACGTCTAAAATCGATTATTCTATATACAGTTGAATTATATACAGTCGATGTGCAGTCGCTGACAGCATGTTTGATTATTAAAAAGATAAAAAATAAAGATGGATATAAGAAAGAAAGAAACAAAATGTACACTCAAAGGCTAAAACAAAGCTCGGCAATCTTCGTCTTCCCGCTCACCAATCGATTGCATGTAGCCTTTTTTATTTTGGCATCACAGAGAGTTGAGAGCTTCAGAGCCTTTTTAAACAGTCCCTTCCTTCTCTTAGAGAAAGTCACCTGCCGTGTCGTGGTGTTGTTGATTATCTTGATCTGAATTTTCTTTCTTGTCATTTTCCCAGAAAAATCATCGACGCTTCATCAAACCCACCAAATAGTCACTCTATACGAGTATTCGATAAAAGAGTTATGTGTTGAAATAAAAAACGATACTTGCACTGAAGAGGGATGATTTTTATTTCATAAAAATTTAATCGAAGTGAATCCTAAAAGGAGAAGCTGTAATGATGCTAATCATTAAGAAATGAAAATCAAAACATAAGAAAGAAATCAAGAAATGATCTTTTACTCAAACACAATTTTGCATCAAATAAAGTTCTCTTTTTCACAAAGTATACATCATCGAGATAAAAATAGATGGAAGACCGATCTTTGGAATTGTTTCCTTCATACGCCTTTGGATGGACCCAGAGGAGCTTTTTGATTTTTACTGATTCGGCTTCAAATTTTCAAGAAACAACTTCCAAATCTAAATATTTTTACTGATTCATCCTTAAAATCTCCACCCTGCACGGCATTGTCCTTGTAGGCACCTGCCTCACGTTAGCTAACATTAATCTCGATTAGCTTAGAAATGGTTTTCTCCCTTGTTTGTATACTAATGTCTCGTTTAAATTCAGAAACGAGATGAGATAGTTAAATTGAATTGAATTGATTTGATTTTTTAATATTTTTATTATTATTTTAGAATTTAAAAAAATTGATTTGGAAATTAAAAAAATTGTATTAGAATTTAAAAAAACTTGATAAAATTTATATTTTATATAAAAATATAAAAAAGTATAATGATGAGTTAAGACAAACTCATATCGTCTTCGAATAAAAATAGAACCCAAGAGGTGCAGCTTCATTTTGGGTGTCAATTTGTGTATAGCCAGTTAAAGTTGCTTTCTTGATTGTGAGATGGTGGGCTTCGATCCCAGGGAAAAAAGGGAAAAAGAAGGATAAAATTCAAGCTACCCTTCACACGAAAAGTCAATTAATCTAGCAAATCCCTGTAAGTCTGCTAGGGATAAAGCATTGTCGTAAATGAAAAACGAAGAGAGAGATCCACTACAAGATATAAGAGATTTTCGGCACTTGGAAAGTACCGCAAAAAGTCCCTCAAGTGCTGTAATTAAATATTTGCGACGTTCTTTACTCTGACACACGTTGGACGCCACAGAAATGCAACCCTTGCGTTGCTGCGTCGTTTTCCCAAAAATGTCACGCGCTTATTTGCGACGTTACATAAACGCCGCAAATAATTGAATAACGGCTGCAAATGCCATCTAAAATGGGTTTTGAAAAAGTCGTAAAACACATTAGAGGCGCTTGGAACTCGCCGAAAATAGTCATAAATTTGCCGCAAAGTCATCTGCTTATTTTTCAAGAAATTAGTTTATCTGACGCTAAACCTTTTTCGCGTCACATGTTATTTGTCGTAAACACGTATTTTCGACACTTTGTTTCCCATTTGTGATGACTAAGAATCGCCGTAAATAGTTAATTACAAAATATATAAAAAAATAACTAGAGAAACTGTATGGCTTTCATAGCCTAAAAGACTAAAATGTACAAAAATTTGAAGCAATACATTACTAAGGGTAGCTCAATAAACTGTATGGATATACCTCATTGGAAGAAACCATCATACTATTTTTTCTCTACCCCAAGTGAGTTGGGTCTACTTGAGCCATTAATCAAGAAGATATTTAGGCAGTTCAATAAACTGACCATTGGATATAAGTATCACTCACCAAACCTAAATTTAGACCAAATCATTTAACCTAAAACAAGCTAGAAGCATATACACGACTCTAAGGAGGGGAAACCGGTTACCTTGAAGAATCTATCCTCTTATGCCTAAGGTTTCGCCCCTCTCCCATCTATATATATATATATATATATATGTAGTGGCTTCTCTTAATCTCCTTTATCAATAACACACGACTAGCTTGAGAGAAAACAAAGAAAAGCCTTCCTAAAAGCCTTGAATCCCCAAACACTATCAAAGTGAGTTATGGAGTAAGTTTGAAGAGAAATTTGCAAGAGCTTAGTTCAATTACCACTTCAAGCTTAGGAGAAACTAGTAAGTGCACAACTTAACTTAATCTTGATATAAAATGAGTGATTTGATAATTAGATCATGTTTAATACTTGTTTGATCTTAAACTATATGTTGAAATGAAAGCTACTATGTTTTGAATTAGTTTTTGTTATGGAAAGATGCTAAGAAAAATTGGAAGAACTTAGAATTATATTCTAATAAGTAAAAATAGAGTTTGTGTAGAAAGGGAGTTTGTTATATGTTGAAAAGAATGCCTAAACCAATACTTTGCTTAACCCTTACTCGATGTTTGGTTCAAGCAAGATGTAAGCAGAAATCTAGCTCGATCCTCGCTCGACGTTTGGCTCGAGCGAGATTTAGGCAGAAACTTGACTCGACCCTTGCTCGACGTCTCGCTCGAGCGAGATTCTCCTGTTACCTGAATCCAATATTTTTTTGTATCCAATGAATGAGATTTAATATAAGGATTATATGTTAAATGCAAATGTATAATTTATATGTTATGAATCCCATGAGATATGCATTTAAAAGTCTAAGGTTATGAGCATATTGCATATGTGTCGTCATAAGTCATGACATCCATTTTATGAAAAATCTATATTACATGTCGTCGCGTAAATATTGTCATAAGTCATGACGAGCAATTAAGAATTAAGAATAAGAAAACTTAAAAGTTACATTACGATAGGGACGGCGATACGTAACACTTGTTGTCGACGCCCCAACCCATGCTTGAGATCGCACGTGAATAGAAGCATCGGGGATGAACAACACAAGGAAGTTCACCACTCGTCATATCATACATTTACGTTTTTTTTTTGAAAACGTCAAGTAAAGATTATCGCAGCGAAATAAAAAGGTCAAGCCTCCTATAACATGCATCACATGGTTACGCTATGGATCCCAAACATAATATTAAACACAGCCAGGATTTAATCATTACATAACTTGTCCAAGAAACCAAAATAGTGCTTCCCACATGCGGGAAGACTTTACCAAAATCATTAATACAGGGCATCAAAATACAGTATGGGTCTTAACATTGCCCATATGTTCATCCGACGGGTTCCTTCTTCACTTTCTTAAGGTTCGGGCCCCAGCGACGCCGATCCAAATCCAGGCTAGGCCCTACCTCACATATCGCCCTAGAAGGCGTTCCAAAAATACGCTCTAAGTGAAGGGACTCGTCAACTCCTAGTACTAAACAACACCCTGAAGGGTATAGACCGACAGAACTGTACATGGTCACCTTTAGTGACTCCACCTCCCACTGACCCGGGCGGTCAAGAGTCACCGGCCCCCTAAGGGCGGCCTCAATCGGACCCTCAAGGGTCCGATGCGTCATCACCGGGGTCGTACCCATCTGATCCGTCCTCACTTGCAAGTACTTCTATCATTCCCAAGAGGGAAGGATAGTAGGGATATAAAGAGTGGGGTGAGATTTCGGGAGAAATCTTAGCAAGTACATCTATACTTTAATGAAAGCATTTTAGGCATATAGTCAAGTGAAAAACAAATAAATTTCTTACGTATGCACTAACATGGGACTTATACTTAGACTGATGCACATGCTCGTGACAAAAATTCATCTTTCTTTTCCTTTTCTCAATTTCCAAAACATACTTGTTCAAATCGCATAGCAAAGCTTCTTTAATGCATATTCTTTCGAAAGACACTTTGTTCAAAAACTTTTCGTCTTTTCTTATCTTAGGCGCCACTTATCATATCATATCATATATGGCCCGAAAACCCTTTTCTTTTCATCATGACTTCTTATTGTGGACACCTCACGGTTCCCCTATGCACCATGTGCTTCCCATTAGTTACCGTCACACTCGGCGACTAAGTCGACCTAGGTGACTACGTTTCGCGCCCTTTCGTGCTATTGATCACTCAGGGATTTCTCTCCGAGCAACTACAACCTTATCAGATGGTGAGGCCTAAGCCAACACCGCTTATAGGGCACCCACTAGCATTAGGTGTGACCACACTCCGGACACCTTTTGGAGCCATACATGGTCCGCCGACTGTTCTTTGTCGACCTAGGGGTCTTCACTCAATTTAAACACTCCTGAGTGAACAGAGAGTTTCACTGGGACACTTCCCCGTCCCAGCCTTTGGGGTTCTTCGAAAACTTTTAATTTATTTCTTTCAAAAACATACTTTTCTCAAAACATAGACTTTCGTGCTTATGTATGGGATATGCAACTTTTGACTTTGTGAATGCAAAACTCGAGGCGAACTCGAGTACACACATTTGGCCGTTCTTCCTTCAAAATCTACTTCCTCTTAACTCGTACTTATGCATAAACACTCAAACAAGTGTACTAGGGTAAATGGGGTGCTTGGCCTCCACCCTTAGGGTTTGGGCCGAGACCCTACTTTGTCTCCCTTTGATGTTCTCTTCTTCCATTCATCTCCCTAACACCATCTAGCCTTAGTGCAATATTTAAAACAATTTCCTATCCCTATAAGGGGTCAAACCCGAAACCTATAGCTCTCCATTTTGTGTTTTCTTTTCTTAGCCCTTCAAAGCTAGGGTTCTACTTGAATATTCTATGCGAAATCGAATCCATACATGTCATTCTCCCAATATACATACTTCTACTTCTCCAAAATATCCAAACATGAATATTGAATAAATAAAGAATTTTAAAACTTCAAGATTTTCACTTCAAGAAATTCCTCCAAAACATAACTCCACAAGCATGCATTTTTTTATAACCATCAAGTAACAATAACATCAATATCTTCCAAGATCAATATAACTAGTTTCCATCAAAACTTTATACATGTTCATCCTAGCATGGCATTTCTATAGGCAAGATATTTTCAACTAAAAATCAAGATACTTCTTCAAGTAACATATATGCATATATCCATATTCACCAATACTCAACTAACTTAACAACCTCATACATGCTTTTCCTCATCAAACCACCAAGATCATCAATCATCTCATAACTCTTTAATCAACAAGATTATAAGTCCTACACATGGATCCTAATTAAAATGACATTTCTACTCTCAAAGTTTTCATGGCAATGCTAAGCAAGTAACCAAACAATATAAGCATATACAAGCATATACAAGCATGTACACACATTCAAGCACATTCACTCCAAAATATACAAAGAATGCTAAAGATAAAGTAAGGATATACTTACAAGTCTTCCTAGCTAGCTTATATAATTTCTGAAAATAAAAAAAATACCTAGTTAGATCATGCTAAAAGTTTATCATTTTCAAAAGAAAGGTTTCCTTTTTGAAAGGTATGAACATAAGGTTCTCCTTCATGCTTCTAGGTTTCATTTCAAAGCAACTAGGTTACTTACCTCTTCTGGACTTCTTCTCCTTCCACAAACACTATCTTCTTCTCCCTCTTAGTTTGGAGTGTTTAGGTATCTAAGTGGTTGTCGGCGCCCCAGCTTGCGCTTGGGTTCGTACGCAAATTGCGACGCCGGGGACGAACGTCACAAGGAAGTCATCCCTCATCTTTACGTGTGAGAGCCTCGTTTTAAGTTATAGTAAATAAATTTTTTGTTTTTTACTTGCAGTGGAAAAAGGTCAAGCCATAAACAATCGACGAAACGTTACGTTCGTCGCACATCACATGGTTAACGAAATAAAACCCAAATTAAACATCACATTCATATACATATATCAAAGCTAGAGTCACCAATGTAAACAGTTTTATACAAAAGTACTTCCCAAAACAACGGGAAGATTTTTCCTCAAAATACATCGGCGAATACAAAATAAAGATAATGCCAATCCACTCCTCCTTCCGCCAACCCTACTAATAGGCGGGTTCTTCTTTTATCTTCTTAAAGTCTGGGCCATAACGAAGGCTGTCCAGACTCAGTCCTGGGCCTACGTCACACATCATCCTAGAGGATGACGTAAACAGGCGTCCCATGTGGAGGAGCCCATCAACTCCTAGCACCAAACAGCACCCCGTAGGGCGGAGGTCGTCAAAAAAATACGTCGCCATAGGAAGCGACTCTGCCGCCCACTGACCCAACAGGTCTAGGGTCACTGGCCCAGCAGTATCAGTCTTAGTCGGGCCCATGAGGGTCCGACCCATCTTCTCGAGAGTCGTAATCCGGGGATCCATCATGTTCTGCAATAACTTCTATCATTCCCAAGAGAGCGATAGTAGAGATAATAAAAAGGGGGGGTGAGATTTCGGGAGAAATCTCAGCAAGTATAATAACACTTAAACCAGAACATTTCCAATATACAGATAAGTGAACAAAACATTCGTAACTAATGCACATGCAATGAATGACTGACTCATGCACATGCTCATGAAAACTTTTAAACAGACTTGCTTCTTTCAGAATTCTTTTCATAAAACTTTCATACAGATTTCTTCTTTCAGACTTCTTTTCATATCATTGCTTTTCAAATCATTTCTTAAAAACATTTCATATCTTTTATTCTTTCTTAGGCGCCGCTTATCTTAAACAGATCTTTTCTTATGGCTCGAAAGCCCATCTTGTCATGACTTTTCACTTAACATGTATGAGACACAACACGGTTCCCATAAGCACCGCGTGTTCCCTGCTGGTTACCGCATCACTTTAATGTGAGTGTGTCTTATAACTTTAAAACGGCAGGTCCTTACACCTTATCCGTCCTTGGCACCCACCAGCGTTAGGTGCTACCGCGCTCCGGACACCTTTTGGAGCCATACACGGTCCGCCGACTGTTCTTCGTCGACCCAGGGGCTTCCACTCGACTTTAGACACTCCTGAGTGGACAGGGAGTTCCACTGGGGCACTTCCCCGTCCTAGCCTTTGGGGTTCTTATAAAACCTTACTTCTTTTCTTTTCTTTCAAAAATTCATATCTTTTCTTTTCTTTTCTTTTTCTTAAAAACATCTTGGACTTTAAAAACATACTTTTCATGACTTATGCATGGGACATGCAATGCTCACTTAATTTCATGCAAAACTCGAGACAAGCTCGAGTGCATTCACATTTCATTTTCTTTTCTCCCTCTTTGGGATAACTTCACAACTTCCTACTTAGTCATCATGTTCTATACCCAAAATTGGGCCTAGGATTGAAGTGGGGTACTTGGCCCATCTCCAACCCATCATGGCCGAATCTTCCTAGGGAATTCCTAGGGCTTTCCTTCATCATTTGACTCCAATTATCCTCCACAATTTAAAAGTGTTAAATTAAAACATATACCATCCTTAGAAAAAGGGGTAACCGAAACCCTCTAATCCACTAAGTAGACATTTTCATCGCCAAACTTAAATATTTCTAACTTCCTTCCTTCACCTTTCTAACTTGGGAAATTCCTTCCATTAATCTATTCAAAGTTTCCTTTTCTATAAGTTTCTTCTATAAGCTCAACTAAATAATTCCACCACAAAGCAATATACTTTAATCTTCTAATCTCAACCTTAAATATCATGAAATTCCAATTAAACATTACTAGTCATCATGCACAAGTGGTTACTTCTTTCCATATGCAAGTATACACCAATTCGATTCATACCAATCATGTATTTTATTCCCATGTCCATTTTCATTTCCTCAAGATAATATTTTCCTTGAATAAATCAATTTCATTACTAATTTCCTCAAATAAACTTTATCTTAGCAACATCAAATTTAATACTTAACACTAAGATCCATCATGCATCAACTTCATCATTTCATATAATAATCATGCTTTTCACTTCTTTTTGCAACTAATACTTGATCCATCATCTCTACTCACATTCTAAGCTTATTTCATCATACAAGTTTACACAAGAATATTCATATCAAAGACAAGTAAAATCAATTCAATCCAAACATGGCAATACAATCATTAATCCAACAAACATGATCACCTCACTATATACAAGAATTGTTAAGGAAAAGGTGAAAGTATACTTACAATATTCCTATTAGACTTTTGATTAAAATCTGAAAATACACATATGAAATCTCTTATTAGACTAGCTATAAACACAAAATTTAAAGGAAACCCTATTTCCTTCTAACCAAAACAAAGTGTCACATGTGTGTGTATGTTTTTCCTAAGCTTGCATGAATTTAGTCACTAACCTTCTCCAATGAATTGATCACCTCAATACTCTTGATTTTTGGCTTCACTACTATAGGATTCTTCAAATTATGTGGTGAAAGGAGAAGAAGCAAAAGTAGAAGTGGCTTGAGTAGTTTTGGCCGAGAGGTGAAAAGAGAATGAGATAGGAGAGTGTTTGCATGTGTCCAAGTGAAATGAGCTAAGGGAATTGCATATGGGGTCACACGGCCAACTCTCTTTCCTAGGGTCTTTGGTACACTTTTTACCATACTTAGGTATGGCCAATGATAGATTGAGTGATTGACAACTCTAGGCCATTCCAAGATCAAATCTTGGCCATGCCATGGTGGATTCTCCTTTCTCCTTCTCACTTGCTATGGCCAGCGGCTTCTTGGAGTGTTTAGCACCCATTTTCTTGCTTTTCACTCCATCATCATTCCCCTATCCTCTCATGTGTCCATCCAAGTGATCTCAAAGCCATGCTTTTTGGAATTTGAGCAAAGCATGATCCGGCCAAGCCAAGCCTCCACCGAAACCCACTTTGTCCATTTTCCTAGTTTTTGTCATTTCCATCACCTACACCTACACCATACCCCTCTTCACATCACCATACTTTCTTACACATGTACCTTATTCACTTACACACTCCTCCCCTTTGTCCTATCACTTGTTGGTGGCCATACCCCATGAGATCCTCCAAAGGTACCCCACGGGTTGCCTTCACCGAAACCACCTTGCTCCTTTCCTCCATGCTTCTCTTCATGCCATTTGTCACTTCCCTACACACCATGATCTCAATTGGCAAGTCAAGGAATGGTGTCTTGTACCTCCAAGATTCCATGGTAGGAAATCACTCCATTAGATCCTACACTTAATCCTACATGGCATGTATCCACCTACTAGTCAATCTCCACCAACTAGGATTTTCCTACAAGTATTTGGATAATTTTCTAGGATTTTTCTCCAAGTGACATGTGTCTCTACTATGGGATGATGGGCCATGGGCTCATTCTATGGGCTTTTGGGCTCACCATTGCTCTCTTGGCCCATTTACTTGATCCATTCCTCAAAAGTCTCATTCCTAAGCCCATCTCTTCAAAGCCTATTTTATTCTTTTACAAATTACCACTAATCTTGTGTATTAGCATTTAATTAACTAATTAAATTAAGATGAAGATTTTTAGGGCTATTACAGTGGTGAAAAGAAGTGAAACGAGGTGGAGGGAAATGAGGAGTGTGCCGTGAGGTGCAAAGTGAGAGATGTGTGTGTGTATCCGAAATGTGCAAGCCAAAAGGGTGAGGGAACTAGGCCATTCGGCCAAGGCATTTTGCTAGCTCCCAGGCCACTCATTCCCCTATGTTTGAGTGACTTGTGATGGGCTTGAAAGACCCTTGAGTGACTCCCATCACTTGATCACATCAACCCTAATCTATCCCATCCTAGGTTTTGGAGATTTGCTCCCCTTTTTCTTTCCTCATGGCCGGCCACTCCTTCTAGGGTTCCAACCCCTTTCCATCACCTCACATCCTCTCTTGTTTCCCCAACAATCCCCTCACATGTCATTCAAATGGATTTGAGAATCCATTTTTGGGAAAACACCCAAAGGGGTTTCGGATTCCCCATCCTCCATTCGAATCCTCTCTTCATCTCACACTCCTTTCTATTTTGTCACATGCTTCTTCCACCAACCAATCACCTCACATCTCACACAAGCTTGTCATGTCACTCTTACACAAATCCTCATCTAGATTTGGTAGCAAAAGAAAGTCAAACAAGGGGGAGGGGATTTGGCTAAGGCATGTCCGAAACCCTCATCCCTTTCCTTCTACTTTTTGTTCCATCATCTCCCATCCCATGTCACTTCTTCTTACACCTCATGTCTCATCCAATCTTACACCAATCCTACACACATCGTTCATGTCCTTTCTTCTATATTTGGAAAAGTTTAGGTGAAAAAGCCCTAAGTCTATTCGGCCAAGCCTCCCTACCGAAACCCTCAATTCCTTTCTGATCTCCAAATCTTCTCAAGTCCTTTTCACATCATTTTACTAGATATGGTAGGATCCTATGTTGACTTATTTGGCAAAATCCTACACCTCACATACTTATCTAGGTAGGAAAAGATGGAAGATTCCACTCATGTCTTTTCTTTCCTTTCTCTAACCAAAACAACTAGTCAACTAGCTCACCTACTAGCATTTTCTTTTCTCAACTACTAGTCTTGACTCAAATTACTAAACTTTTCCTAGCTTGACATGTGTCATCAAGCATGGGCTTGGGTTGACTAGTGGGCTTCCTTTCATGGACCTATAAGCTTGCTTTCCCCCACTTAGGCCCAAAACTCTTGTCATGGCCTTAAGGCCCTTAAACTCCTAAGTCTATCTTCTTAAGGCTTTAGCCACTAATTTGCCTAAGTCACTAAGCCATACGTGTATAATTAAATAAAATAAAATACGATAATTTTGGGGTCATCACATCCTCCCCCACTAAAAAAAAGATTTCGTCCTCGAAATCGCTAAGGCATGCACAAGAAGATAAATAATGGGTGGGTTTTTTTTTTTTTTTTTTTTTTTTCACGCATACACATATATAGAAATATACCTCTTGTGCTAGTGGCGGTAGATTCCTCCGAAGAAGAATAGGTGGGTACGTCTTCCTCCTCGGTCACAGAGTCCTGGGAGTGGTAGAACACTGCATCCACGTCAGGGTCATAGTACATGTTCACACTCAGCTCATTTATCCTACGAGTGATTTCTTCCTTGGTCTCTATTCGGGCACTCCTTCCTCTCTTAGTCTAATGCGGTCCTCGGAATTATTAGAAAAGTTCAGAGGCTCTAAATTCGGTTCACTCGCCTCACCCCGAATCATCCTACGTAATTGTCTTCTCTCGCTCTCAACCAACTCCTAGGTGGTTGTCGTTCTTCGTGAGGTAGCGTTCGACGAGGGACGAGTGCTCCTCTACGAGTTATGCTCATAACATGGGTGCGGTGCCGCTTGTATTGTTTCGAGCGCGCTAATCCCTGTACTCTCATCCTTTCACCCCTTCTGCGCATTATCCTCTGCCTATTTTCCCTTATTTCTCTCATTTGAGCTATAGTGGCTACAGACATACGGGGGTTTCTTCTAGTTCGGGCCATTTCCTGATTCAAATTCATAAGTTACTATAGGTCCAAGGAGTAGTCAGACAATTACAGACAATATCATCGCAAAGCATGCATACATCCATACAAGTACACACATATCATTGTCATCACTTTCTAAAAGACACAAAAAGTTCAAACAAAAGGGCTATAGACATATCAATTGTTTACAAACAAATGAGGGTATTTAGCCCTCATGAGATCTTCGCGTTCCCACGTCGCTTCTTGGAAAGTGGGGTTATTCCATAACACTTTAACTATCGAAATCTTTCGATTCCTCAATTCTTGTTCTTTGTAGTCTTCAATTTGAGTTGGCCATTCTTCGTAAGTCAGGTTAGGACGTAGTTCGATACTTTCTGGGTCCATAACTGTTCCCGGTCCTCCATTTAGACTCTTCTTCAGTGGATACATGAAATACATTGTGAACCCCTTGTAAACTCATGGATAAGTCCAAACGGTAAGCCACCAATCCTACTTTCTCAAGAATCTCATAGGGGCCTACGTATCACAGACTTAATTTTCCTTTCTTGCCAAATCGAGTCACTCCCTTCATGAGTGAAATCTTTATATATACCCAATCGCCAACTTCGAATTCCAAGGGTCTTCGACGCCGATCTGCGTAGCTCTTTCGTCTGCTCTGTGCTGTTTTCATTCTTGCCTGTATCAGTTCCACTTAAGCTCGGACTTCTTGTAAGTATTCAGGCCCTAATACACAACTCTCATCGACTTCGTCCCAGTACAGAGGTGATCAGCATTTTCTGCCATACAGAGCTTCATAGGGTGCCATTTGGATAGTAGCTTGAAAGCTATTATTGTAGGCAAATTCTACCAAAGGCAAAAGACTTTCCTAGTTATCGCGCGAATCTAGTACGCATGCTCGCAACATATCTTCTAAGGTCTGAATTGTCAGTTCTGTTTGACCATCAGTCTGTGGGTGATAGGCACTGCTGAACTTTAATTTCGATCCCATCATCTTTTGTAGATTTTGCCAGAAACGGGATGTGAATTTGGGGTCTCGATCTGAAACAATCGTTTTGGGCACGCCGTGCAGGCGCACTATTTCCTTCACGTATATTCGTGCCAATTTCTCAATGGAATCTATATTGGCTATTGGCAAGAAATGTACACTTTTAGTCAATCTGTCGACTATTACCCAGATTGTATTTTTTCCTACCGATGTTCTTGGAAATCTCACTACGAAGTCCATAGACATGTTCTCCCATTTCCATTCCGGAATCGGTAAGGGTTGTAACATTCCAGCCGGACGCTGATGTTCGGCTTTAACTAGTTGGCATATCGAGCATTTGGCTACAAACGTAGCCACATCCTTTTTAATGCCTTCCCACCAGAATTTCTTCTTCAAGTCTTGGTACATCTTGGTGCTTCCTGGGTGAGCTGTATAAGGGGTGCAATGAGCCTCCCTCATAAGCTTTTCTCTGAGTTCTGGATCGTCTGGTATCACTGTCCTCTTCTCAAAGCATAGTGTCCCATAATCTGATATTGTAAAGTGAGGTGATCCCTGCCTTTCTAGCAGTTTCTGTCGAATCTTTTCCAATTTAGCATCCTTTCATTGCCTTTCTTTTATTTCATCTTCAGTCAGAGATACGATTTCCTGTGTCGCTAGTAGCATCACCCTTTGGGGTAGGCCCTTAACCAGCATATCCCGCATAGCTGTCAGTGTTGGTGATTCTTCTATCCTCGTCTTTCGACTTAATGCATCAGCCACCACATTTGCTTTTCCTGGGTGATACTTGATTTCACACTGAAAATCACTGATCGTCTCAACCCATCTCCTTTGTCTCATATTCAGATTCTTCTGACTGAACAGGTACTTCAAATTCTGGTGATCGGTATATATCTCACACCTTTCCCCATACAAGTAGTGTCTCCAAATTTTTAGCTCGAACACTATTGCTACCAATTCCAGGTCGTGTGTAGGGTAATTACATTCATGATCCTTATGCTGTCGGGATGCGTAGGCAACTACTTGTCCCTCCTGCATCAGGACACATCCCAGACCCATTTTTGAAGCATCACTGAATATCATGTACGGTTTGTGAGGTTCTGGCAGAGATAGTACTGGTGCCAACGTTAGTCTCTTCTTGAGCTCTTGAAAACTCTGTTCACACTTATCGCTCCAAGCATACTTGGCGTTCTTCTTAGTCAACGCTGTCAGAGGACCAGACAGCTTAGAAAATCCTTCCACGAACCTCCTGTAGTAACCTGCTAGTCCGAGGAAGCTTCGTATCTCATGAGCGTTTGTCGGTCTCTGCCATTCCATCACCGCTTCTATTTTTGCTTGGTCCACCGCCACTTCTTCACTGGAAATGACATGACCCAGAAACTTGACTTCTCGAAGCCAAAACTTGCATTTACTAGGCTTGGCATATAACTGATGCTCCTGCAGAGTACTCAATACAGTTTTCAGGTGCTCTTCATCATTTCGAGAGTATATTAAGATGTCGTCAATGAACACCATGACGAAACTATCCAGATACTGTCGAAAAATCCTATTCATTAGGTCTATGAAGGCTGCTGGAGCATTTGTCAGTCCGAAAGGCATAACTAAGAACTCAAAGTGTCTATAACGAGTTCGAAAGGCAGTTTTGGGTACATCCAGTTCCATGATTTTTAATTGATGGTATCCTGATTTGAGATCAATCTTTGAAAACACCGTTGCTCTTTGTAATTGATCTAGCAGATCATCTATCCGTGGTAACGGATACTTGTTCTTGATAGTGACCTTGTTGAGGTCTCTATAGTCGATACACATCCTCATCGTCCCATCCTTCTTCTTTACAAATAAAACTGGAGCTCCCCATGGTGACGAACTAGGTCGTATGAATCCCTTTGCTAGTAACTCCTCTATCTGCACTTTCAATTCCTTGAGTTCCATCGGCGCCATTCTATATGGTGCTTTATGGACCGGTGCCGTAGCAGGTTCCAATTCGATGGCAAACTCTGTCTCGCGATCCGGAGGTAGTCCAGGCAAATCCTCCGAGAATATTCGAGGGAAATCTTGCACCACTGGGATTTCTTCAATACTCTTCGATTCTTCTATTACATTTGAGGACAACAGCAAATGTTCTCTCCTCCCCTTTCATACTTTTGATTGCTCTTCTTGCCGTCACAATAAAAGGAACCGAGCTAACCGTTTCTCCTGCATAACGCAACTCTGGTTCTCCTGGCAGCTCAAAGGTTATCTCCTTTTTGTGACAGTCAATCTTGGCGAAATGCTTGGATAGCCAATCCATCCCCAGTATCACGTCAAATCCCAACAGATGGAAAACTATCAAGTTGGCATCCAATCGTATCCCAGCAATCTCTAAAGGACAGTTCCTTGCTAGCTGCTGGCAACCTATCGTTCTTCCGTCCGGGAGGGTTACCAGTACTTTCTGATCTAAGGGTTCTACTTCTAGCTTACACTTTTGCATGCAATTATAGGAGACGAAGGATCTCGTTGCTCCAGAATCAAACAATGCATACACTATGTTACGCCTTAGAATGATCTCTCCTATAAAAATTTTCTATTATCAATAAACTAATAAAAACCTTTTCGTAATTTAAAACAAGACAAGGTCGAGTCTTTTACCAGTAATAATGCCTGCATTAATGGCCTCCTCGTCTTCCATGTCCACTTCTCCCGAGGCAAGGGCATACACTTTGGCTTTCACGGGGGTCTTCGCTTTTTCTCCTGGTAGCGTAGTCCCGTTAGCGACCATCTGGGGGCAGTCGCGGATGCATGCACATATTTTCTGACGTGAAATAAGAGATTTGTAACTTAAGATTACAAATCATAATGCTTTAATTTACGTTAAATCTCAGGCGTAAATTTGGGCGTTACACATAACATCAACATGTAAGTCTAAGACAATGGTACCATACAATGAGTTGCAAATGAACATATATTTCGATAGGTTGTGTTGCAGAAAAAGTCGAGATGAAGCAAAAAAATATATGAGGCAAACAAACCAAACTCTTGGAGCTTTTTTGATCCCATAATGAAGTTTACATACAAATGAGTAATGCTATATATGGACCAGTGTATCCAAGGGGTTGCTGCATAGAAGTTGGGTTTGGTTGGCAAGTCTCCCAACCTTTAACAACAACAACAACGAGAATAAATGGAACACAAGCAATTATTAAGGATGCATGATAAGGTTTCAAAGAAATTATATAGTCCGAATTATCCATCTTATTGAACCCCATTTCAATGAGTCCGAGCTCCATTCAGCTTTATTGTTTTACTCAAGAGTTTTTAGGTATGAAAATTGATGGTAAACACCTTTGTTTGCTAGATATTGCAATAAACACAATCAACAAACTTGCCTCCTTGATCACTGTAGAACACAAAAATTTTAACCAACCTAGCAATATTGATCCTACATATTTGCAAAAAATGTCAGCTTGTGCCATAAAAGGGAAGAACCAAGTAAAGTTGGATTAATGATCATCAACATATATGGCATAAAAGTGAGATTTCTTTCTAGATAGAATAAGGTTGGACCCCATAAATCACAATAGGTTTTATAAATTATAAATAGAGTTTTTATTTCATTATTAGTTGAAAAATGGAAGCCTCGGCCATGATTCTCCTATGTGATATCTTCAATAAATGGCTGAAGAGACATCTTGATTGGAACTAGAAGACAATAGGCCATCAAAACTAGGATAGGGTTACAGAGAGTCAGGTATATGATCAAGCTTATTGATATGATCAAGCTTATTGCCATAACAGAGAGTCAAGTATATGATCAAGCTTATTGATATGATCAAGCTTATTGCTAATACGTTTAGTAGCAACTATGTTTGGAAATCATTCAGTATCTTGACTATCAGTATTGATGACAACACTAAGTTGTTTTGGAACGTTGCCTTCATTGAAGGAATGGTTTGTGTTGCCCATATGACTAACACAAGAGGGGGGTGAATTTGGTTATATTTAAAAAATTAATAGTTATAAACCAAATATACAACATAAAATATAAACAGAATATGAAGCAGTAGGAAATATAAAGAGTAAGGGTAAGAAGAAGTAAACTCAGTATTTTAACAAGGTTCGGCCCCACCGCCAACGTCCTTGCCTCAAGCTACCTCTTGAGGATCCCAAATTCACTATTCAATCTCTTTCAGGTGGAGATAGAAACCTATTACACATTTGAGCAACACCGCTACAAAGAATCCATGTAGAATACCCTCTACACTTGCAATCACCTCACACTTGGTGATTCAACTATTCCCTGTGTAGAACACCTTCTACACACACAAGAGTTATACGCACCCTCTTACAAATAAAAGAGCTGATAGTGGGTAGATTATCAGAGTACACTCCTCAATGAGTGAAATAAGAACAATACAGCACAACCTATATATCTCTCAAAATGAATAAGGATTAAGGCACAAAACTTAGAGAAGAGAGAATGAAGGCTATGAGAAAATGATGCAAAACTTAGCAATTGATGTGTAAGCTCTTGTTGTGATTTTTGTAAAACTCAAGTGAGCTATTTATAGGCAAATGAGTCTTCATATTCAAATTTGAAAAAGGTTCACATATCAAATAAGAGCACTATTCACTTTTCAAAAGATTCAAATAAAAATATCTCCTTTTTATATTTGTCAAAGATAACTTCATTCATTTTTCAAAAAAATCAAACCTAATCTTTTATGTTTCATACATGAAAAAATGAGCATGATTTATTTTTTAAACCAAATCATTTTCTTTTTACATATGTCAAAAAAATACACAACCACCTTTCAAGATTTTCAAACAAATCATCTATATTTTACATTTGTAAAAAAAAACACAACCACCCTTCAAAATTTTCAAACAAAATCATCTATCTTTTGTATTTGTCAAAAAAATACACAACCACCCTTCAAGATTTTCCAACACATGCACATGTTAAAGATGACAATCAATCATCTTACAAATTCAAATATTTATGAATATGTAGAAAAATAATAATAATTTTTGAAATTAAATATTTTAATAAAGTTATGCAAATGTAAAAAATGTAATTTGATACTTTATGAGAAAATATTAATTTTGAGCCTTAATCCAATTTCAAATTTTAAGAAATGTACAAAATTACTCTATGAGCTTCAATTGTAGACTTGTTCTTCTTTTTGCTCATGCTTGATTTCTTATGTGCTTATATCTCTTCATGCGTAGACAACTTGAGCTTGAGTCTTGAATTTATTTGTTATCATCAAAATCTATACGTAGATACGAGACTTGAAACCTTGAGTTCTACAATCTCCCCATTTTTTATGATGACAAATACTTAGTAGAAATCTGTAACCTTTAGTAATACTTAAGCTCCCCCTGAAAATATGCGTTAGTTTTTCAAATAAAATATAGACATGATTCTAGCATATATAACAGGGTAGTATAATACTAGTATAAGACTTCTCCCCCTTTTGGCATTATTAAAAATGAACCGCAATTGGTTTCAGTAAAATTTCTTCTCCAGTCCGTGTTCAACAAAAGTTATAAAGGCTGAGGCCTAACTTTATCGTCTCGGTGTAGAGATCCGCTTGATGTTGCTGACAAATAAAATATTATTGAGATTTGGTACGGAAGGAGATTTCATCCCGCGTCCGTGTCTGATAAAAACTGTAAAGTCTGGAGACCTAGCTCTGGCAATTTGGTGCGGAAGGAGATTTTGTAGAGAGTTGAAAAATTAGAGTCACCCGTGTCCGACAAAACCTGCAAAGGCTGGAGCCGAATTTTATTGTCTCGGTGTGGAAGAAGATTTAAATCCGTTTGATGTTATTGACGAAGTAGATGTTGCAGAGATTTGAAGTTGAATAAGTGAAGTCATCCGTGTCCGACAAAGGCTGCAAAAGCTGCAGTCCTAGCTTTGGCAATTTGTAGAGATTTGAAATTATGATAGTTTGTTTTGTTCTTGTTCCCATCTCTATAAGAGCAATCCTTAGCTTTATCTATTTCGCATCAAATCTTCTTCTCATCTTTGCAATTCTTCTGCATTTTCATTCTACAATTTTGTAATGGTTCGTTAATTTCCCTTCAGTACTTCTCGTGATCAATCTATTTATGCTTCTATCGTAGGTGCTATGAAGCAATAAGAAACTGATTTAGCTAATAAATCAAATCATGATGCCATTTATGAGCTTCTGGGTCTCGGAACTCAATACTCATCATCCATTGTTGCTTTTTTCGCTCGGTTGCAGTCTAAAACTCGCGAAATTGAGAAGTTTAGCTAGACTGTCTCTGTACTTCAACGACTTGTTTATGAGTCAAACAAAAAAATAGTAGAGTTAAAGTAACAGAATAAGGATTTAAAATCCTTACTTGCCTCTTCATTTGGACTGCCTAATCCTTTGGATGAGAATAACATCTCAATCTATAAAGAGCAAATGCAGTTGAAAGATGAGGCTAGAAGTCTCAAGTTTTTGTAAGTCATTTGAGAT
This sequence comes from Platycarya longipes, assembly GCA_036559045.1. NCBI lineage: Eukaryota > Viridiplantae > Streptophyta > Magnoliopsida > Fagales > Juglandaceae > Platycarya > Platycarya longipes. The sequence continues at coordinate 26,959,634 of CM071797.1, forward strand.
AATGGAATAAAAATGTTTAACAGATATTCATGACATGCATCATTCCTATTTCTCTTCTAATCATGCATAATCTATCTTCTGGTAAGAGTTTTGTAAAAATGTCTGCCAATTGATCATATGTGCTTGTGAATTCTAGTACAATATCACCTTTCTGTAAATGATCTCTAAAAAAATGATATCTAATTTTAATATGCTTAGTCTTAGAATGTTGTATTGGGTTATTTGAAAGATTTATAGCACTTGTGTTATCACATTTGATTGGAATGTGATTGTACACAAGTTAAAAATCCTCAAGCTGTTGTTTCATATAAAGAACTTGAGCACAAAACTACCTGCAGCAACATACTCTGCCTCAGCAGTAGATAATGCAACAAAATTTTGTTTTTTATTAAATCATGAAACGAGTGCATGACCTAAAAAATGACATGTTCCACTAGTACTTTTTCGATCAACGTTGCAACCAGTATAATCTGCATCTGAATAGGTAATAAGATCGAAAGAAGCGTGCTTAAGATACCATAATCCGAGATCAATGGTACTGGCAAGATATCTAAAAATCCGCTTGACTGCAATCAAATGAGATTGTTTTGGAAATGATTGAAAATGTGCACATAAACATACACTGAACATAATATCAGGTCTACTAGCTGTCAAATATAATAAACTACCAATCATACCTCGATATAACTTTGAGCCAACTGGCTTACCGCTTTCATCTTTATCAAGTTTAGTGGTTGGGCTCATTGGTGTTCCAATTACCTTCGCACATTCTATTTCAAACCCTTTGAGTAACTCTTTGATAAATTTTGATTGGTTAATAAATGTTTCACTTTTTGCTTGCTTGATTTGCAATCCGAGAAAGAAATTAAATTCTCCCATCATGCTCATTTCAAATTCTTCCGGCATACTCTTAGCAAAATCTTGGCACCTATTTTCATTAGTAGCACCAAATATTATATCATCCACATAAATTTGAACTAGAAGAATATCATCCTGTTCATATTTGATGAAAAGAGTTGTATCGATATTTCCTCTTGAAAAATCTTTTTCAATCAAAAAACCAATAAGCCTCTCATACCAAGCTCTAGGAGCTTGTTTGAGTCTATATAATACTTTTTCGAACTTAAAAACATGATTAGGAGATATATGATTTTCAAAACCTGAAGGTTGCTCAACATATACCTCTTTATTTATAAAACCATTTAAGAAAGCACTTTTAACATCCATTTGAAAAAGTTTGAAATTTTTATAACATGCATATGTAAGTAACATTCGAATAGCTTCTAATCTTGCGACAGGTGCATACGTTTCATCATAATTGATTCCTTCTTCTTGATTAAAATCTTGGGCTACAAGTTGAGTTTTGTTTCTAGTGATGATTCCAGACTCATCTTTTTTATTTCTAAAAATCCATTTTGTTCCAATAACAGCATGATTTTTGGGTCTAGGAACAAGTGTCCATATATTATTTCTTTCAAATTGATTTAGCTCTTCTTGCATAGCTAGAATCCATGATTCATCAATAAGTGCTTCATCAATATTTTTGGGTTCAATTTGAGATAGAAAAGCAATGTGATTACAAATATTTCTAAGAGATGATCGAGTACTTACATCTTATGAAGGTTCTCCTAGAATTTGTTCCACTGGATGATCTTTCACATGTTTCCATTGTTTGGTTGCATCTTGTACTAAATCTTGATGATCTTTCCTAATATCTCCATGTTGGACTTCTTCCATTGTATTCTCTTTGTCGAGATTGAGACTATTTGTGTTATTTGTACCTTCTGATTCTTCATCAATAGATTTCTTGAAGAGTAGAGGGTTAGATTCATCAAATACTACATGCATAGATTCTTGTACAGTCAAAGTCTTTTTATTGAATACTCTATAAGCTTTACTATTTGTTGAATACCCAAAAAAGATACCTTCATCAGATTTTGCATCAAACTTTCCTAAATTATCTCTGTCATTGAGTATAAAACATTTATATCCAAATACATGAAAGTAACCAATGCTGGGCTTTTTCTCATTCTAAAGCTCATAAGGAGTTTTATCTAATTTAGACCTTAATATAACTCGTACTACTTACCACTTCGGACCAAAAATAACTAAGTAAACTATTTTTATTAAGTATTGTTCTTGTCATTTCTTGAAGAGATTTATTCTTCCTCTCTACTACCCTATTTTGTTAAAGAGTTCGAGGAGCAGAGAAATTATGCAGAAAAATATTTTTATCACAAAAAAACTCAATATCTTTATTGATAAACTCTTTCCCCCGGTCACTTCAGATGTTTGAAATAGTATAGCCCTTTTCATTTTGAATTCTCTTGCATAACTTGGTAAATGCATTATATACCTCATCTTTATGAGCGAGAAAGATGACCCAAGTATGTCTAGAGAAATCATCAACAATAACAAATGCATAATATTTTTCTCCCAGACTCGCAACTCTGTTTGGTCCAAAAAGATCCATGTGTATTAGTTGCAAAGGTTTAGTAGTGGAAATATGTTTTTTGATTTTGAAAGAAGTTTTTGTTTGTTTACCAAACTAGCATGCATCACAGATTTTGTTTTTAAAAAAGTTTGTTTTTTGCAAACCTCTCACAAGATTTTTTTTTGAAAGTTTGGAAATAAGTTCCATATTTGTATGACCTAACCTTCTATGCTATAACCAACTATTTTTATGTTGAGTTGATAAACAAATAGCATCTTGTGAGGTAATTTCTTTAAATTCGATTGTATATACATTATTGTTTCTAAGAGCAATAAAACAATCATTACAATCATGATTATTCAAAATAATGCACTTATCCTTTTTGAAAGTAACTGTAAATTCTTTATTACATAATTGACTTATACTCAAAAGATTATGCTTTAGACCATCAACAAGTAGAACATCTTCAATTATGAGAGAAGACTTCTTACCAACTTTACCTATTCTCATGATATTCCCTTTTGAATTGTCTCCAAATATCATGTGTCCTTCTTTTTTAGAAGTGGGGTCAATGAATTTAGTTTTATCTCCTGTCATGTGTGTTGAGCATCCGCTGTCTAAAAACTATTTATTTTTACCTATGGAGGACTTCATGCATACCTGTAAAAGCAATTAAAATAATTTTTCTTGATACCCAAGTTCTTTGAGTCCTTTATTTATTACTATTAGAAGAAACAAGATTCTTTGGTACCCATATGGCCCTAATAGTCATTGTATGTCTTCTTCTAATAGGACAAGCAGGATAATTATGACCATTTCTATTGGAAAAATTACAAATAATATGTGACATATTTGAAAATCTTGAGTGATAATATATTTCTTTAAAAAAGTTACTTTTATGAAAAGAATTTTGAAAATCTGATTTTCATATAGTCGGTTTATCAAAGAAATTTTTATAGGGTTTGAATTTTTTTTTTGGCATGTATCCCAAACCTACCTTATCAAAAACACATCTTTGATTTTCAAGAAGTTTTTCAAAGTTTTTTTTCCATTTGTAAAGTTTTCAATAATCTTTTCTAAGTCAGTCACTTTCTTTTTCAGCTCATCATTTTCATCTTTTGAAACTATGTTTTCTTTTCTTAAAACATCAATTTCATTTGTTAAAAAAGAATTTTTATTTTTCAAAGCGGTATACTTGATATCTAATTTTTCAAATTCCTCATATACCTCTTCTAAAATATTTTGCAATTCTTCATAAGAAATATTTTCAATATTTTCAAAATTTGTTACCTCAATATCATCTTTAGATATAAGACAAAGATTTGCAGATTTTTCATTACTTACGTCGCTGTCTGAGCTACTTGAATCATCATTCCATGTAACTTTTATTGCTTTCTTGCCTTTATATCGATATTTCTTTAGCATGGGACAATCTGTATTAATATGTCCTGGCTTTTTGCATTTATAATAAGTTAATGAGTCGTTTTTACCTGTATCATTGTTGAAAATTTTTTTGAAAGATTTCTTTAAAGGAACTTTATTTTTCTTTAAGAATCTCTGAAATCTTCTTGTGATCATTGCAATTTCTTCATTTTTGTTATCGCTTTCCTCGTCTTCATTGCTTTCACTTTTATGGGGAATTGTTTTGAGTTTTAAGCTCTTCTTTTGCTTTCCTTTTTCTGCTTCTCTTTTCAATGTGTTCTCATGAGTAATAAGTGACCTAATGAGTTCATTTACTTCGAGATTTTTTAAGTCTTTAGCTTCAATAATCGCCGTCACTTTTGATTTCCAACGTTTTGGAAGAGAGTTGAGAATTTTCTTTATTATCTCCAAGTTAGAATAAACTTTTTCAAGAGCTGTCAAGTTATTTATAATGTTAGTAAAACGAGTATACATAGAAGAAATAAATTCATCATCAATCATTTTAAATATTTCATATTCATGCGTAAGAATATAAATTTTTGATTCTTTGACTTGCGAAGTTTCTTCATAAATTACTTCCAAGTTATCCCAGATTTTCTTTACTGTTCTGCAAGTTATTATTTTGTTAAATTCATTGCTATCGAGAGCATTATACAGAAAATTCATAGCCATTACATTGACTGTATAAAGTCTATCATCTTCACGATCAAACTCTTCTTCTTCCATGTTGACCTTTACTCCATCAATAATTTTTGTTAGAATATAAGTTTCATTTACAATACTTTCCAGATTTCTCGACCTTGAGACTGGAGAAATATTCTCATTTTAGCTTTCTAGAAAGCATAATTGTCTCCACAAAATAGCGGGAGCCGATTACTGAATTGACCTTCAGCGAATGTAGCTACAATGTTAGCCATATGATTTTAATTCAAGAGATAATTAATTTTATAATATAGCTCTCGTTCTGATACCAATTGTTGCCCAGATAACTAACACAAGAGGGAGGGTGAATTGGGTTATATTTAAAAAATTAATACTTATAAACCAAATATACAATATAAAATATAAATAGAATATGAAGCAGCAGGAAATATAAAGAGTAAGGATAAGAAAAAAAAAACTTAGTATTTTAACGAGGTTCAGTCCCACTGCCTACGTTCTCGCCTTAAGCTACCTCTTGAGGATCCCAAATTCACTATTCAATCTCCTTCAGGTGGAGATAGAAACCTATTACACTTTTGAGTAACAACGTTACAAAGAATCCGTGTAGAATACCCTCTACACTTGCAATCACCTCACACTTGGTGATTCAACTATTCCCTGTGTAGAACACCTTCTACACACACAATGGTTATACACACCCTTTTACAAATACAAGAACTGATAGTGGGTAGATTATCAAAGTACAATCCTTAATGAGTGAAATAAGAACAATACAGCACAACCTATATCTTTCTCAAAATGAATAAAGATTAAGACACAAAACTTAGAGAAGAGAGAATGAGGGCTTTGCGAAAATGATGCAAAACTTAGCAATTGATGTGTAAGCTCTTGTTGTGATTTTTGTAAAACTCAAGTGAGCTATTTATAGGCAAATGAGTCTTCATATTCAAATTTAAAAAGGTTCACGTGTCAATAAGAGCACTATTCACTTTTCAAAAGATTCAAATAAAAATATCTCCTTTTTATATTTGTTAAATACAACTCCATTCATTTTTCAAAGAAATCAAACCTAATCTTTTACTTTTCATACATGACAAAATGAGCACGATTTATTTTTCAAACAAAATCATCTTCTTTTTACATATGTAAAAAAAAAACACAATCACCTTAGAATATTTTCAAACAAATCATCTATCTTTTGCATTTGTCAAAAAAACACACAAGCACCGTTCAAGATTTTCAAACAAAATCATCTATCTTTTGTATTTGTCAAAAAAATACACAGCCACCCTTCAAGATTTTCAAACAATACATGCACACGTTAAAAATGACAATCAATCATTTTATAAATTCGCATCTTTATGCATATGTGGAAAAATAATAATAATTTTTGAAATTAAATATTTTAATAAAGTTATGCAAATGTAAAAAATGCAATTTGATACTTTATGAGAAAATATTAATTTTGAGTCTTAATCCAATTTCAAATTTTAAGAAATGTACAAAATTACTCTATGAGCTTCATTTGTAGACTTGTTCTTCTTTTTGTTCATGCTTGATTTCTTGATGTGTTTAGCTCTCTTCATGCGTAGACAACTTGAGTTTGGGTCTTGAATTTACTTGTTATCATCAAAATCTATACGTAGATACGAGACTTGAAATCTTGAGTTCTACAATCTCCCCATTTTTTATGATGACAAATACTTAGTAGAAATCTGCGACCTACAGTAATACTTAAGCTCTTCCTGAAAATATGCGTTAGTTTTTCAAATAAAATATAGACATGATTCTAGCATATATAACAGGGTAGTATAATACTAGTATAAGACTTTTCCCCATTTTGACATCATTAAAAATGAACCGCAATTGGTTTCAATAAAATTTCTTCCCCCATTCATGTTCAATAAAAGCTGTAAAGGCTGAGGCCTAACTTTATCGTCTCGGTGTAGAGATTTGCTTGATGTTGTTGACAAATAAAATATTATTGAAATTTGGTGCGGAAGGAGATTTCCTCCCGCGTCCATGTCTGACAAAATCTGCAAAGTCTGGAGGCCTAGCTCTGGCAATTTGGTGCGGGAGGAGATTTTGTAGAGAGTTGAAAAATTAGAGTCATCCGTGTCCGACAAAACTTACAAAGGCTAGAGCTAAACTTTATCATCTCGGTGCAGAAGAAGATTTAAATCCGCTTGATGTTGTTGACGAATTAGATGTTGTAGAGATTTTAAGTTAAATAAGTGAAGACATTCATATCCGACAAAGGCTGCAAAAGCTGCAGGCTTAGCTCTGGCAATTCGGTGCGGAAGAAGATTCAAATCCACTTGACATTATTGACAAGCAAAATATTGCAGAGATTTGAAGTTGTGATAGTTTGTTTTATTCTTATTCCCATCTCTATAAGAGCAATCCTTAGCTTTATCTATTTCGCATCAAATCTTTTTCTCATCTTTGCAATTCGTCTACATTTTCATTCTATAGTTTTATAATGGCTTGTCAATTTCCCTTCAGTACTTCTCGTGATCAATCTATTTCTGCTTCTATCGTAGGTGCTATGAAGCAATAAGAAACTGATTTAGCTAATAAATCAAATCATGATGCCATTTATGAGCTTCTGGGTCTCGGGACTCGATACTCATCATCCATTGTTGCTTTTTCCGCTCGGTTGCAGTCCAAAACTCGCGAAATTGAGAAGCTTAACGAGACTATCTCTGTACTTCAACGACTTGTTTATGAGTCAAATAAAAAAATAGTAGAGTTAAAGCAACAGAATAAGGATTTAAAACCCTTACTTGCCTCTTCATTTCGACTGCCTAATCCTTTAGATGAGAATAACATGTCGATCTAAGAAGAGCAAATGCAGTTGAAAGATGAGGTTATAAGTCTCAAATTTTTGTAAGTCATTTGAGATAATGGAATAAAAATGTTTAACAGATATTCATGACATGCATCATTCCTATTTCTCTTCTAATCATGCATAATCTATCTTCTGGTAGGGGTTTTGTAAAAATGCCTGCCAATTGATCATATGTGCTTGTGAATTCTAGTACAATATCACATTTCTGTACATGATCTCTAAGAAAATGATATCTAATTTCAATATGCTTAGTCCTAGAATGTTGAATTGGGTTCTTTGAAAGATTTATAGCACTTGTATTATCACATTTGATTGGAATGTGATTTTACATAAGTTTAAAATCCTCAAGCTGTTGTTTCATATAAAGAACTTGAGCACAACAACTACCTGCAGCAACATACTTTGCCTCAGTAGTAGATAATGCAACAGAATTTTATTTTTTACTAAACTAAACTATTAAACCCAAGCATGAGCAACGCTTGAGATAGATATAGAAACCATGACCAAGGGGCTTGTTTGAAACTATAAAATGACTTATTAAGCCTGTAACCATGATTTTGAAAGTAGCCATGAAGGAAGGCATTGGACATGTCAAGTTGCATAAATTAGTTAAAAGTAGTGCCAAGACAAGCCTAGTTGTAGTAGGCCTACTCATGAGGTTAAAAGTTTCAGTGAAGTCCACGTCTTGCCCTTTTCAATGGAACTATTAGCCTTTTGTTTTAGCTTAAAGAGCTCGTTAGTTTGAACAATAGTTTTATCAGGTGGTCGAGGCCATAGAACTTAGGTGTTGTTTGTGAACAATGCATTGAATGATTACAACTTTGGTTTTTAAGTAATGTGTTTAAGATAAAGTGACCAATTGATGGGATGCTAGGAAATTGGTAAGGGCAAAGTCTTAGAGGGAAGGAGATACTAGAGGGTCACAATATGAAGACAAGGGTGGTGAAACATGAAGAGTTAGATAGGCAAAGGGGTAGGAGGTGTGAACTATCAAAAGGATGCTAGGAGGTGTTCATCTAATACTCCACATCTTTGTCCAAATCTCCCTCTGCCTTTCTTAGCACTCTACCTCTCTTAGTATATTCTACTCTCAAGTGTTCAAGAATAGAGACTAGATAGTTATCTATTTTGTAGCATTTGAATTCTTATCATTTGGATTTTGTAATCAGTTGTTACCTTATCATCATGTCCATATGCAGGGGCGGAACTAGAATTTTGTGTTTGGGGGGGCGATCGATAAAATGTGCAATAAATATAAATTTTATAAGGATAATCATTAGTGATAAAAGTGTCATGTTTTGTTATAACTAAGCTCTCTAAATGTATATTAATTTTCGAATTGTTCACGTCTTTTTAAAAAAAAAAAATAATTATTTTTAAGTACTTGCTTATATTTTTTTATGATTTAAGAAAAATTTATAGATTAAAAATAAATTTGAGAATTTTCTAATAAGTAATGATGTAACACTGTTAAATTTTTAACAAATTATATCTCATAATCATACAAATTAGACTGAAACTAAATAAGTGAGTATAATCAATTAATTTTACAATCATATAAATTTATAATTAATTTTTTTATTAGAGTTAGACTGTTAATTAAGTAACTGTGAGCTTATATGAGTTAAAATTTGAGTTTCAGTAAAAATTAAAAATTAGAATATAAATTGATATATATTAAGATTTAGATGAATAATTTTAATAAAAAAATTTGAGGGGGGCAATTTTTATTTATTTTTAATTTAAGAGAGAATTTTAATTATATATATATATAATTATATATATTTATATTATAAATTAAAATTTTAAAAACTTTGGGGGGCGGTAGCCCCCCCAATGAGCAAGCTGGGTCCGCCCCTGTCCATATGTAATCATCAATAAAATTGTTAATGGAAATACCGGATTGGTATCACTTGATCAATTGCTTAAACCAGATGTCAATACGTTCCACTAATTTTTCTGACTTGTATGGTGTTAAGTTGCTAGCTATTGGTTACAATTGATTGTTAGGTATTAAAAAGCCTAAATACTATGAGATTTGTTAGAGCCTTGTGGAAGGACCGATGATAGTAATAGGGTCCAGGCAACATTAGGTTATGCTCTAACCTAACTTGCGAGGAATGGCCAATGCGAATTGAAGATTGGAAGGATTAGGGATTGAAAAATCATAGAATTTCATTGGTTAAAGTACTTTGGAACAATCTTGCCTTCCAAGAAGCGACATGGGAAATTTGAATATGTGCTGAGGGCTAACTACCCTCATTTGTTTGTAAACTAGTTGTGTAATTGCTCTCTTGGTTGAACTTTGTTGTGAATATCGATATATAGGTGTGTGTGATTTTGTTGATTATAGGGTTGTGTTGGTTGTTATTCCCTTTGGCTACTTTGTGTGTCCCTTAGAAACCGTAGTGATTTATCGTTCAATCTTGAGCAGAAAATGGTTTGAATTAGAAGAATCCATGATCACTAGTGCTAGAGGTATAGAAGTTTATCTATGTTGGTTTTCGTGTTTAGGGTGTTACCTAAGAGACTTCGAGGATGAAATCTTCTTTTTAGTGGGGGAGGATGTGGTGACCCGAAATTTTCATTTCTTGTTATTTTATTTATTTATTTATTATAATAATAATATTGGTATTTTATGTTGATAAGGATTGGAGGCATGGGCTTAGAATTGAGTTTTGGGAAGTATGGACTAGGATATTGGCCTAAAAGAGGGTATCAAAGTCCATAAGCCCATGAGAGTGACCCATGAGTCAACTAAGCCCATGCATGGAGACACATGTCACCCTAAGAGAGCTTTAATAAGTCTCCAAAAACTAGTGGGTGTGAGGGAAAAATACTAGTAGTTGGAAGGTTTGACTAGTAGATCTCTTGAAAAGAGTGAAGGAATCAAGAAGAAATTTTTCATTATTTGGGAAGCATGGGAAACGTGAGAGACAAAAAGAGGAAGAACCAAACTCTTCCAATTGAGTTTCCCTAGATGAATATCATATCTAAGTGATTGACTTATACTAGATTTTGTAAGATTAAAAGATTTGTGTAAGGAAATCCCTTGGAAGATGTGTGACAAGTAACAAGTGACAAGTTGAGATGATGTGTCATTGGGAAGAGAATTGGTGGCTTGGAAAAGAGAAGCATACGTGTGAGAAAAAGCAAGAGGAAGCCAACCTTGCTTCACTTTGAGTTTCCCCATGCAAAGCCCCACTTTTGATATGACAAAAAGTAGATTTTGTGTAGAAAGATCTTTAGGGATATGATAGACAAGTGGGAGTGTGTTGACTTATAAGGGTGTAATGGTGACAAGTGAAGTGACTATTTTTGGAGATGAAGAAGAGGTCTTCCAATTTAGTTTCCCTAGAAGCATACCAAATCTAGAAGAATGACATATGAGAAGATTTGGAGAAGATGGAAGATGAAGCAAAGGGATTTCAGTGGAGGCTTAGCCAAACCACTTCCTTTGGTGTTTCCCAAGTTTGTTCCCAAATCTAGGCATAGGACAAGTAAGGGGATCTTGTAAGAAGGATTTGACAAGAAGATTGACATGTCATTGGGAAGATATGGTATCGATGGAGAGAAGAAAAGTGGGTTAAGGAAAAGCAAGGGGGTTCGGGTGAGGGAGTAGCCGACTACCCCATTTGTGGTCTTTCCAATGCTTTCTCGAATCTAGGTGATTTGGACCAATGAGATTGTGTAGAAGTGGTTTGTACTTGTGTGAAGAGTGATGTGAAAGAAAAGGGAGGGTTGTTTCCTATGCATGTGCCGGCCATAGGAAGAAAAATGAAGAGTTTTCAACCTAAAGTACAAGTTAGTTTTATGCATGATTTGATCTAGTGATGGAGGTCAATCAAATGGGTCTTTCAACCCATCAAAAGTCAATTCTAAAACTAGGGAAATGAGTGCCTAGAAGCCTAAGAAATCCTCTTGGCCAAATGGCCTATGCCTTGATCTTTTTTCCATTTGTTTGCTTCACTTGTACACACACACCCCAGCCCACATCACACGACAATCCTCGCTTTGCTTTGCTTTCTTCCACCTTCTAAATACAAAAGTATCCTAAGTCTAGTGAAGTGTGAGCAAGGTATTCTTGAGTAGAAGACTACTTGAGGAGGTAATGTGAAAACCTAAGCTATTTCAAGAATAGAAATCTAGGTTAGATCACATGCATACACCAAGGTTTATATCCTTAAGATTTTCTCTTTAACTACATGTTTATAAACTATTTTAATGGATTGTTTCTATAAATATTTTTTCAGAGCTAATCTTTTCTACTTGGGAGTCTTGTAAGTGCACCTTTATCTTGACTTTAGCATTCCTTGTATATATTTGAGTGAATGTGTTTGTATTGGTTGATGGATGTATGGAAATGCTAGATTAGGTTTTCTTAAAGGAAGGGCTTTGTTGTTATAATTTAAAATCCATGCTTGATCCATACGATTCCTTAGGCTTGAGATTTAAATATGTTGGTGGATTTAGCTAAGTTGTTGCAAAAGAAAATGAAGCATGACGATATGATATATGATGATGGTAGAAATGCATGCATGACTAAGATTAAGCTTGTTGAATGTTTGGTGATGCTAGGTTAGATTACTTGAGAAATAATTTTTCTATTTAGTTACAAATACATGCTTAGTCTATATGCTCCTTTAGGCTTGAAATTATATTGTGTTGGTGGATTTAGTTAATTTGATGCAAAGGAAAATGAAGCATGTTGATATGGTATATAGTGATAAGAATGCATGCTTGACTAAGATGAAGTTTGTTAAAGGATTGGGGATGCTAGGTTAGATTGCTTGAAAAAATGCCTTGTATGTTTAGGTGTAAATCCATGGTTAAGCAAGGTATATTATCCTAGGTTCGAGATTTACATTTCTATTGGTGAATTTAGTTACTTTGTTATAAAGGAAAAAGAGAGCATGATTAGTATGAAAAATGGTGACAAAATGCATGCATGTTAAAGTAATGTTTGGAGTTGAAAAGAATCTAAATTGGTACATATATGGGTTTCGGATTTAAAGGTTTTAGGGTTGAGTTTTTAATGATCAACTATTCTTTTATAGGATGATTAAGTCTTGAATACTTGAAAGGTTTAGAAGCATGAAAGCTAAGAGGATTCAATAACATGATATTTCGATTTTAACATGTATGATTAAGTATGCTATTTTGGTGGAAAGAAAAGTGATTAAAATGCTAATACTAAGGACTATAGGGTTCCGTCAACCCCTCTTAGTGATGCTAAAAAAGTTTTAGTTAATTTTGTTAAGGCTTAATGGGTGCATGGAGAAGGATAGAAGAAGAAACTTCTAGGAAGTTGCCATGGAGGGTCTTGGCCCAACCCTAGTGGTGAAGGTCGAGTGCCCCTCTTTGTGTATTGAGCCCATTTGTATGCTTTTATATGAAGTATAGATATATTCATGTGATGGTTGATTCATCAATGAGCATGACAAAGTATACGTGTGCTTGAACTAGTCCCACGATTCGCATGTAAAGTATTAAGAGTTTGCATGTCCCATGCATGAAGCACGAAAACCACGTTTTGAGTCAAGCATGTTTTCGAAGAAAAGAGAAGGATTAAAGTTTTATAAGAACCCCAAAGGCTGAGACGGGGTAGTGCCCCAGTGGAACTCTCTGCTCACTCAGGAGTGATTAAAGTCAAGTGAAAGTCCTTGGGTCAACGAAGAACAGTCGACAGACCAGGTATGGCTCTAAAAGGTGTCCGGAGCGTGGTCGCACCTAATGCTAGTGGGTGCCCAAGGACGATGTTGGCTTTGGCCTTACCGTTATAAGGATAAGGTTGTAGTTGCTCGATTTGAGTGGTCACCGAGTGATGAAGAGCGGTTGACGTCGTCGCTTAGGCTTGAGTGGTTGTTGGGTGACGTGTAAATCGCGTAACATATTCACTTAGGCTTGAGTGGTCGTCGGGTGAGACGGTAACTAGTGGGGAGCACACAGTGCATAGGGGAACCGTGAGGTGTCCAAAATAAGTAGTGATGGGGAAGGCGATACGTAACTCCCGAATCACTAAAAAGGACTTTCACGTCACGACGGGGAAGGCGATACGTAACTCCCATATGACTAATGTGACAACGGTGAAGGCGATACATAACTGCTGTCGAGGTCAAAGAATGATATGAATATGCTAAGTGGCGCCTATGATAAGAAATAATGAAAGAAACGAAAAGTTTTTACGAAAAATGGTTTTAAAGCATGAGTCAAAAGAATTACATTTATGATGAACCATTTTTATGAAAAGCAAGTATACGTGTCAAGATTGAAAGAAAGTCAAGTTTTATGAAAGTCTTCATGAGCATATGCATTTGCTAAGTCAATAGTCGCGTATACATGAGACATGTTCTGTTTGTTATTCGCTTATATGTATGCTTGAAATGATTTTGTTGAGATAGTTGTGTACTTATTGAGATTTCTCGAAATCTCACCCCTTTATATTTCCACTATCGTTCCTTGTGGGGAGGATAGAAGTTGTTGCAGGAAAAGATGACGTTGACGACTATGAGACTCGAAGAGACTCTCTAGACCACTGATGGTCTGGTGATCTCCTAACCTTTTGACTTGGTCGCGGGGTCAGCGCTTGGATGGTGTCATTTACCTACATTTTAAATAGATTTCGGAAGTCCCTGATGTTTTGGGAAAGAAAATATTTTGTGGAAATCAAGATAATTGTCAATGCTATTAATATGAAGTTTATTTTGGGATCTTAAATTTGTTATACCATGTGACGTAAGGCAAAAATTAAGCACTTGCCTAATTTTAAAATGGTTTAACCTTTTTCGTTGCGAAAATTTTCTATTCACTACATTTAATTTTAAATGCTTGCTCGAACTTAAGATAAGAACGAGTGGTGAACTTCCTTGTATTGTTTATCCCCGCCGTCTCGGTTTGCATCCGATCCCAAGCATAAGCGAGGGCGTCAACATCTGCCCATTCCAAAATTTTACTTGCTTTATTGGCAAGTCCTGAAGCTTCAAGCTATACTCCTAAATATCCCAATATCACTTCATTCAAGATGGGATGTCTCTCTTTTTTAGTCCTATTTAAACAAAAGGTAAGTCGACTATGTGCCTTTAGGATGTTCGACTTAGAATTTCACTATAGTACTCGTGCTAACCACTAGTGAAATATAAAATTTAACAAAATTTCTCAATTTTCCAAAACTTTTTCTAGAATTTTCTTGCATGTTTGAGACAAATCATTACATGCAGGGGCGGAACCAAGAATCGGTGTTGGGGGGGTATCGATAAAATGTATAGCAACTGTAAATATAAATAATGTATATTTTTTACACGTAACAATATATAAAAATAATATTATATAAATCAAGAATAAGTTTGAAAAGTACCTAAAATTAATGATATAAAATTATTAAATTTTTTTGTATAGTTTGTCAATTAACGAATACTCTTAAATTCTCAACTAATTTGCAAATTTACAATATATTAGTCTATTCAATTAATTATAAACCAAATAAAGTATAATATACACTTCCATAGTTCATATAAAAATATATAGAAACGTATGTACACCTTTCAATTCAAGTACTACTCTTATAATAAGAAATGGAAAATTCGAGAAAACATCAAAAAAATTTCTTGTTTGATTTATTAGCAACCTACATTTCTTGAGTTCGCTATATATAGTTGAAAAGGAACGAAAGAAAAATATCAGTTAGAACCCTTCTTTATATCATTATATTCTTTTCCTTGTTTGTGTTCTTATTCGTAGATCTACACACACATACACACATGACAATTAGGGCAACTAGGAGGAAAATTAAGATCAATTGAGGAAAGATAGGGAGTTCATATTGGAACTCTCCTTTAGGGGAAAACAAAAAGATCACCTAGTCTTTTATTCAACTAGCACAATTGTGGGCGGGCGGGCGGGGGGGGGGGGGGAATCTCTTCATGAAGATCTGGCTAGTTGAACTAGGCAAATGGTGTTGAAATTGTTAAGGGAACCAACTTCATGTCCTTCGGGTACACCAGATAAGCACTATGTAGAGAATAGTGGGATAA
This sequence comes from Platycarya longipes, assembly GCA_036559045.1. Taxonomy (NCBI): domain Eukaryota; kingdom Viridiplantae; phylum Streptophyta; class Magnoliopsida; order Fagales; family Juglandaceae; genus Platycarya; species Platycarya longipes. The sequence continues at coordinate 26,975,034 of CM071797.1, forward strand.
AGTAGAAAATAAACTATTTTGTTTTCTAGTGCATATAGTAGACTGTAATTACATTACTTTCCATTTATTTGTTTTACCCTTTGTACTTTGTATATGTATAGTGAAACAACTTGTATACAGCACATTTGAAATAGAATCACAGTTTCCCAATTTTTTCACAACTTTGTCATTTTCTCTGCATTTTTTGTGCTATTGTTTCTTCTGTGCTCGCTTTATTATGGTACCAAAGCAACAATGACTGAGCCAAATCTTTCCTCTCTCGAGTCACAGCACCATGAAAACAACCCCCATCATTCTGCTAGCCCCTATTTCACTTAACCAAGTGAAGGAGCCACCTCCTTACTGGTTCCAGAGTTAATTAACCACCAAAAATTATGTAACATGGGTAAGAGCCATGTGTTTGACATTGAAACTCAAGAACAAACTTGATTTTCTTTATGGAAAAATTCCCACATCCGACGGCATAGACCCTTTGTTTGCTCTATGGGAGAGTTGCAATAATATGATCATTACTTGGATTCAACACTCTTTGACTTTCGAGCATCAATCTACCATCGGTTACGCTGATACTGTTGCCAATGTTTAGACTAATCTTCGTGAGACGTCTTACATTCAAAATTCACCACACATTTTTCAAATCACCAAAGGCGTTTCTTCCCTAGCTCAAGACACTGATTATGTGAGCGTTTACCATAACAAACTCAATTGCTACTGGGATGAACTTGAGATATATGAGCACATGCCATTATGCACTTGCGGCTTTGTTAAGACCCTCACAGACTATCATCACTGAAGTAAAATTATGCATTTTTTCCTATGACTCTATTAGGGCTTCAAGACTCCTAAAACTCCATTAGAGCCCCAATCCTTCAACATGACCCTTTTTCCCACCATCAATTGTATTCTGTCCCTTATTCAACAAAAAGAAAGACTAAGGCAACTTCACTCCATCCTTGCGCCTATTGCCATGGCTGCCCGAGGACACGACCCATGTCCTCCACGCAAAGACAAGTTGTATTGTTGTCATTGCAACACATCAGGTCACTCACTAGAACGTTGCTTTAAAGCCAACCTCAACTTGTCCGTTTGCTCTCACTGTCACATCCCAAGATATACCAAAGAAAAATGCAACAAAATCCATGGTTTCCCTCTAGAACAAAGAAACTTTACCAAAAATAAATTATCTGCTAATCATCTCTCTCTTGAATAGGAAAAAGCACATGATGGCTCACTTATTACTCGGGAACAATAAAGCCGCCTCCTTGCCTTGCTAAATACATCATTAATTGATCCTCCTCACTCTACTATCAACCACGTTCAAGCAACCTCTTCTAATCCTAGCATTCTCCCTATGTCTGGTACATCATTTTGTTTTTCATCACACACACACACCCATAAAACTCACATAAATTTTGTGGATAATAGATACAAGATCTGTGATAACCCAATTTTTTTTTCTTTTGAATTTTTATGCTTGAAATGGTTATGTTTTTTTTTTAAATTTATTTTGATCATTCTTTGCAAATGTTTGGAAATATATATTGCTATGTATTTAGTTGGGCCTTCTCTTGTGTTGGGTAGTGATAGCTTAAGCTCCAAATAGTGTGAAATTCAAATGAAACCTATAAGGAGTCTTTGGAGGCCACAGTTTGGACTAATTTGGAGGGAAAATCTAATTTCATCTATATTTTTATTTTATTTTTGCTTGGGAGACAAGGATCAACAAATGACATGTGGTAAAAATGATTGGAATGATACCTAACTTTGTCTTGTCTTAGATAGGATTGAAATGGTGACAAATGGCATTTGGGGAGGAAATAAGTAAGCAAACATTGAGATCTTTCCTTGGCAAGTTTTGGCTATGATGGATTTTAGTGGAGAATCTAAGTGGTTAAGGGACACTTGGCTCAAGTTAGACCAACCTAAAACTAACATTTAGATAAAAAGTGATTTTGTCTTCTTCCTTGAGAGAGCAACAAAAATGGATGAAAAATGTTGAACTAGTGGCACAAGATGATATGCAAACAAGTCATGGGATGTTCTTCCTTGCAAGTTTCAAATTTGAAGTGAGAAGATTCAAATATCCTTTTGCTTCATCTCTTTTATGTTTGTTTCAATCCTAGATTAGTTAAGAACTACATCTTTTCAAAATAGGCATGATAAGAAAATATGGATTTTGAAAATACAAGGAGATATTGTATAGAAATTAGAGTTAGGTAGCTTTTCATAGGAGTTTTAGTGGAATAAGTAAAGTATATTCCCCTCATTGGAAAACAAACGGCTTGGATGAGTTTGGGGGAAAGGGAACCAACTTATACATGTGTTTTTTTGGGATTTCTATGCAATGATCATATTTCTTGACAAGTAGTAGGAGAAGTGGCAACCAAGGGTAGATGAAAGCAAAATAGGAATATTTTCTTAGGTAAGTTTTGGATGAGACCAAAATGGGAGTATTGTAACTGAATTCCATTTTTGTTTTACTTTAGATGTACTGCATAACAATGGATAAGACGTGTACCGCTTTGTCACCTATCTATGTGTATATCATATCATGAGAGAAGGATTTGGTCATGTCATTGCCAACTAAGTATAAGTGAAGGGGGAATGAATACACTACCACCTAAGTGGGCACATGGCACCACAAGCATAGTTTGAAAAGTTTTTTTTTCAAGAGTTTTACCACTCATTTGCCCATAGGTGTCGACCAAAACTCCCTTAGATACTCATTCTATTCTCCTCCGAAGTAATTCGGCCAAGCCAAACTCAAACCCTCTCCCTTTTCCTTTTCCATTCACTTACATTCCAAACCTTTCTTTCTTTGCACCTAGGTGTGTATTTCTCCAAAAGTGGTGGATATCTCTTGTTCACAAGGTGAGTGCCTTAGTTTAATATTCTTATATTCAAATATGTAAGAGATGAGAGAGTTTCTTTATTACACTTTCAGCTAGGTTGGGTTTAAGGGAGTAATGCTTTGGTTTTTCCTAAAAAAGAAATTTATAGATCTTAACTTTAGTTCCTTGAACCTCTTTTCCAGATTTCCTTTGTTAAATCTATTGGAAAATTAGTAAGTATACTCTTAACTTAATCTTAGCATTTTCTTGTATATGTAGAGCTAACTTGTTATTGGATATTTTATTTGAATGTATGGTATGCTTGATGAATAGTTCAATCTATGTTTTGTTAAGGTGATACCATAAGATTTGATCTAAGAAGTATTTGGAAGAGTATAGTGAAGATTTGAGGAAAGAATTCAAGGAATATAATTAGTGAAATTTTGACTAAAGGAATTAGATCATGGCATGTGGTGTTTAGATGATAAAATACTATTTTGGAGGTTCATAGGTTTTGGTCATGATATTTTCTTTGGAGAAATTTGATACATTTAACTCAAAGGAAATGATATGATTATACCTAAATTTTTGAGTGACATTCTTAATTTTGATTTTTCTTGTGGATTAGTTAAAGATATATATTTGATGGGTGGAAAGATTATATGATTTAGCTTGGTCAAATCAACCCTAGGCCCATAGCATGAGTTACATGAGTGTTCCAGTTAGTGGATTAATTTAGCTTGGTTATTGAGTTATGGATTAGACTAAGAAAAGAATAAGATGATCAAAGGAAGAAAAGGAAATTTGGGTTTAACCCTATTATGGGCCTCGACTTTTAACCCTTTAAAGTTAGGGTTGATTTGTTTTGAAACTCTTTTCGTTGAATTATGTATGACCTATTTAAAAAGGGTTATGTTTGCATGGTATAGCATGTAAAAGTCATGATTTAGAAAAGCATGCTTTATATGTCTCATGAACTATATACCATGTATGATAAAGTCCAAGTTTGCATGCATGACTATTCATGACACAAGTCCCATGATTTGAGTTATTATGGCTTTTTTACAAAGAGAATAAGAATAAGAAAAGAATAAGAAAGTTTAAAAGTCATGTCATGACGGTGAAGGCGATTCGATCTGTCGGATGACTGACATGTCGATGGTGAAGGTGTTTCAATCTGCCATCGAAAGATGAAAAGTTACGTCATGACAATAAAGGCGATTCGATCTGCCGTATGACTGACGTAACCAATAAAGCTGACGGTGAATGCGTTTCGATCTGCTGTCATGCTAAGAAAATTGACGGTGAAGGCGTTTCAATCTACCATCAAATAATGAAAAGTCATGTCATGACAGTGAAGAGGATTTGATCTGTCATATGACTGACATGACCAAAAAACCAACGGTGAAAGCGATTCGATCTGCCGTTGGGAATAAAAATGATAGTGAAGGCGATTCGATTTGCTGTTATAACAAGAATAATAAGAATTACGAGAAAAAAACATGAAAAAGTCATGAAAAGTTTTGCACCTATGTTAACGAAAATCTTTTAATGAAAATATGAAGGTATTTCCAAAAAGGTGCAAGCACGGTGTATAAGTCACGCATAAGTCATATTGTAAGTCTCATGATCATGATACATGCATTGGTGTTGTTATCTGTATACGCTGATAATGCTTTTATTATGTTATCTGTGTACTTACTGAGATTTCTTGGAAATCTCACTCTTTTAATTTTACCTATCATTCCGTGATAATTTCTTTCGAAATGATAGACGTTAATACAGGAATAAATGACTCAATACAAGATCCAGACTACTCGAGAAATTTTGAGGAACCCCTCAAGTTGAAGAGGGGTAATTGTATAATTATTCTTTTGGATTATAAAACAATGATGTGTATTATTAAGAATCCAGTACATTATGTTTTATGTTTATAAAGTTATGGTTTTAACATAGATTACCATGTGATACTAGCAAATATTTAGATTTCTTTGACTACTTGGAGTTAACGTTATTCCGCTACAATATACATTTCATAATGCTAGTAAGTTAGGTGCATGCACATTATTTTTAACATAAACGAGGGGTATGTAGCCTAGTGTTATATGTCACGATGCTCTAGTTTATGTTAAATCTCAAATGTAAATTGGGAGATGTCATCAATGTTACTATTGTCACTAAGTTTGATGATTTTACTTTATGGCATTATCGGCTTGAACATAGCTCTATGACCCAACACATTTTTAATCACAAGTCTGATGTTGAACTTTTGGCTAATCCAAATTCTTCATGTGAAATTTTTCCTCTTGCCAAGCAACATAAGTTGCCCTTCCCATAAAGCACAAGCAAAGCAACCAAATTTTTTTATTTATTATCCGTTGACATATAGGGCCCTAACTCCACACAAACTCATGATGGCTCCAAGTATTTCTTGATAGTTGTTGATCAATTCAGTAGATGCGTATGGGTCTACTTATTGAAAGCAAAATCGAAAGCAAGAGGTGCACTTAAAGATTTTCGCACCCTTGTCGAAAACTAATTTGAGAGCAAAATTAAGAGAATTCAGAGTAATAATGGGCAGAATTTCAAATGCCCATTTTTTACCAAATAAAGGAATTTTACATCACCTCACTTGCGTTGCTACCCCACAACAAAATTCCTTAGCCAAAAGAAAGTTTCAACATATTTTAAATGTAGTGAGAGGTTTAAATTCCAATCTGGTCTTCCCATGAAAAATGGAATGAATTCATAGTAACATCAGTGTATTTGATAAATCGAACCCGCACTCCAAACATTGAGTATAAGTCGCCAATCAAAATTTTGTATAACATCATACCCTCGCACTTTCATTTGTGTGTACTTGGATACTTATATTTTGCATCAACCTTTAGCCATGCTAGAGCCAAATTTGATGGTCGTGCTAGAAGATGTCTATTTTTAGACTATCCATATAGTATTAAAGGGTACAAACCACTAAAACAAACCACAAAATTCATTTTTGACCTCACTGACATGCTTACCTCGAGACAAAGTGAACCTATCATTCCTCAAATGCAACCCTTGGTTTCCTTTGAAGAACCGATCGAAACACCCATAGAGAATCCCATCTACTTCATTGACCCTACCAGTTTTGAACTAACAAGCTCACTGCCTACCATTACTAGCCTCGAACAAACCAGCTCACACCTTGCCAATCTAACTCCTAGCCTGCCTCTTAATACCTCCAATGATGTTTCCCCTCAAACTGTCCCACGTAGGTCCAACAGAATCCAGAAGGCTCCTGCATATTTGAACGATTTTCATTCCCAACAAGCCATCACACTCGAATCCTGACAATCGTCATCCAAGGTACAAAACTCTCCTTCATCTACTTCAAAGAATTCATATATTTCTTTTCCTTTATTTGGTGTTTTGTCCTATGAGTCTCTTTCACCAAAATTCAAGGCCTTCTCTGCTTCTATATCCCTTTATACCGAACCTACATCCTACACTCAAGCTATCTAAGATCCAATTTTGTGTAAGGCAATAAAGTAAGAGCTGGATGCACTTGAATGTAATGAGACTTGGACCATTGCAGACTTGCCACCCAACTAAAGACCAATTGATCGCATGTGGGTATACAAGTACAAGTTCAAGGCGAATGCCACAAGCGAACGAGCCAAGGTCCACTTGGTTGCAAAGGGATTTACTCAACGTGAAGTGATTGATTTTCATGACACCTTTTCTCCTATTGCCAAACCGGTTTCAATTCTGTTCCTTCTTACAATAGCAGCAATCAAGGGATGAGATCTCCAATATCTAGATGTAAGCAAAGCCTTCCTCAATGGGGAACTTGAGAGGAAATTTATATGTGTCCTCACCAAGTCACTCACATGTAGGCTCAAATAAGGTGTCAAGCACTACAAGAAATTAAGGTTTTTACCACCAATTTCTTTTTCCGCGATTTACGTTCATGACAAAAAGTGACTTGTTGAGACCAAAAATGCTTGTGGCTATAAAATCCTATTTGTTGCCACGAATTTTTTGTGATAAATAAAAAATGATGAGGAAAAATAATTTGCCACGAGAAAAGAAGCTATTGTCACAAGGTTAATTTTTGTGGAATGCAAAAGACACCAAAATTATGATGTTATCAATTCAAACCTTTTTTCCCAAGAGTTTAACGTCTTTGGCCACAAGTCTTAGTTGTTATAAAAGTAGTGAATTAACTGTGGTCCTCTGTTCGTGGCTTTCTATTTTTTTCCACGATCTATTTTCCTAATTGCCGTGAATGAATTTCACCACAAATACTCTTATATAAAAGAACAAAATCAGAAACCCTAAATTTTGAACCATTTCATCTCTTCTCCTTCGGCCTTTACACCCTCTCGATTCCTTCTAAACCCTAGGTCACATCCATCACAACCATAACCTAGCCTTTGGCCATTGAGCACAGCGTTGCGCCACTTCCACCTAAGTGTGGTGTGTAAAGGAAAAGGCTTGATCTTAGAATTAAGCTTTGGGAGAATAGATTAGAGTATTGGTCCAAAGTGTGGTGTGTAAGCCCAAAGGCCATAGGATGAATCCATTAGTCAACCAAATCCATGCAAGAGGACACATGTCACTCTAGGAGAGTTTTAGTAAGTCTTCAAAGACTAGTAGATGAAAAGAAGAAAATGCTAGTGGTTATTTTGAAAGATGAAGTGTGAGAATCAAGGTGAGATTTTCTTTTCATTGGGATATCTTGGGAGGTACAAAGAGATCTTCATTTTAGTCTTCCTAGGAGTATGCTATATCTAGAATAGTGACACATGTGGCATGAAATGAGAACGATAAGTGAGGAGCAAAAAGGGAGCCTTCGGTGGAAGCATCTATCCGAATCCCTTTGGCGTGTTTCCCATGAAACCGTATCTAAATCTAGATGAATGATCGTTGTGGGATCTTGAGAAGAAATGTGGGAGCATGATTGATTGAGTGAGTGATGGAACAAGAGAGGAAAAGTAGATGAGATGAAGACTAAGGGGATTCGGGTGTGAGCATTGCCGTGGGCCTCATTTGTGGTCTTCCTAGGATTTTTACAAATCTAGATGAAGGGACATAAGAGATTTGTGTAAGGGAGTATAAGGGGCATGTGTGAGTGGTGATTTGAAAAGTTGAGTGAGTGGGGGGACTCATGTGAAGGAAGAGGATCACACTTGGAATGAGAGGGATTCGGTTTGCACTAGGAAGGGGTAGCCAAACCCTACCTTATTCTTTTTCCACAAATGAGATCCTACAATCTTATGGAATGACATGTGACTGATAGGTGAGTGTGTGAGGAGTGATGTGAAATGTTGGAGGCCTTAGAACTCTTAAGAGGTGTCGGTCATGGGGAGGAGGAAGGAAATAGTTTCCAACCTAGAAGTGATCTAGTTTAGGCATGGTGTGGTCAAGTGATAAAAGTCCATCAAGGTTCTTTCAAACCCATCAAATGTCAACCTTAAAAGAAGGGAAATAAGTGCCTAAGGCACCTAGGAAAACCCAAGGCCGAATGGCCTTAGGCGTGCCCGTCTCCTTTGCTTGTCTCACTTCCTCACAAGCACACACACACCTACTCACCTCTCGGCAACACTCCTTCGCACTCCACTCCCTTTTGCTTCACTTTCTTATATACTCTAAACACAAGAATATCCTAAGTGTAGTGGAGCTAAGGCAAGCATTCTTGAGTGGGAAGTGTTGAAGAGGTAAGTGCTTAAGTTGATCCAAGCATAGGTAGAACACACACCACACCTATGTTCTCATTTCAAAAATCTTCTCTTCAAGCCTCCATGTTTATAGTTAATCTAATGGAATATTATATATATATATATAATTTTTTTTTCAAATTTAAGCTAAGCCTACGAGGAGTATTGTAACTACATTCTTTTTTTACCTTTAGCATTCCTAGTATATTTTGAAGAGAATATGTTTGTATTGTTTGATCTTTTGCTTGCTTATGCTAGAATTGATTTCTTTAGTAAAATGCCATGCTTAGTTAGTATGAGTCCATGCTTAAATTCTATGATTCATTTAGGTTTAAAATTTTATTATAGTTGGTGGTTTTAGCTTACTTGTAGCAAAGAAATCAACATGATATGGGTTTTGTAATGCATGCATGACTAAGGTTAAACTTGTTGAAATATTGGGTTACATAGGTTTGATTAGTTGAATAAATATCATGTTTTTATAGTAGCAAATTCATACCTTGTTATGCTAGGATGGATATTTATAGAATATTGGTGGATGTAGATATTTATTTGCTAAGTATGAATGAATCATGAGAAACATTATAGTAATGATACAAAAAAATGCATGCTTGGTGAGTTAAGGTTTGAATCTTGAGCAAAATGGAACTAATGCACATATGCGATTCGGATTGGGGAACTTTTAGGGTCAAGATCTTCCATGATTTAATTACTCTCTCATGTTATGATCAAGTTTAAATGTTTGGAAGGCTTAGAAGCATGAAAACTAGGAGCATGTGGTGATGGGAATTTTGGTTTACTCATAGGAGATAAAGTGTGCTATTTGCTCGGATAGATAGTGATTAAACTATTGAATCCATGGCCTAAAAGTTTTGGTCAACCCCATTTTGTGAAGGTAAAATTATTTTAATAATTTTACTAAGGTTTATTGAGTGTGTAGGAGAGAGTAAAAGGAAGAAATCCTAGGTGGTAGCCAAAGAGGGTCTCGGCCCAACCATAAGGGTGGAGGCCGAGCACCCCATTTAGCCTATTAGGCCCATTTAGGCGACTATGCATGTTTGGTAAGTTAAATGATGTGATGTTTGGCTTATGAAAGAAGATGGCTAACTATGCGCTCGGGTTCATCTCGGGTTATTGCATGACTAGAATTAAGGGTTTGCATGTTTCATGCATACGGCATGAAAATCATATTTTTGAGTCAACATGTTTTTAAAAGAAAAGAAAAGAAAAGAAAGAAAAATATATGCGATACGACGAGATATGAACTTCCTTGTGATGCTCATCCCTAACGTCTTAGTTTACGTGCGATCCCAAGCGTAAGCGAGGGCATCGACAGCAGTGTTATCAAAGCAATTAAGTATCTAGGTAAGAACCACAAGTCCTAGGAAAGGAATCACATGGTATAGGTTATGATCTCCTAGCTATAGGTTTGAACTCTTAGAAAGGTTGGTTGGAAGATGATATCCGTATGAATTGAGGACACTGTGAGTCATGAGAATCGGAATCGCAAGAGTTAGGGTAACCCATGTGAGGATTTTGTGCTTTTCAAAAAAGGTATGGCAGGAGGACAATGATGCGCCCCTACCCCAAGACCTGAAGCACCACCAGAAGGGAATATTTCGAGTCCTGTCATACCAACGACAGGAAATAAGCCACTAATTACTCCGCCTCGACCCAGAGGACAAGAAGTTCTGAAAGCCCCAGTAAATGGTGGGCAGGCGATAGCGGAGGCTATTCGCCAGATGACAGAGCTAGTTAAGAACCAAATGGAGCAGAGCAGATGTCATCCAAATACCAGTGGAGGGACATCAGGGTGCTCTGACGAGAAGTTCCTGGTCTACCGATACCAAAATTTCATGGGAACGAAGGGAGCCATAGAAGGGGATCGATGGATCATGGATTTGGATCGCACCTTCGAAATCAGTGGGTGCACAAAAAATTCAAAAAGTACAATACGCTAGTCACCTACTGCAAGGGGAGGCCAGACTATGATGGGATACAAAGAGGAAGCTGCTAAAACAAGAACTTGGAGAGAATGTAACTCCCACTTGGGAACACTTCAAGACAGATTTTGACAATCTCTTCTTTCCAAAGTCAGTCAAACAATGGAAGGCTATGGAGTTTGCCATGCTGGTACAATGAAGCATGACAATAGACTAGTATGCTGCAAAATTTATGGAATTGGCACGATTTGCTCCTCATTTGGTGTCAACCGAGAAAATGCGGGTGAAGAAATTCCTAGATGGTCTGCAACCAAGGATTTGCAATCAAGTGGCCTGTCTGCGAATCGAAAATTTCCAAGAACTGGTGAATGTGGCAGCCATTGCCGAAGCAGAGCAGAAGAGTTTGATCAATCAAGCCCAGACGTAGAAGAAAAGAAGTTTTCCCTACTTTTCAGGAAAGGACGTGGGCAAGAGAAAGAATGTTTTTCCTGTGGATAAAGGAAAGGGAAAAGTAAGCGGACCAGGAGTGTCGACATCGTCGCCAACATGCAGAACTTGTGGGCAACCACATAAAGGCGAATGTCAAGTGGCGACAGAAGCTTGCTTTCGATGTAGTCAAGTAGGCCATATAATCCGCGATTGCCCTCAAATGGCTTCTAGTAGAGTTACAGCGCCCGGAGGAAAAGCAAAAATCCCCACAAAGGCAAAGGTGTATGCCATCACCCCCAAAAAGGTAGACTTGGAGGATGAGGAAGCTATCAACGCTGGAATCATTACTAGTGAGATTATTTTGATGCGTAATGTGGTTTATGCATTGTTTGACTCCAGCACGACGAGATCCTTCATTTCATATGATTGCGTATGGAGGTGTAACTTAGACGTAGAACCATTAGCACAGAAGGTGTTAGTATCACTCCCCAACGGGAAGGTGATTGGATGTCAATGTATAGTGAAGAACTGCCTGTTAGAGATGCTGGCGTAAGGCTAAATGCCAACTCGATAGTTTTTCACTTGTTCGGATTTGACATAATATTGGGTATGGATTAGTTGTCCGAGCATTACGCCAAGATCAATTGTCGCAAGAAGGAGATAACATTCGAGCTACCGGAAGAAGAGAAGTTGCGATACAAAAGGGAGATAGTTAATTCTGTTTCCTCTATCGTGACGGCTAAAAGAATAATGAAAAGTCTAAAGGGAGAAGCAGAAGTGTTTCTAATAGTATCCTTAAATGCATTGGAGAATGCCCAGGGTATTGAAGGGGTCCCGGTAGTGAAAGACTTTCCCCGAATATTCTCAGACGATCTGCCTAGATTGCCCCTGGATCGTGAAAACGAGTTTACAATTGAATTGGAACCTGCCACGACTCCAGTTCATAAAGCACCCTACCGAATGGCTCCAACAGAGCTGAAAGAGTTAAAGATGCAGATTGAGGAACTATTAGAGAAAGGGTTTATACGGCTTAGTTCATCGCCGTGGAGAGCCCTAGTCTTGTTTGTGAAAAAGAAGGACGAGACGATGCAGATGTGCATCGACTACAGAGAGCTTAATAAGGTCACCATCAAGAACAAATATCTGTTACCTCGGATAGATGACCTATTGGATCAACTGCAAGGAGCAACGGTGTTCTCTAAGATTGATCTTAGGTTAGGGTATCATCAGCTTAGAATCCAGGAGCAGGATGTGCCCAAGACTGCTTTTCGAACTCGATATGGACATTTCGAGAATCTGGTTTTGCCGTTCAGATTGACAAATGCCCCAGCAGCATTTATGGACCTGATGAATCGGATTTTTCGACAGTATCTAGACAGCTTTGTCATAGTTTTTATCGACGAATTTTTGATATACTCTCGGAATGACGAAGAGCACAAAGAGCATCTAAAAACTGTGCTGAGTAATTTACAAGAGCACCAGTTGTACGCAAACTTAGTCAGTGCGAGTTTCGGCTTAGAAAGGTCAAGTTTCTGGGACACGTCTTCTCAAGCGAAGGAGTGGCCATGGATCCAGCGAAGATTGAAGCAGTGACGGAATGGCAGAGGCCGACTAATGCACACGAAATACATAGTTTCCTTGGATTGGCATAATACTACAGGATGTTTGTAGAGGGATTTTCTAAGTTATCTGGTCCTCTAACAGCCTTGACTAAGAAGAATGCCAAGTATGTCTGCAGTGATTAGTGTGAGCAGAGTTTTCAAGAGCTTAAAAAGAGGTTAACTTCGGTGCCGGTACTAGCATTGCCAGAGCCCCACAAATCGTATGTATATAGCGATGCCTTGAGGATGGGCTTAGGATGCGTTTTGATGCCGGAAGGACGAGTAGTCGCCTACGCATCCCGACAGCTTAAAAATCATGAACGAAATACCCCACTCATGACTTGGAATTGGTGGTAGTAGTGTTTGCATTAAAGATTTGGAGGCACTACTTGTATGGGGAAGAGTGTGAGATATACACGGACCACAAGAACTTGAAATACCTGTTCAGTCAGAAGAATCTGAATATGAGGCAGAGAAGGTGGATTGATACCATAAGTGATTTCCAATACGAGATCAAGTACCACCCAGGAAGGGCTACTGTAGTGGTAGATGCTTTAAATCAAAAGACTCAAGCAGAGGTACTGCCCATACTGACAGCTATGCGAGACATGCTGGCCAAGAATCTGCCCAGAGAACCAATGCTGGCAACAATGCAAGAAATTATTTCTCTGACTGAGGATGAAATCTGAGAAGGACAACGAAAGGATGCCAAATTGGAGCAAATCCGAACACAATTGCTTGAAAGGCAAGGATCGTCCCATTTTACTATATTAGATGATGGGACACTGAATTTTGGAAAGAGGATGTGATACCGGATGATCCGAAGCAGAAGGAGCGGCTTATGAGGAAAGCACACTAGACCCCTTATACAGCTCATTCTGGAAGTACCAAAATGTATCAAGACCTGAAATGAAGATTCTGGTGGGAAGACATCAAGAAGGACGTGGCTACTTTCGTGGCAAAGTGTTCAGTATTCCAACTGGTTAAAGCAGAGTATCAACGTTCAGCAGGAATGTTACAACCCCTACCAATTCCTGAATAGAAATGGGAAGATGTGTCTATGGATTTCATAGTGGGATTCCTAAGAACATCGGCAGGAAAGAACACAATTTGGATAATAGTTGACAGACTGGAAAAGTGTGAACATTTCTTGCCGATAGCCAATACTGATTCAATGGAAAAGTTGTCATGAATTTATGTGAAAGAAATATAGTTTGTCTACATGATGCACCCAAGACGATTGTTTCAGATAGGGACCCCAGATTCACATCTCGTTTCTAGCAAAGCCTACAGAAGATGATGGGATCTAACCTAAAATTTAGCAGTGCCTATCATCCGCAGACTAATGGTCAAACCGAATGGACTATTCAAATCCTAGAAGACATGTTGCGGGCTTGCATACTAGATTCGAGTGGTGATTGGGATGGTCTTTTACCCTTGATCAAGTTTGCCTACAATAATAGCTTTTAAGCTACTATTCATATGGTGCCATATAAAGCGTTATATGGAAGAAAATGTAAATCACCTCTATATTGGGATGAAGTGGGTGAAAGTAGGGTGTTAGGGCCTGAGTATTTACCGGAAGTCAGAACCCAAGTGGAAATGATACGGGAAAGAAAGAAGACTACCTAGAGTAGGCAGAAGAGCTACGCGGATCGACATAGAAGACTATTGGATTTCGCAATAGGTGATTGGGTATATATCAAGATTTCACCTATGAAGAGAGTAGCTCGATTCGGCAAGAAAGGGAAGTTGAGTCCTCGTTATATTGGACCTTATGAGATTCTTGAGAAAGTCAGACTGGTGGCTTATCGTTTGGATCTACCTGTGAGCTTGCAAGGAGTTCACAACGTGTTCCATGTGTCATTATTAAAGAAAAGCCTTGGTGAAGGACCGACAACAATAATGGATCCTAGCAATATTAGGTTGCGTCCCAACCTCACTTATGAAGAATGACCAACACGGATTGACGACCGCAAGGAGTAGGAGCTGAGGAATCGAAAAATTTCTTTGGTAAAAGTATTATGGAACAAATCAGCTTTCCAAGAAGCAATGTGGGAACGTGAGGATGTCATGAGAGCCGATTATCCTTATTTGTTTGTAAATCAGTAGTCTATGATTTTGTTCGTATGGTTGAACCTTGCTGTGATTGTATGGATGTTTATATATATATATATGTATAAGTAATTGATTGATATTTTGGGTGTTAAATATTCCTTAAATTGTTCTTTAGAACCATAATAATTTCTGGGTACAAATTTAATCATGTTATGGCTTGAACTAGAAGAAACCCACGCATGTTGGTAGCTACGGTAGCACAATTAAGAGAAAGAAGAGAAAACAAACAAAGAATACTACGTAGAAAAAGAGAGAGAAAGAGTGCAAAGGCTTTAGTATTTGGATCGGTACGAAAGGTATCGTACACATATTATGAGTGTAGATCGTAGAGGAGTGCACGTATGCCGTCGAGCTATGCCATATGAAGAGAGGCAACCACCTAACAAATGGTTAAGAGCGGAAAGAGAGCAATTACAGAAAATGATTCGAGGAGAGATGAGTGAGCCTAGTGGAGAGCTACTGAATTTTTCTGATACCTAGAATGACCGCATTTGACAGAGAGAAGAGGGAATACCCCGAATAGACACAAAAGATGAGATTATGCATAGGCTGAATGAGTTAAGAATAAACATGTACTACGGCCCCGACGTGGATGCCGTATTTTACTTCTCTCAAGACTTCGTGACAGAGGAGGATGATGTACCACCATACTCGTCATCAGAAGAATCCACTGCCACTAGTGCTCAAGGTCTATTGATTTATCTAATATCCATATCCTTGCATAAAGCGATTTCGGAGACGAAATCTTCTTTTTAGTGGGGGAGGATGTGACGACCAAATATTTTCATTTCTTATTATTTTACTTAATTAATTAATTTAATAATAAAATTGTTGTTTTGAGGTGATAAAGGAAAAGACTTGGGCTTAGAATTAAGCTTTAGGAGTATGAATTAGAGTATTGGCTCAAAGTGTGGTGTGTAAGCCCAAAGACCCATAGGATGAATCCATTAGTCAACCAAATACATGCAAGAGGACACATGTCACTCTAGGAGAGTTTTAGTAAGTTTTCAAAGACTAGTAGATGAAAAGAAGAAAATGCTAGGTAGAACACACACTACACCTATGTTCTCATTTCAAAAATCTTCGCTTCAAGCCTCTATGTTTATAGTTAATCTAATGGAATATTTTATATATATATTTTCAAATTTAAGCTAAGCCTACTAGGAGTATTGTAACTACATTCTTCTTTTACCTTTAGCATTCCTAGTATATTTTTAAGAGAATATGTTTGTATTGTTTGATCTTTTGCTTGCTTATGCTAGAATTGATTTCCTTAGTAAAATGCCATGCTTAGTTAGTATGAGTCCATGCTTAAATTCTATGATTCATTTAGGTTTAAAATTTCATTATAGTTGGTGGTTTTAGCTTACTTGTAGCAAAGAAATCAACGTGATAAGGGTTCTGTAATGCATGCATGACTAAGGTTAAACTTGTTGAAATATTGGGTTACATAGGTTTGATTCCTAGAAGAAATACCATGTTTTTATAGTAGCAAATTCATACCTTGTTAACTTGTCATGCTAGGATGGATACTTATAAAATATTGGTAGATGTAGATATTTATTTGCTAAGTATGAATGAATCATGAGAAACATTACAGATAATGATAAAAAAAAATGCATGCTTGGTGAATTAAGGTTTGAATTTTGAGCAAAATGGAAATAATGCACATATGCGATTTGGATTGGAGAACTTTTAGGGTCAAGATCTTCCATGATTTAATCATTCTCTCATGTTATGAACAAGTTTGAATGTTTGGAGGGCTTAGAAGCATGAAAACTAGGAGCATGTGGTGATGGGAATTTCGGTTTACTCATATGTGACAAAGTATGCTATTTGCTCGGATAGATAGTGCTTAAACTATTGAATCCAAGGCCTAATAGTTTCGGTCAGCCCCCTTTTATGAAGGTTAAATTATTTTAATAATTTTACTAAGATTTATTGAGTATGTAGAAGAGAGTAGAAGGAAGAAATCCTAGGGTGTAACCAAAGAGGGTCTAGGCCCAACCATAGGGGTGGAGGCTGAGCACCCCATTTAGTCTATTAGGCCCATTTAGGTGACTATGCATGATTGGTAAGTTGAATGATGTGATGTTTGGCTTATAAAAGAAGATGGCTAACTATGTGCTCGGGTTCATCTCGGGTTATTGCATGACTAGCGTTAAGGGTTTGCATGTTCCATGCATACAACACGAAAATCATATTTTTGAGTCAACATGTTTTTAACAGAAAAGAAAAAATATAGATATGCGATACGACGAGAGGTGAACTTCCTTGTGATGCTCATTTTCGACGTCTCAATTTACGTGCGATCCCAAGCGTAAGCAGGGGCGTTGACAGTGCCTCTCTCTCCCTCCCACTTCATTCGGGCCTCAATCTCTCAATACTTCTATCCCGTCTTCTCTCTCTACTCCTTCGACCACAGCCCATCGTCGCCCATCACTGCAGCGCCAAGCCACCACCAACTCACCGGCGACTACCCCTCATCTCGTTCCCCAGAAAGGTTCGAACTTTATTCTTCAGAAATCCCCTAAAATGGAAGCTTTTAACACCCTCCTCCTCCTTCGATACGAACCTCCTTCCCTATGAGAAATCCCCTAAAAAGTCTCATACGTATGCTTTCATATGAGATTTTTTTGTGATTCTAAGGTATGTATTTCGAGATCTGTTCCTGGTAGTACGTATTTGAATTTTTTCTTGGTTTCATTGAGCTGAGATATGTTCTTGCTCACTCAGTACCCTAGTTTTTTAGATCTCCCATCTTATCTGCCATCGAAGCTGCGGTGAGTTACTTGTGAGTTACGACTTCTTTGTTATTTATTATTTGTGAACTAACTGCCATCCGTAGTGACAATTTCTTTATTATTTGTTGTTTATATATTAACTCTAATCTTTGTGAGCTTCTCTGTTCTTTGTGAATTAACTCTGGCATCGAAATCTTTTTTTGCACTGAGATCATTGTAAGCTACATATTTTTATAGTAGCATTTGTTATTTGTAGGTTGCACTATTTCTGATTCTACACAATTTTTGAAATTGTGCATTGAGATATATTTCTGGTTGTGACGACCCCGAAATTCTCATACTTTGCTTTTATTAAATTAAATATGAGGAGCTTAGTAACTTAGGCATTTGGGTGGATAAGGCCTTAAAAAGGGTAGGCTTAGGAGTCCAAGGCCTTAAGGCCAAGTCCAAAGCTTTGGCCCTAAGTGGGGGAAAGACAAGCCCATAGGTCCATGAAAGAAAGCCCACTAGTCAACCCAAGCCCGTGCTTGATGACACATGTCAAACTAGGAGAAGTTTAGTAAGTTGAATCAAGACTAGTAGTTGAAAGAAGAAAATGCTAGTAGGTGAGATAGTTGACTAGTTGTTTTGGTTGGAGAAAGAAAAGAGAAGACAAGAGTGGAATCTTTCCATCTTTTCCTACCTACATAAGTGTGTGAGATGTAGGATTTTGCCAAATAAGATCAATATGGGATCCTACCATCTCTAGTAAAATGATGAAGTAGGATTTGAGAAGATTTGGAGATGAGAAAAGAGAGAGGGGTTTCGGTGGGGGCTATGGCCGAATGGCCTTAGGGTTTTCTCACCGAAAACATTTCCAAATCTAGATGGAAGGGACATGTGAGATTTGTATAAGATTGGATAAGACTTGATGTGTAAAAGGGTGTAAGAAAAGGTGACATGAGATGTGAGATGATGGATCAAAAAGTGGGAGGAAAGGAAATGAAGGTTTCAGATATGGCCTTAGCCGACTCCCCCTCCCCTTGTTTGACATTCTTTTTGCGAAAAAATCTGAGTTATAGATTTGTGTAAGAGTGACATGACAAGCTTGTGTGAGATGTGAGGTGATTGGTTAATGGAAAGAGCATGTGACAAAAGGGAAATGAGAGTGAGATGAAGGGAGGGTTTCGGATGGAGGCAATGGGATCCGAAACCCCACTTGTGTGTTATCCCAAAAATGGATCCTCAAATCCCTTGGAATGACATTTGAGATGATTGGTGGGGAGATAAGAGGTGATGTGAGATGATGAAAAGGAGTTGGAACCCTAGAATGAGAGGCCGGCCATGAGGAGAGAAAGAAAGAGCAAAATCTCCAACCTAGGATGGGATAGATTAGGGTTGATGTGATCAAGTGATGGGAGTCACTCAAGGGTCTTTCAAGCCCACCACATGTCACTCAAACCTAGGGGAATGAGTGGCCTAGGAGCCTAGTGGAGCATCTTGGCCGAATGGCCTTGCTTCCCCTTTCTTTTGGTTTGCTCATTTCGGACACACACACACACACCACTCCCTTTGCACCTCACGGCAACCACTCCTCATTCCCTCCACTTTGCTTCACTTCTTTTCACCACTTAGACTCCTAAACACTCCAAGTTTAGAAGGAGAAGAAGATAGTGATTGTGGAAGGAGGAGAAACCTAGAAGAGGTAAGTAACTTAGTTGCTTTAAAATAAAACCTAGAAGCATAAGGAAGAAACCTATGTTCATGCTTTCAAAATGAAAACCTTTTCTTCTGAAAATGGTAAGTTCTTAGCATGTTCTAACTAAGTAATTCTTTTATTTTCAGAACTCTTATAAGCTAGCTAGGAAGATTGGTAAGTATATCTTTACTTTGCCTTTAGCATTTTTAGTATATTTTTGAGTGAATGTGCTTGAATGTGTGTATATGCTTGTATTGTTTGGTTACTTGCTTGGTATTGCCATGATGAAACCTTATGGGTAGAAATACTATTTTGGGTTAGAACCCATGTGTAGAACCTATGATCTTTTTTATTAAAGAGTTATACGATGATTGATGATCTTGATGGTTTGATGAGGAAAAAGCATGTAAGCATGAAGATGTTGAGTTAGTTGAGTATTGGGGAAATATGGGATATATGCATATATGTTATTTGAAGAAGCATCTTGGTTTTTGTTGTAAATAGCTTACTTATTGAGATGCCATGCTAGGGTGAACATGTATAAAGTATTGGTGGAATCTAGTTATATTGATCTTGGAAGATATTGTTAATATTGTTGCTTGATGGTTACAAAGAAAAAAATGCATGCTTGTGGAGTTATATTTTGGAGGATTTGTTGGAGTGAAAGTCTTGAAGTTTCAATTTCCATTTTTATTTAATATGTGTGTGTTCAGATATTTTGGATAAGTAAAAATATATATATTGGGAGAATGATATGTATGAATTCGGTTTCGCATAGAGTATTCAAGTAGGACACTAGCTTTGAAGGGATAAGAAAAGGAAACACAAAACTTGAGGGCTATAGATTTCGGGTTTGCCCATTCGTAAGGCTAGGAAATTTGTTTTACATATTGAACTAGGGCTAGATAATGTTAGGAAGAACAATAGAAGAAGAGAACATCAATGGGAGACAAAGTGGGTCTCGGCCCAAACCCCAGGGGTGGAGGCCGAGCACCCTATCCACCCTAATGTATTTGTTTAAGTGTTTGTTCATAAGTATGAGTTAAGAAGAACAAGGTTTTGAAGGAAAAACAACCAAATATGTGTACTCGAGTTCGCCTCGAGTTTTGCATTCACAAAGTCAGAAGTTGCATGTCCCATGCATAAGCACGAAAACCCATGTTTTGAGTTAAATATGTTTTCGAAAGAAATGAATTAAAGTTTTAGAAAAATTCCAAAAGCTGGGATGGGGAAGTGTCCCAGTGGAATTCTCTGTTCACTTAGGAGTGCCTAAATTGAGTGAAAACCCTTGGGTCGACGAAGAACAGTCGGCGGACCATGTATGGTTCCAAAAGGTGTTCGGAGCGTGGTCGCACCTAATGCTAGTGGGTGCCATAAAAGCGGTGTTGGCCTCGGCCTCACCATCTGATAAGTTTGTAGTTGCTCAGAGAGAAATCCCCGAGTGACGAAAAGCGCGAAAGGGCACGAAACGTATTCACCTAGGTTGACTTGGTTGCCGGGTGTGACGGTAACTAGCGGGGAGCACATGGTGCATAGGGGAACCGTGAGGTATCCAAAATATGAAGTCATGACGAAAAGAAAAGGGCTTTCGGGCCATATATGATATGATAAGTGGTGCCTAAGATAAGAAAAGACGTAAGTTTTTTAACAAAGTGTTTGAAAGAATCTGCATTAAAGAAGTTTTGCTACGTGATTTTGAATAAGTATGCATTGGAAATTTAGAAAAGGATGAGAAAGATGAATTTTTATCACAAGCATGTGCATCGGTCTAAGCATGAGTCCCATGTTGTCGCATACGTATGAAATTTGTTTGTTATTCGCTTAACTATATGCCTGAAATGCTTTCATTAAAGTTTAGATGTACTTGCTGAGATTTCCCCCGAAATCTTACCCCCCTCTTTATGTCCTTACTATCCTTCCCTCTTGGGAACGATAGAAGTAATCGCAGGTGAGGATGGCTCAAACGAGTACGACCCCCTTGATGACACCTCGGATCTTCAGGGACCCGATTAAGGCTGCCCTTAGGGGGCCAGTGACTCTGAACCACCCAGGTCAGTGAGAGGTGGAGTCACTAAAGATGACCATGTACATTTCAGTCGGTCTATACCCTGCGGGGTGTTGCTTAGTATTAGGGGTTGACGAGTCCCATCACTTGGGGCGTATTTTTGGACCCATCACTTGGGGCGTATTTTTGGACCGCTTTCTAGGGCGATATGTGAGGTAGGGCCTAGCGTAGACTTGGATCGGCTTCGCTGGGGCCCGAACCTTAAGAAGGTGAAGAAGGAACCCGTCGGTTGAATACTATGGGCAGTGTTAAGACCCATATTATTTTGTGATGCCCTGTATTTATGCTTTTGGTAAAGTCTTCCTGCCTGTAGGAAGCATTATTTTGATTACTTGGACAAAGTTATGTAAATATTTGAAATTTGGGCTATGTATGATATTATGTTTGGGATTCATAGCGTAACCATTTGGTGCATGTTATAGAAGGCTTGACTTTTTTACTCCGCTCCGATAACCTTTCTTTGACGTTTCAAAAAAAAAACGTACACGTATGATATGACGAAGGGTGAACTTCCTTGCGTTGCTCATCCCCGACGCTTCTATTCACTTGCGATCCCAAGCGTGGATTGGAGTGTCGACACTGGTTCTGTACTATTTTTGGTTCAGCACAATTTCTAAAACTGTGCATATGATTTTGCTATATTTTGTTTAGTATATGGTTATGCTATTATCCAAGCTTTTTTATATTTTGGTTTTAGTTTATTTTGGAAGGTTGGTGTTAACTATGAGCAGTGCGGTTTTCCTTCATTTATTCATTTAGGAAAAAAGTGTTTTGTTTTATAATCTATGTAATTTTCTGTTGATGAATTTGAGTGAGGTCCACGAAATAGTGTAAACCCTTGCATTTTGTGACATAGGTACTATATAAGAACTGTAAACTTTTGGGAACATTTGCTAAGAATTGTTAATGTGTATCTAGATGTTAAAAACACGTTCGTCTTAATTTTTTCAACATGTAGTTTTTCAGTTTTTTGCTTAATTTTTTTATTCTATTCCATTGTTAATCAAGTGCGTCCTTTGCCTTTTTTCTTTAACTGTCCTGTGTTTATGAATAACTTGGTTTATAATTTTGTTGTAGGTTTATATAAAAGCTAAAGGAGATGGGAAAGGTATCAGAGAAGTTCTTTGTTCAACATCATGAGGTAACTTTTGCTTTTTTTCCCTACATTGCCAACAAATGCCAAGTTGGATGCAAAAAAAAGTACTTAAATTAGAGGAATTGAGGTTTGAATATTGCTGAATGTTGTTTGATACCTAGAAAGAAGTCTTCCAAGAAAAAATGAGCTTGGCTTTTGTGTAGAGGGATGAAGGCACTTGACAATTCTGAGATCAGCCATTTGTAAAGCATGATGATAGTGTTGGTTTAATAGATAGATTTGTGTAGTCATGATCACTTAGAGTGCTTAGAGTAAATGGGTGGGTATAGGGTATGGGCTGATATAATGATGATGCAGTGAGTTGTAAAGCGTGATGATGTTTGGTTTAATCGATAGATTTGTGTATATTAAATAAATGTATTGGGCATGAATAAAAATTGTAAAAATAAATGAGTGTTTTGAATGGATTGTTGTTGATTTCATAAAACTTGAATGTATTGTATGGAATGTAGGGTTGTGGTTTGGTGGAGCCATGAATTGTAACTTATAAAGTTTTGTGGTTGTGTGGTGTATGTGTATAATTCGTGTGAGCAGATTATTTTGTTACAGATTTTTACTAGGAGTTTTTCTAAAATTATTTTAAGTGTGAATTTGGATCTCCTAGGTTTGGATAAATTTATTTTAGCCTATATTAGACTATTTGTTATAATTACTTTTGGTTTAGTTTCATTTTTTTTTTTGAATTTTTTTTTTTCTAAAATCTTTTAGCATTTGCCATGAATGGAACTCATGGCAATTTTTTTTTTTTGCAGAAAATGATTATTTTCCATGACAAGAATTCTTTGTAAATAAATATTTTCAAACAGCATTCGTGATAAATAGTACTAAATACCGCGAGAATTATACTTATGGTAGGACTTTTTGCCATGAGTATTTATGCTTTATCCACGATTGGTCTCATGTAAAAATGTAGCTTTTCCCACGAGTTGGAACTTTCATGGGGGAAAATACCTTTTGTTGCAAGTTTTATGTCATGAACGTCCCACAGAACGAATTTGTGGCAAAAAATTATTTTTCACGAAAACCATATTTTTAGCCACCATAACCATTCCTGGAGAAAACCCATATTTCTTGTTGTGAAGTTGCAAAAAAGTCTTTACGGCTTAAGGCAGATGTCAAGCCAGTGGAACGCCAAGCTCAATTCCTCCCTAATTGAGTTCGAGTTTACATAGTCAAAGGTTAACTATAGCCTACTTGTTAAGACTAAAAAGACATCATTTACAACTCTCCTAGTGTATATGGACCATATAGTGTTAAAAGGTTAGACAACAAGGCTACTACGATTGTAAAAGGTTTTTAGAAACAAATTTCAAGACAAAAAATCTAGGAAGCCTTAAGTACTTCATTGGAATGGAAGTGGGATGCACCAAGGCTAGAATACAGCTTTGTCAACGAAAGTATGCATTAGATATCCTCTCAGAGACAAGTCTACCAGCATGAAAGCCATCCAATAAATAAAAACCCAACACAAGACTTCCAAAGGATGAGGGAGACCTGCTTAATGACCCATCTCTATACCGAAATTGGTAGGAAAACTTCTCTACCTCACAAACACTAGACCACTAGACTTAAGTCCAAGTGTGCATTTCTTAAGCCAATTTATGTAAACACCACGTGTCCCTCACTACCAAGCAATACTCATGTTTATCAAGTATGTAAAGGGAGCACTGGGACAAGGGATATTTTTTCCTGCCGATTCAAAACTAGAACTCTTGGCATACTTAGATGCAAGTTGGCCAAGCTATCCAGACACTAGAAGATCGACTATTGGATTCTGCATATTCATAGGAAAGTCACTTGTCTTTTGGAAATCAAATAAATAGACCATGGTATCAAGATCGTTTGTGGAGTTCCAATATAGAGCAATGACAGTCGTGGTTTGTGAACTGACATGGATCATATATTTTCTCAATGATTTGCATTTCAACATTTGAGACCTGCAACTCTATATTGCAACAACTTGGCTGCAATTCATATTACTGCAAATCCAATCTTCCATGAGAGCAGGAAGCATATCGAGGTTAATTGCTATTTAGTGCGTGATAAAATTGCTAAGGGACATGTTGCAATGGCTCATGTCTTCTCCCATCTTCAGCTAGCAGACATGCTAACCAAGCCATTGCACAATCCTAATTCCTACTTTGACACAGTACTACTTCGATTAGTCAATAAATATATAAAAGCAGACCCTAATTTGACATTAATTTGCTAATTGCTATGGTGCAAAAAGGAAGTTTGCTAAAGAATTCGTCCGAGACAAGTTCACCAATATTTCTCTTCAATCTTTAATTACACGAGTTCTTAACATAGCCATCATGTGCAGCAATCAATTGTCCACAATTATAATGCATTGACCAAGTTATTTAAATGGTCATTTTCTATTAGCTGAAATGGGTATGACAACTGATTACAAATCCAAACATAAAAACCTTAAAATTCGAGAATCTTAAGAAATTAACACAAACAATCTGCCATAAAAATTAAGAAACATGTGTAGCAACCTAATTCTACCGGTTTTTTTTTTTCCAATGTAGCAAGAACGACATCAAACACCAAACAAAATGATGATCAACGTTTTCTAGAAGCAGGTTCTTTCTGTGAATTGAAATACACGGCCGCAACCGGAAGGCCAAGTTCGTATTGAGCGGCAAACTGTCGGGCACTAAAGTTGGCACGGGCATTTGGAGGTGAACAGCCCACCATCATCGCACTTTTTTGCTTAAACAGCACAAATGCGTATCGATGAATTCCTGTTGGCGGCCGAGGCCCCATATACGGTACAAATTCTTTCCCTACCAACACACATAACACCATAAATTTCAGTCTTTCAACCTTAGTACTTTTACCTTCAGATCATACAATTAAAAGCACAGTATAAAAAGAACATATATGCATATATATGAATATATATATATATATATATATATAGCATGCTCAGTAATAATAACCTTCGGTGGCATCTGATCCCTCTGGGATATCTACAACGATCCTGAAGGAAAAAATATTTAAAATCATGGTTAAAAATGAATAATATTTACACATTTTTCTTCCATGATCAGCGAAAGGGTGAAAAAAGAACAACCAATGGAGCCACTCCCTCATTGTTGGTTCACTGGGGCTAGGGGCATCAGGATCAACCATAACCTGTTTATTTTAAACAACCACGTATATAGATTCATTCGACAAACACATGGAAACCCAGATAAACGAAATTAAGAAACATGATGTACAAAGAGCTGGAAAATAAATAAGTAAAGCGAAGGTAAGTACAAGAGTGTAGAGATTGGTAGAGGCGGGGCGAGGAGCAAGAATCCGGACAGAGGGCATGTCGGCGGCGGCAGAGGGCTTAATTTCGCAACCATTAGCGACCTGTTTCGAGCCATAATGGATAGTGAAATTGGCCGTCGGAGTGAACATGTCGACCACGTCTCCGATTACTTTTCCGACCACCAGTGGCTCTATCGACCGGGCCATAGGAATTATTGTCGTTCTAGCTAACTGTGAGTGACTAGCGTGGTGGCGTGTTGGGGTCTGGTCTCTGATCAGGTTTCTCTTGGGTTACAAGTGATCAAATCTACGCGTTTTGGGCATATGTATTATAGATGTGGGAGCGTGACACGTAGTAAATGTTCTTGATGAATGGGCACGTTGATTGCCCACAATGATGGTGCAGAGGAGACACGTGTTTCTCTTAGGAATGTACGTCGGCTGTCGTTGTTACTGTAGTTTATAAGACTAAGGGCCGGTTTGAATTGATAAACACGAGTTGGTCTAGGATTTTTTAATTCAACTTTTTAATTCATAAATTAGACGAATTTCACTTAATTTATTTTGTATTTATTATTATATTTTTTTAAATCTTTATATAAAATAGAAATTTTAATATAATTTTTTTAAATTTCAATACAAATTTTTTAAATTTTAATTTAATTTTTATAAATTTTAAAATAATAATAATATTAAAAAATAAATTAAATTTACTTGAATTTATTTTATCTCTTAATCTAAATCCAACCTAATTATTAAGATTTGATGTGCTAGATTGCCACTGCCAGGGCTTATTATAGTGCTATATCCATTAAAACCAAAAAAGCAATTCACAGCAAAATAATTTATAAATTAATGTGATTATGCGAGTCATTAAATATATATTATATTATTAAAAATAATTTTATAATCTGATAAATTATATTAAAATATATTAATCTGTAAAATTACTTTTTTATAATCATTTTATGATTACAAGATTTATCTTTTTTAAAAACAAAAGTTGACTGCTGTATATATAAATAATTTTAAAAATTGAAATATAAAATTATATAAATATATTTTAAAAATTGATATAATTTCTATGATTTATTAAATTTATTTTATAATAAAAAATTTCTAATTTAATAAATAATATATACTATGTCAATTTATGAGATTATTGTTATATAATTCATTCAAAATTAACTTATTTTTCAAATAAAAATATTTGCATTCAAGATATTATTAATTGTTAAAAAATTTGATTGATAAGATTTGAATTCTTAAATTTATTTCTAAGCATGCTTTTCAACGCATTAAACGTCACTCTAAAATAAATTCCACAATAAAAAACTTCACAGCAAATCTTACCAATCTAAAACGCAGCAAAACTTTTTTTTTTTTTTTTCCTAAGAACCAGTTGTTGTCTTTACCAAACTCGAACCAGAACTTCAGACGGAAAAAAAAAAAAGAAAAAAGCAACCCCTCTCGAAACCAGAAAATAAGAAATGCTGGAATAGGCCCACTGGAGACGAGACAGAAGAAAATAACAATCTATCTTTAGTTTCTACTAACCTGCTCCCACTCAAGTTAAGTGGGTTGATTGTTAAGGTTATCTGATAGGTCAATAAAGTCAGTCAGTCCAGCTCGCTCGCGCTCTCTCTCTCTCTCTCTCTCTCTCTCAAATAAACTACGTACAAGGTTTTATCATTTTTTTTTTTTTGAAAGGAAGGTTTTATCATATTTGATTTGACAATAAATACGATAAAACTTTAAATGATAGATGACAATATCATTTAGTATAGATTGAAGTAATGAAATGTAATATAAGCACGTTATATTTTTATTAACTTACATAGAGAGTTAGTCATTATATTATTCCATTTTACGTCTGTATTATACTATAAATATAGATTTACTTATCTGTAATCAAACTAACTCAATATGAATACATTTTTTCATCGATCTCTCTCGTCTCATACATATCGTCTCTTCCATCTTTGATCACTCTATTACATGGTATCAGATTGTAAATTGCATCCGTTTCTGAATCAAATGTGGAGAATATTCTGAATTATTATCACTTACAAAGTGGCGATTTACCTAGAAATATACTGGTATCAAATGTCCTCACTGGGAAAAATTATCATACATGGAGCAGGTCCATGATGATGGCTTTAAAAGCCAAGAACAAGAATGGGTTTGCGAATGGATCGATTCCGCAACTAAGTTCATCAAATTCTGCCTACGAATTATGGGAGAGGTGTAATAATATGGTTTCTTCTTGGATCATCAGTTCTGTTTCAAAAGAAATTGGTTGCAGCATCATATGTGCAAGAACAGCTCAAGATATGTGGGATGATCTGAAGAACAGATTTACACAAGAAAATGGTCTAAGAATCTTTCAATTACAGAAAGATTTATCAGTTTTAATGCAAGAAGACTCATCAGTGCGAGATTACTATACCAGATTCAAATCTCTATCGGATGAATTGTTGGATTATAATCAAATTCCTACGTGTTCATGTGGACCCTTAAGAATCTATAAGTGTGATGCAATAAAGATTTTCTTGGGTTATCAAAATAGACAGCATGTGTTGCAGTTTTTAATGGGGTTAAATAATTGTTTTTCTCATATTAGAGGGCAAATTCTAAAGTTAGAACCTTTGCCGAATATAAATAAAGTGTTTTCTTTGGTTGTTCAAGAAGAAAAACAGAGAGAGATTAGCAAGAATAATGTGATTGACACTGTTGCTTTTATGAGCAAAGTTCAAAATTCAAGTTCAACAATGAAAAATTTTGTTCCTGGAAAACAACAGCCGAGAAGAAATAAGTTGTTTTGCACTCATTGTGGTATGAACAATCATACAGTGGAAAAATGCTACAAGGTACATGGCTACCCTCGAGGATACAAATAGAATTCATCCAATTCTTGACAGAAGGGAAAGTTTACAGCAAATGCTAATCAGATTTCAGGCCAAACTTTGAGTACTCCTTTTGAGAATTTTAATCAAATGCATTTCTCTCAAGAAGACTATAAAAAATCGTTATCTTTAATTCACCCACAACCTGAGGATAATACTAATCACCAAGCTGCAAATATCATTTCTATTTCAATTGGTCGTTCTGCTCATGGTATATCATCAAATTCCAGTTTTTCTTTAAGTGCTTCAGTTTCATCTTTAATTCCTGATAATACATGGATTGTAGACACAGGTGCTACAGACCATATTGCTCATTCAATTTATTTTTTCACTTCAACCACCAAAGCTGTAAACACGTCTGTTAAACTCCCAAATGAAAATAATGTACCAGTAACTCATGTTGGTATAGTCCGAATATCTAAAAATCTAATTCTTAAAGATGTACTTTGTGTACCATCTTTCTCTTATAATCTGCTCTCATTGAGTAAACTCAAACCAGAAATGCTCATTTATATTTTTATTTGATTTTTGCTTTATTCAGGAACTTACTCAATGGAAGATGATTGGGATAGCTAGAAGATCAGCTGGTCTTTACATACTACAGAAATCAGGTGCTAATGATGTTGTGGTTCAGCTTAAATCAAATTTCGTAAACTCTGTAACTAGTTCTCAAATTTGGCATAACAGATTGGGACACCCTTCAATATCTCGATTTTTTTTCAAATTTCATTTTTCATGTTGTCCATTGTGATATATGGGGACCCTTGTCAATTCCAACCCATAATGGTTCCAGATTTTTCCTTACCATAGTTGATGATTATTCGAGATTTACTTGGGTATATTTGATGATAAACAAGTCTGAGGTTAGAAGCATATTCAAGAATTTTTACAACTTAATTGAAACATAATTTGGAAAGAAAATACAATGTGTAAGAAGTGACAATGGTTTGGAATTTCAGATGATAGAATTTTATGACTTAAAAGGAATAATATATCAAATGTCATGTGTAGAAACACCTCAACAAAACTCTATAGTTGAAAAAAAACACCAACACTTGCTAAATGTAGCAAGAGGTTTAAAATTTAAGTCAAATATTCCTTTAATTTTTGGGGGAGAATGCATATTAATTGCATGTTATCTCATAAATTGTATTCCATCTTTAGCTTTAAATAACAAATCCTCACATGAAGTGCTTTATAGTACAACTCCATCTTATAGTCATTTGAAAATTTTTGGTTGTTTGGTTTATGCATCAACACTTGTTCAAAATAAAAATAAATTTTCACCAAGAGCCAGAAAATGCGTTTTTGTAGGTTATCCACTTGGTATAAAAGAATACAAGTTGTATGATTTAGAATATAAGGTTTTACTTGTTTCTAGAGATGTAGTTTTTCATGAATCTATTTTCCCTTTTATGTCAAAGAATGATTCTTCAACATTTAAGTCAAATCTGGACATTATTCCTTCTTCATCATCAAATAACACAGTTTTTCCAAAACCAGTTTCTGATTTCACTAAGAATACAAAAAACCTCTCCATACCCGTAGTCAACTATCCTATTACAGATCAAAATTCTCAAACACAATCCAGTCATCATTCTAGTCCTATCATAGATTCATTAAATTTGAATGATGAACATCAACTTCCTACTCTAAGAAGATCAACCTGACAACATAAAGCACCTAGTTATTTGCAATCTTATCATTGCAATATGGCTGATTCTACTGCTCAATCATCTTTCACAGATCCTGCTCTTAAAACAGGTACTACATATAGCATTTCTGATGTCTTATCATATTCCAAATTGTCTAAATCACATAGAGCTTTTTTTGTTGCCATATCTACTGAAATTGAGCCAAATTTTTATTACCAAGCTGTTAGGCATACTCATTAGGAGATTCCATGGCTATAGAATTGTCTGCACTTGAATCAAATAACACTTGGGTTCTTACATTACTTCCTCCAAATAAAAAATCCATAGGTTGTAAATGGGTGTACAAAGTTAAATACAATTCAGATCGAACTATTGAGAGGCATAAAGCTAGACTTGTAGCCAAAGGGTATTCTCAAAGAGAAGGTTTAGATTTTTTTGAAACTTTCTCAGCTGTTGCAAAAACGGTCACTTTTAGGTGTGTATTATCACTAGCTGCAATACACAGTTGGCATATTTTTCACTTAGATGTCAATAATGCTTTTTTATATGGAGATTTAGATAAGAAGTTTTCATGAAAGCACCTTCTGGTTATCTACCTAAGGGGGACTCTCGGATATGCAAATTACAAAGGTCCCTATATGGTTTGAAGCAAGCAAGCAGACAGTGGAATTCAAAATTCAAATCAGTGTTGTTTGATATTGGATTTACACAGGCAAAGGCAGATTATTCCTCGTTTACCAAGAAAGAAGGAAGTTCATTTGTGGCATTATTGCTTTATGTAGATGATATTCTACTTACTAGTAGTGATTTAGAGGCAATTGATTCTGTAAAAGCAGCTCTAACTCTTCAATTCAAATTTAAAGATTAGGGACCAGCCAAATTCTTTCTCAAGATGGAGATTGCAAGATCAAAAAGTGGCATTTCTTTATCTCAAAGAAAATATACATTGGAATTATTAGCAGATTTTGGTTTATTAGCTGCTAAACCTGCTTTATTTCCAATGGATACTCATGTTAAACTGTCGAAGGATGAAGGGGATTTAATTGATGATGTTACTGGGTATCGAAGATTGATTGGTAGATTAATTTACCTAACTCATTCTAGACCAGATATAACTTTTGCAATTCATCATTTGAGTCAATTTCTGGATAGCCCTCGAGTACCTCATCTTCAAGCTACATTGAGGATTCTTAGATACCCAAAGTTAGCTCCTGGACAAGGTCTATTCTTTCCAAGTAATTCCAAAGTGTATATAAAGGCTTTTTAAGACTCGGATTGGGCAAGTTGCATAGATAGCCGCAGGTCAGTCAGTGGCTATTGTGTTTTCATAAGGGATTCTCTAATATCTTGGAAATCGAAGAAGCAACATACTGTTTCTAGGAGCTCAGCAGAAGCTGAATATAGATCAATGGCATTTACAGTTTGTGAAATAATAAGGATTCGATCTTTACTTCAAGATTTGCATCAGTCACATACACAGTCAGCTTTATTATTCTGTGATAACCAATTTGCTATTCATATAGCATATAATCCAGTCCAACATGAAAAGACTAAACATATAGAGCTAGATTGTCATATGGTCCGAGACAAAGTTGAATAGGGATCATTGACTGTGCTACACATTGCGTCTGCTCATCAAATAGCAGACTTGATGTCCAAGCCTCTGGGTTCAAAATCATTTGATAATTTGCTGTCCGAGATGAATGTGCATAATATATACACATCATCTTGAGGGGAACTATTATAGATTGAAGTAATGAAATGTAAAATAAACACATGTAATGTTTTCATTGGCTTACATAGAGAGTTAGTCAGTCTGCTATTCTGTTTTACGTCTGTATTGTACTATAAACACATGTAATGTTTTCATTGGCTTACATAAACACATGTATGAATACATTTTTCTACCTCTCTCTCTCTCGTGCCATACATATCGTCTCCTCCATCTTTGATCACTCTGTTACATCATTACAACACATTTGGGCTTTAATGACGGTTTAAAATATGTGACAGTTTCTAAACCATCACCAAAACTCCTTTTTTGAGACGATTTCTTGAAACTATCACTAAAGAAATCTAGTGAATTTTGTTATGTTTTGAACCTAAACGATTTTTCGTTCAAATGTTAAGTGCACGTTCGAATGATAAGATCAAGTACGTTCGAACGTGAATTTTTCTAGTGCCAACATTCGAACTATATTCACTACAAGAAAATCACATTTTTCCGGCCATGAATTTCGATGCAAAAGGTGGCTTAAAACTTTGCAAAAGCTATACTCTTGGCGAAAAGAAATAGCCGCACGTCGCTTGGGAGAGTATTGATTTTTATGTGCATTTGCAGCAAAATGATTGGAATGTCGCAAAAAAATGTCTTTTCTACTACAGAAACTAGCCACGAATAACCAAATATTTGTGGCGATTAAGCTTATAGCCATACATGTGAGGCGCTAGAACACAATGTCACGAGGAAAATTTTCTTCACAATATATTTATTCATTGTCGCAACAAACCCAAAGCATGTCTGTCAAATTACATTTTCATGGCATCAAGTTCTCTCCGCAATAACTTTTTGTCCATGTTTGTTGTATTGCCGCAACAACTCAATTTCCACCTAGAGAATACTTATTGCGGCAAGCACATAATCTGACATTATCTTTCTCTTCATGCTAAAATGGTTGTCGCTGCAATAGTTTTTGGCAGCATCATTCTTTGCTATTTTCGTGTGTTTAACATTTCACCAAACTTTTCAGACCTTTTTTATATATATATATATTTTATAACACATGCTAGATGTGATGAAATATGAAATGTGTTGATTAAAACACACCGTTTAGGTTATTTTCGCTGCTATTGTGCGTTTAATAGAGTAAAGTGTGTCGTTTAAGCTTACAAAGGACATGGCAAGAATTAGTTCATCTTTGAGGGGGCATATTGGTTATTAATCACACTCTTAATAATTGGTTACACTCGCACACACCCGACACTTAACCAAATTCGAGTGCCTTCCATTCATTGTCTGCTGTTACTTCTCAGGAACCATAGACACCATGGAGCCATTGGAAGGAAAACCGGAGAGGAATCTATTGGAGAGGAGATCGTGGGTGCACGGATGGAAGATGCGCGAAAGGGGTGAGCATTTGGAGGGATATAAACCAAGATTTTGGCTCAAGCATAGCAGCGAGGGTTTTATTGTTTTTGGTTTTTTTTCATTTGAGTTTTTGGGAACTTTCTAGATGTGCGATTTCAGATCTATGATTTTTGTTTTGGTTTTGGTTGTAAATGGCTGAGTAATTTCTCAGTTCTAGGTCAAGGGTTACTTTGATGCAAAGGAGATTAGGGCTTTCATTTCTTCTATTTCAAAACGTACGCTTGTTTTTCTTTCCTTGTATCAACCTGTTTAGTAGCTTTCGGTGAAGGGTGTTAACTCTTCTCCTTCATCTATTGTTGATTTAACTTTTTTTGCACAGTAGATGATTGGATTAAGCATTCCTTGAACCCATGAACTTTAACTTAGCTTATGGCTCATTTAAGGAGTAGAAATTGTTTAGGAGATCTTTTAGTTGTGCTTGTTGCTGGATCTGCCAAATGCTTATTTTTGGCTAAATGAGTATTTGAGTTAACTTGTGCTTGAGGATTTGAAAGGCCTAATTGACTTAGCGTTAAAGAGAGAAGCCTGAGACCAAGAACTTTTACTTTTCATTAGATTTGTCAACAAGAAAGCTCACTTTCTTGAACGTCAGATTCATTTTAAATTGTAGTTCAACTCATATCGTTTTCATCATTAAATTCTCAAGTCTTGGTACATTATTTTTCTATTTGAAATTCAACTTCATGGATTATTAGCATTTCCTTGAGTTTAAATTTTGTTAGACATTTGTTGGTAAACAGTAAATCAAATTGGTTCTTGTGGATCGACCTTTGACTCTCTCTCAATCTACAAGTCATTCCTCTTCCACTTGGGAGGAAATATTTTAGGGGAACCAAGATGCATCTGAGAATAATAAAAAATCCTTGGAATGACACATTAATACAAATTAAAGGATTATCTATTGCACTACATTTGTTTCCTTCTTTTGATAAATATATATATATATATTACATCAAATTCTGAAAAGCCAATGCATTCATATTTATTTCCATCCTTGTTGGACATGTACATCAAGCAAAACAATAGATAAAATTGTTTTGAATGCAAGCTTAAGTACTACATATATATGATCACCATAAAAGCAAATTCATATATGTGCAACTAGGTACTCAAGCCAATCTTGTTTGAATCAAGTACAGTATTTAATTAATATATATTACTATCTACACCATATATTAAGTGATTTTATTTGTAATGACTTTACTATATTGTGTCCATATTTTACACTGAATAAAATTGTGAACACTGTATTAACTAATTAATTCCAACACACCAGTGGGATTAGAATATAGGAAATAATTCATATTAAATAAGAAATATCACATGGGTACCCCCAAGTCACTTACATCAAAATTATCACATATACTTCCAAAAGAAGAAGTAATACATTAGTGGTGCATTTTGGCAGAATCATGTAGAAACACAGACATTTCTTGGGCAATTACTTACTTACAAGTTGTAGCATCCCCAAAATATTACAGTTTTTTTGGTTTGTTCTCTTTCATTTCAAACCACAATAGGCTAAATTGCCCCTTTTACTTGGCTTTGGGTACTGGATGGTGCATTTGCCAGGAGCCAGCTACTTTGTTGAAGGGTCTGTCCATCTCCCATCAATCCAGGAAAATCTGGCTTGTAGAAGAATGGTGTAGACATCTTTTAAGAAACCATAAATTGTACCTGCAACACAAGGCAGGAACTCATTAAGTTTTTTATAGGAAATAGTTACTGCATTAACATTGCTTTCTATAACAACTGGGTACCCTCATTTCAATATGGAATGCTGCTAAACCCTGGTTTCCTACCCCAATTTTTTTTATTAATAATGTATATAAGGAATAAATATGACACGTTATTTTCTGAAGGAATGTATTTAGCCCAGACTCCTCAACCATCATGCATCATGCTATTGAACTCTACGTGTCAGAAAATTTCATTTATTGTGAACTCTTGTAGAAACAAATTTGCACGTTATGAGATTTTCAGTCTGATCTTGACTAACTGTATGAACCCATCATAGTTTACCAGATCTTATAAATTCAAAATTGCTCCATTATTTTATAGGCAAAGCACATACCTTATGCTCACAATTTACCATCTATGATGTCTTCTAACCACCACCCAGTACACCTCAAATTAACTTGGTCTGCAAATATTTCAGTGTCCAAATGCATCTGTATAACAACATTGTAATGATCCCCCACAATTAAAAATAATTAAAGTACAGGAAAATGCTCCATAAATTCAAGAAATCTACTAAACTCATTATAGGGTATAGCATAGCATTAGCTCCCCCAACCCCCCCCCCCCCCTGGGCGCCCAACTTCTATATTTGACATATATGTGGTTGTATATTACAACTATCAAAAACTATCATACCCTATCCAAACTTCCAAGACATGCTAGAAAAGTGCCCAAACTGGTTACTAGCTACCACAACACATTATATATTGTCGCCTACAGTATATCATATATATATATATATATATATCCCAAGAAGTTCCTGACTAACAAAATGCATCCACTACTCAAAAAGCTAACTCTTATCTATTGAAGGCAGTTCGCTGAGTTTGCCTTCGGGCCTCAATGAAGGCAGGGAGCTCGGCAACCCAAGACGCCAACTGTCTCTCCAAAAGTTTTTCCCATTTCTCGTTCAGCTCTTCCATTTCAGTGTTGTGCTTTTGTACATCACTCATATATATTTGTTTTTCCACCTAACTCTAAGTACCATTACTCCCGCTCATGGTCATAGACTCTTGATTGTTCGGGTATCACCATCTCACCAAAGCCTCGTACATATCCTGGCCGATTCCCAAATACTTCCTTGAACATAGTCATTGCTACCTCCTCTGTCCGCTGAGCTAGTTCTATCCCATCCATCCTCCCAACCATGGCTTTCTACAAATGTGGAGAAAAATTCTATAGCAATCACACGTTCAACGATGTTTATAGCTAAGCTAATTAAAAAGGCAGACTACTGAATATTAGTAATGAGGAAAAACTTCATTTCACTAATGATGTGTTGTAACTTTGACCAGTACTCACATATGGAGTATGATCAGACTGGTATACTTACTAGATAATATGACTAATGCCGAAATTTCAAATAAACAGTGCAAGTGCAATCTGTAAGTGCAGGTATACATATTCTTAAGTATATCAGGATACATTGTTCTTATATCCACTCTAATTAAGGTTGTCCATGGATCAAAAACGGGATATAATGCTCTAGTCATATTGCACTCAAGCATTGTTAGATTATATTGAACTTTGCTCCATTATTTTACTAATTAACCTGTTGCTATTTTGTAATGCATGCATTGATTAGTGTTACCGGTAGCGCACCAATCAGTTTATATGACCTATCACGCAGTAATATCTGCAAATGATATGAATGCATCCTTGGGCAGGAGTTCCAATAATATAGTGCATTGATTGAGGTATATGAATTCTAAATCATATCATTCCCAACTGGGCAAGATATTCTTAAATTAATAAAAAAAAAACTGCAATGGTAGCACATTGAATCTAATACAGGACACATGAATTATTGACGGGAGTGTAAAACATGAATATGTCCCTATTAGGTTTAACTAAATTTGCTTTGTTGTACATACATCCAAAACAGAATTTTGACCAGAGGCTAATTCTACCTATTGGCTGGTTATCCATAAGTTGTGTCTAGTTGTTCTATGTAATTTGTAATGCATGCATAATTGACCTCTATCTTACAATATATTATTGTTTTGAATATATTATGAATTTGAAGGAATGAATTTATCTAATCATGGTTACAAGGAAAGTTTTTAATGCTCTTGTGATTCTCTTCAGTGGTCGGCGTCACGAATTTATCCATCTTTTTACTCCAATGAGTTGCCTTGAAGAAGTCCACCGTTGTGCCTTGTTTAGCTCTCTACAAGAGGGAAAGACTGGGTCAAGCAACTATAAATGACATCTAGGAGATCCCACCACTCAGTACCAAACTGACTTGTGTACACTTTTGGTGGATGGTACGTAACTGCACATGACATCCACTTGTATTTCTAATTACCTTTTCCTCTAGGATCTAAACAAATGATTTGCAGCTTGCCGTATGGTTCGTACTGAGCATCTTCCTGTTCTCCCGATTTTGACTTGAGAGCTTCTGTCAATAACAACCATTCAACGACGTATTTGCACTCGGTACAAACCATGGGGATCCAAATCCAAAACATGCTTGGTTGCCCACTTAACTAACTAGTATGAAACAAGATGACCATACCTTGAAGGCATTCGATCCCCAACAAGTACATAACTTTACCCATAAGAGCTTGTCGACCAAAATGGTCCCTAATGCCAACGCTTCCTCATGATTGGCAAAAGACAGGTACTTTTTATGTAACTCATGGTGGCATGCGTTGAATCTTTTTTGCAGTTGTTTTGAGACTGCCATCTGATGGTTATCTTACTCCCAATCTAACTCGAAGTCACCTTGGATTACCTAAGAACATTAAATAATGTCCAGCTTATTGTTTCCATGTAAAACTAAAAACCATGTTGAAATTTATAAGAAACTATTTATATAGGCACCAACTTACCCGGACTCGTTCAATCAGCTCGTCTTTTGCTGACATGGGTACATCAGTCCATCGAGCATAGCTCATGTCCAGATATTGTTTTACTAGCCACGTCACTCACGTAAACATTGACGCGTTCTCACAACAAGGTTCGGTTTCCCCATTATTAATCTTCAGGCTAATAAGGCCATGCTTCCGCAATTTTTCAGACTCAGTGCACTTGGATGGCCCATGACCACGTTTGGTTTGAACTTGGCAACATTGTCACCTCTATTAGGCAATATATTATAAACAGGAAAATGCATGTAGTTTGTTAAATCTAAAACATTTCTTTGCATTATTGTAAACTGAAACTAAGACTCATATTAGTGAGATCTTAAGGTATGAAGCTTGGAAATATAGCTATGAGTGTATAATTCAGTCAAAATATACTACTTCAAGTCCTCAATATGTTGCATAACAAATAAATATGAGCTATGTTCATTTGTCTTACTTGGCTTATTGCATTTAAAATGATTGATATCTACAAATTCAAAAATTCAGCAGCTCAGCAGATGACTTCCTATGCAATGTATTTGAAGAAATCTGAAATCATACCTTTCTTGAACCATGTTGAGCTATATATAGTAGTAAAAATGAGTAATTTTAGCGGTAATTCCATATGCAATTTATTTTTCAGACCCTTTTTATCTTAGTAGTACTTCACACCTATTGCTCTATTTCTGCTCACCGTGCCTAGGATCCTTATGTATTTACTTATACATTCAAAGGTATAAATTTAGATCAGAAATGATCAGATTGTAATTATCCTTATACTCATGTATGTCGGCCAAAAATGTTTTATGCTATAGTCCAACATATTCTATGCATAGATCAGAAGCTATTTTGATAGTGGTTACTTCTTACGGTTTACTGGTTAAAGCCAACAGATATTGGCTTTTAAAGTACAACTCCCCTTACCTTTCGATATGATTCTTAAGCCTCCATTATGCCTTTGTGGCAAAATAGAGGCTGCCACAAATAAAAAAACATTGATTAGAAGGACTAGTTAATGAAGAAGGCCAACCTAGTGAAAATCATTCCCACGTATTAGGCTTAAGGTCCTAACTAGTTCAATCGATATTGTCTTATTGAATGGTAACACATACTAACTACTTAGGAAATTGTAAGAAGAGGTAAAAAATGCTTTATACATAGCCAAAGTACTGAGAACCTCATGTGTGTTAGAAAACCAAGTGTATGCCTTAGTCCAACAAGAACATATTAAATTGCACGTGTAAAAAATTAGTTCAAAGGCAAGATGAGATTGAACTGGTTGTCAGTCCCCACTAGATTCTCAAAAAAGGCTGGCATGATAGACAACATTGACCAACAAATATGTTATTGTTATGAATTTATGAAAAGTTTGAGTGTTAGTAAACCAAGTGTATGTTATTGCATGTAGAGTGCCCCCTCTACAAACAAAAACAAAAAAACAAACAAAAAAAGATGCTTTGTCATACACAAATGTCACACATAATGTTCCTACTTAGGAAAAGTAGGAAAATCTAGGGTTAGTAAATCTAGGGTCATAAGTTTTCTATGTGCTACCCGTAGGTAAGGATGAAGTCAAGCAGGGATGTCTTCAAATGTTTTATCAAAAATCCCCCTCCCCCACCCCAGCAGAACAAAAATAGAAAAGTCCTCAACTTACACTTATAACAAATAATTGTGGCTTTGCCCCTCTACAAGCCACAAAATAAAATACTACTTCAATCAACTGTCATACACAAGCGCATGCATTATGTTCTTACTTTGGGATTTTTGGGAAAACTTGTAGTGTTAGTAAACCTAGTGTCAAAAATTCTCTACATACCTTAAAACATGCATCTGTACGTGTTGATGTTCACATGTGAGGATATCTTTCATGTTTTACCAAAAATCCCCCCCGGGAAGAACCAAAAAATAAAAGTCCTCAAATAAGCATAAGTACCGAATAATGTTTTGTGTAAAAATAGTTGTTCATATTTCAGTGTTAGCAAGCAAAACCTAGTAGAAACATCCCCACTACTTCTCTCAATAAGCGTTGATTGTATAACATGTAGTAGCTTAAACCTCAACCCAAACCCCCAGCAAAGCAGATTAAAAAAGGAAGGACAAAGAAGAAGAATTAGTTTTATGGTTTCCCTTAATTCTCAAGAAAACTATGCTGAACATACTTGTGACAACTCGAAAATTTTCTCCTCTATTGGATTCTTGTGTATGCTTAGAGTGAATAAATTATTTTATTATTTTATTAAGAGAGGTGTGGACCAATTAATTCAAAAGTAGTAGTAGCATCTAAATCAGAAGCGGCAAGCTCTTTCAAAGTCCGATTTCCAGTCATGACATCTTCATCTTCTAAATCAGAATCACTAGCAAATAGAGAGTCAGAAGTCAAATTGTCCTTTTTAGAATTTCTCCAATTTTTCCTCCTTAATCTATGCAAAGTCCTTTCTATTTCTTGATTATATGACAAATCACCTTGATTAGAAGATCGAGTTGCAGTTATAAACAATTAAGGAAACTCTAATAAACCATAAAAAAGAAAAACTACCAAATATTAAGTTATATATATACAATAAAGATCATAATAAGTACAAAAATTAACTAGAATCACTCCCCGGCAACGACACCAAAATTTGGCGTGCTGTCGTAGACATCCAAAAATAAAATCCTATACTCCCAAAAAATCTATGTAGTAGTTAAGTAAAGGTTGATCCCACAAAGAGTGATTAGCTTATTTTTATGCTGTTGAGCAAGGAAGAGGAGGTTTTTGATTGTAACGAGAATAACTTCAAAAGGAATAAAAATAACTAAAGAGCAATTTATTTTCAAAATACCAATCAAAGTCAACGTCCACAATCAAAATTTTATAACTGATCATAGATGTAATATAAATCAATTAATACTTTGAATACTTACCGTTAGAACCATTTTCTTATCTCTCCTTAATTGTAATTAATTAGAAAACATGCAATCTAATTAATCATAATTACTAAACAACCTAAAACAAGCGCTAAAGATTTAATCTAGTAGCAGCTTTAAGAATTAGAGAGATTAATGAAATTAAACAATACAAACACAAGCGGTTGCATTTAATTTAGTCGAGCATTCTTCTTAAGTTCTAATAAATACTGACGCAGTAAATTATTAGATCTTAATTACTTCACAGATTAGAGAGATCAAATAATTACGGATTTGATATCTAACCTAGCAATAGATTACAACGAATAATAAACTAGCAGGCCTTCTAGTAATTAAATGAAATAATCATGCAAATAGGCACAAAAGAAAAATTGATACTCAAAGCATAAATTGAATGATAAGAACAAATTAGATCTCACAGCTATATAAATTTCGAGACTTTCGTCTTCTTTGACCAATTACAAAAGTTTAGCCATTCAAAGCCATAACAAAAATATAAATAAAAAGAAAAGGAAGAGAAGAGAAGTATTTGGTTTTTCTTTTAAGGTAACACAATGGCTCACTAAGCATCAAAAGTATCTCCTTATCACACACCCCCCTCCATCTATTTATAGAGTTTCTCTATACAAGTTGAAATGCTTGAATTATGACAAAACCAAGTTGTCTTGTGAAACATTTGAATTGGTTGAATACCTCTTGAGCTTCCATGTGTGGCTACTTGGCTTGAGGTAATGATGAAAATGTGCAGTTGTATTTTGCCATGCTTCATTTGTTGACTTTTCCTTCTATGAAAAAGCTTAGATTAGAACGGATGCTTGTGGATGTTGCCGTGTGTTTCTCTTGGGTTCTAGTTATGCAAGTGGCTTGAAATGATGATTGGTCCAACATTTTTGTGTAAGAATTGCAGCTTGGTAGTGATCTATTCATATCATGATTCATGTAGGCCATGTGTTTGAAGTTTAAGTGGTCTTGAAGAAGTGGCTAGTGTGAACATTTGACTAATGGTTTGCCTTTAATTGTCATAGTCGATTTATGCTTTGATTGAGTAAACCACTTTACTTCCTCCTTCATCATGACAAGTGGCTCCACTTGGTTGTATAATCTTGTAGATAAGTCAAATAAAGTGGCTGAAGAATGTTCAAGAATGTCAAGTTCAGGTGCGTCCACTTCATGGTCAATTTCATCTTGGATTGAGCTGATATCTCTCAAAACATAAAACATTAAAGTTATATATCTTACTCCTAGGGTTCTATAACATATTAAATCAGCTCAATCGGAGATTGAATGAGAGAGTTATGCCCATATTACGAAGAGACATCAAAACTGTCTAAAATATCCCAATTATCTTCATTTGCTCCTAATGCCTCTATTTGTATCCTAAATCAAAATATAAGAATAATGAGTATATTTAGGCATCAAATAAGAATAAAATATTAAACATTAAGAAAGAAAAATTATGGCATTTTATATTCTCATCCCCAATCTAGGTCTTTCCTTGGAGGAAGATTATAGGAGTAGGCCCAAGACATTGTGACGC
Organism: Platycarya longipes; assembly: GCA_036559045.1. Taxonomy (NCBI): domain Eukaryota; kingdom Viridiplantae; phylum Streptophyta; class Magnoliopsida; order Fagales; family Juglandaceae; genus Platycarya; species Platycarya longipes. The sequence continues at coordinate 27,017,313 of CM071797.1, forward strand.
CCCCAACTCACGTCTGGGATTTAACGTAAGTCAAAGGGTTAGGATAAGTAACATTAAGCTACTCACCCTCGTACGTATCAAGATCTTAATAAATAAAATATAGAAATTTTATTATACACAACGGATAAGGTCAAGTATAAAAATTTTTAAAGATCACATATGGCAAATTTTAACTTGCAACTTCCACATTCTCCTTTCATTCATCAAACATTGTACTGTTATATATACATGCCTAAAATAGTTATCAGTGTCAACCCTAAACCCAAGACTATCCCTATGGTCACTTGGGTTCCTTCTTAACTTCGAGAAATTTCCTCCCATAACAGAACATATTCAAGCTAAGACCACGGTCTTGTTGAAAATATTGTCCTTGTGGTGTTGAATAAACCCCACATACAGATAGGGAACCATCCAATCCCAAAGTTAAACAACAACCTATATGTTACTCCTCCTTGACAAAAGCAGGTGTACTGTGATACCACAACTCCAGTGGTTGATCATATATAGAAAGTCTCAGGGACGCAAAAGTGAAATCTACATAAAGATTGTAATTAAAAAGACTCTCAGGACTCCTCAAAGTCTCCTGTGTCATCGGGGCTTTCTCCCTGTTAGTCATCATATCCTGTATATATTTTACACATACAAGAAAGAAATATAAAACCACAAAAGAGTGAGATTTCCTTAGAAATCTCAGTAAGTACATAATTAGCTTAATAAGCATAGACACAGCCATCATTAATATTTTTAGAAAAAGAAACTAACACGACGTGATCAAAAACATGTTTCATACAACTTATCAATAACCTACACAGGTTTGCACTTTTATGAAACTTATGTTCCTTTTTCTTAACCATCGACACCTCTTTAGAACTTATTCAATTATTATCCTCAATTGGCGTTACATATTGCCGTCCCATCGCAGATAACTCTTTTATAGCATATTTATCTCTTATCACCAATGGGCATTACGTATCGCCGTCCCCATTGCATATAACTCATCAATCACCCGAGCGTTACGTATCGCCGTCCCCGTTATGATGAGTCTCGTGTCAATCTTCCAGGCATTACGTCTCGTCATCCCCGTCTTGACACGGAACATACGTAACATAGTGGGCGTTACGCCTCCCCGTCTCCACTAATCATATCATTTCTATGGGCCTAACGTCTCGCCGTCCCTTTGATAATTCATATCACTCTTATCATACGACAGACGTTACGTCTCGCCATCCTTGTCGGCACGTCAGTCATCCGAGTATTACGTCTCACCGTCCTCGTCACGACGTGACTAACTTATCCATATCTCTTATTCTTAGTTGTTCGTTTCTTATTCTTAGGAATGTTTCTCAAGTACATGATGTAACACTTTTCTTAAATCTCGTCACATATTAGAACATGCATGTACTCTTAGATTATCACATCTTAAATTATCACATACTCGCATATGTATGTATCTTAAATTCTACCAAGTGTTTTACACATGCTTTACACTTAGATAACACATATAATTCATTCTTATTTCAATGTCCACATTTATCCAACAAAAGTCTTAAAATCAGCAAAACAGAGTATCTCGCTCGAGCAACATATCAAGCGAGAGTCGAGCGAAGTCTCGGGTTGGGACTCGCTCGAGCAAGGTATTGAGCAAGATTTAAGCGAGTTCTTTAGTTAGAACTCGCTCGAGCAAGACATCGAGCGAGTGTCGAGCAAGACATCGAGCGAGTGTCGAGCAAAGTCTCGAGTTGCCCTTCGCTCGAGCCAGACATCTAGCAAGAGTCAAGCGAGGGTTTACAGTTGTTCTTCGCTCTATCCTTTGCTCGAGCGGGAGTCGAGCGAAGTTACAAAGTATGAGTTTTTTAATCCAAAACTCACAATCTTTTCACATAAACTTGAGTTTTACTTATTATAGCATAGTTTTTAGGTTCTTCTAACTTCATTTAACACATTTCTATTAACAAAACCACTTCAAACAATACTTAGATTTATTATAACACTTCAACAAAAATAGAAGGGTTCAATACTTAACATGTATAGTTGAACCTCTTAAATAACCATCTCCATACTAAAGTTAAGCTAGAATATGAACTTACACACTCTCTAAGTCTGGTTGAAGATGATCAAACCAAATCTTTGCAAGCTTTCTCCTCAAAACTCTTACTAAACTCACTTAGGATGTAGTTGGAGGTTATGTGACTAGATAAAGGCTTTCTTTGGTTTCCTTCGAAATGATTTCGTGCTAGGCTTCTCCAAAAGAGTTAGAAGACTCTCAAATGTCTATTTATAGGGGTGATGGTCGACTCATGTGAAGGAGAGAAGAGGGATAACTTGGTAAAAACTATAAGTTTCTGGATTGCATGGGATGAGATGTTCCTTCTAAATCTTTTTTCATGATTAAACTAAATCTCCATAAATCCTAAACTTTGCAGCTGAAATGATCATCCAATGGTCAGTATTTGAGATACTTTTGCTAACCATTTGATCAATGGTTGGGGTAGAGGGTTATAGGATAAGGGATGAGGTGTCATCTCACCTACCCATGCATGCATCTCCATTTCCAGCCTTCATCTGGTTAGCCTTGCCCTAACTCATTTGGTTACTTGCTAACCTCCTTAGGACTTTACTTAACAAGTTCTATAAGGCCACTTCTTAGTTTGATTAGGATAGAATCTCATTTGGATCCATATTCTCCAACTCGAGTTCTAGTTTAGGCTCAGTTCAGAATTATCCACTTGATTCCGAAATAAGTCATTGATACTATCCAAATCTTCAAAAACTCATAACATAAAAGTTTTAGATATATCTCTTAGGATTCTATAAGAATTGGAATCACATCATTTGAATCTCATATTAGTAACTTATGATCATTACACTAAAACTCGACAGTTTAATCCGAGAATGTACACTAAGTGTTTGATCTTTGGTTCAACCACTTCCTCTTGCATTTACACCCTAATTCTTAAAAATTCAACTCCTTCTAAGTTTAAAATGAATTTCTATAGTTGATATCTTGTTTTAAATCTCAAAGATTCCTCCACAATATTTTCTCTAATACATGATCTCACTTATTCTAAGTCTAATACTCTCATTTAGGTTTCCAACTCTATTATCCTAGCAAATATACCCAAAATATAATCCTTTAAGGAAATCCAAATAAAACTTCATATTGGAAATTTTGAGATATTACAGGAACAAGGCCCAAAGGCCCATGGAAAGCAAGTGGTGGCCGGCCATGCCTTAGGTGATGAGTGCCTAAGAATTTGTGAGATCTCATGGGACACTTGATACATAGGATGACTTCCTTTTTGAATTCCCAAGAAAGAAAATTTTTGGGGAAGAGAGAAAGCATGGTGTGAAAGATTGAGTGAGGGAATATCTCTTGGAAAATGGAATGACGAGTGACAAGTAAGGAGATTATCATTGAAGGGAGAGGGAGTTTTGGATAAGAGAAGGAAAATGGGTGGGGGAGCCGACTATGCTTCATTTTGAGTTTCCCAAGTAAAGCCCCACTCCTTGACATGACAAAAGGGGATTGTGAGTAAGAAGATCTTTTAGGAAAATGATGGTGTGATTGACTTGCAAGTGAGATGAGGTGACTTCCACCCTTGGAGTTTTCGGCTAGACTAGATTTGGAAGTAAAACCAAATCCTTTGAATGTACTTTCTATGCATCCATCCATCACTTGTGATCGAAGTTTTTTAAGTGTCAATCATACTTTTTCTTGTGTCAATAAATCAACTAGGGAGATGGAGTGCTCTACGCCTATAGACATCTCATAGCCGACCATGACCTTTTATTTCTCTACACTTTGCTTTCTCCCCCCCACTCTTCCTAAGAGACACTCGGCCATTCTATTCTGTCCACTCTCTCTAATTTTCTTTACATTTTCTCACCTTCCAAATATCATTTTTATAGCAGGTTCAAGGGTTTTCTCTAAGGATTTTTGTGAAAACATCGACTTTGGAAGGTAAATAATGCTTTTGAACTCTTTCTACCTTTTCATGAAAAGATCAAAGGAACATTTCTCTTCAAAATTCTAGTTTCTATATTTCCTAGTATTTTCTTGAACTTACATAAAAATAAATAAAAAATAAATAAAAGAAAAAAAAATCAAAGCTTTTAGTTTTTTTTTTTATGATAATGGAAATTAGAGTGTTTTTGGAAAAATGACCCTCTTTTGAAAAAGTCAAATCGGTTTCTTTTAGCAAGCAAATTTGTGGACGTGTTGAGCCAATATTCCCTAGACTTAATCTAGTTGCCCTTTGTATATTTTTAGATTTTTCCTTACTCTATACTTGGAATATTTGTAAGTATATTCTTAACTTAACTCTAGCATTATTTGTATACGTAGTGTGACCTTATTGTTGTGTTGCTTGTCTTATTGTTTGACTTGCTTGTTTAGTGAGCTTGTTATAACTTCTCTAAGTTTTGTTGAGATGATTTATTAGGCTTTTAATCTAAGAAATAATTGTCGAAATATAGTGATTCTTTTTCTTAAAAGAATGAAAGGAATGTGCCATGGTAATTTTCGGCTAGAGCATGTGAGGTAATGGCATGATATGTTGAGAGTTGGAAATCTATTTCAGAGCCTATGGGTTTTAGCTATGGCCAACTAAAAAGGAGAGACTTTAGGTTTTAACTCTTGGTAGAGGAAAGATAATGATTTGAGACATTGGGTGGTCTATATGAACATGTGTCTTTGATTTCCTTGATGTATGGTTTTGGGTATGTGTTAGGTGTACTGTGAAATTCATGTTATATCAAGTTGTTGGAGAAATAAAATGTCTAAGTAATCTGAAGGTTTCGGTTGTGCTAGAATTGTTCAAATAATTCTCTTTTAATTGAATATGTGTGATATGCTTGAAAGATATTTATATTCACATGTTAGTATGAATAAGTTGGATTTGGATATGTATGCATCATATGCCTCATGGTCCATGTGTCTTATCTAAGAAAGTCAAAGTCTTAGCATGTATGCCCACTCAAGTCAAGAGTTCCATGTCTTTTGGGTCGATGCGTTTTTTAAAAGAAAATGGGTTAAGTTTTTATAAGAATCCCAAAGGCTAGGATTGGATAGTGTCACAGTGAAACACCCTAGGTCGATCAAGAACAGTCGACAGGCCACAAATATTTCTTATTTAAAGGATTCTGGAGCGTAGTCGCACCTAAAGCTAGTGGGTGCCAAGGACGGTGAAGGCGATTCGAGCCTACTGTAAGAATATGTTTATGATGTAGTCATCTCGACTAAAGTAGTCGTAGTGTGGTGCGGTAACTAGCAGGGAGTACACGGTGCATAGGGGAACCGTGAGGTATCCAATATGAAAAGTTATGACAAGAAAGGTTATATGCCAAGAATGATATGAGCATGAATAATGGCGCCTAATGAAATGAATATGATGGAAGACACGAAAAGTTTAAAAAAAAGTTTTGAATACGTGTTAGAGAAGTTATGATATGAAAGCCCTTTTATGAAAAACTGCGTAAGTCATAAGTCTTAAAGAAAGTCAATGTTACATGAAATTTTTTTATGAAAGTGCATGTGCATTAGTCACTTTCTAAGTCTCATGGTCATAACACATGCATTTGTTTCTGGTGTTTGCCTATATATGTCTGTGATGCTTTTGTTATGATAATCATGTATTTACTGAGATTTCCTCAAAATATCACTCCTTTATTTTCCAATCATCATCCCTTCATGGGATGGTAGACTTGATTGCAAGCAAGTATAGACTCTCCGAGCCAGTTTCCCTGAGAGACTCCTCAAGCCCGTGAGGGCCTGATTGAGTATTCTCTTTTTGATGGAGTGGCCTCCTTTTTGTATGATCTATCTATAGTTGAGACGACAGAAGGCCATCGACCCGTAGGGTGTCGAATTGTTTTGGGTGCTGACGGATCCTTATTCCTTGAAGGTGTCTATGCATCGTCAATCGGAATAACTGTTTAGCAGGGACACAACGTGAGTCTGGGTCATTTCCTTTTCGGATCCGGATATAAGGAAATCAATAAGGAACCCTTAGTTTAAGGAAGGGTAATGGGGTCATTTCCTTTTGGATTTCGGGCTATTTCATATTTTGAAGAAAACTTGTATATCCCCCGTGTTTTGGGAAGTTTGATCTTATGTTGGATATGATACATTATGACGTATGTTTATAAAGTTTCATTTGGAGTACTTATTTAGCTCTACTATGTGATGACTTGGTAAGTTTATTTTTATATTTCTTTCCCCTATTATCCGACTTAACCTTATTTTGATGCGATCTTTATTGCATACTGCTAGTAAGTTAGAAGTATGCATTTATCTCTGACATGAACGAGGGGTATGTAACCTTGGGTTTCGTGTTCCTGACACTTCAGTTTACGTGCGATCACAAGTGTAGGCTGGGAGCGTTGATAATACCTTTGTGGAATTTTCGTTTACTTCCTAAGGTAAATCTTTAGCTAGATTCTCGATTAGTGACTGGGTTTCTTCAGTGGGCAGTTGGGAGGAAATTGCACGTTCTCAACAACTAATGCCTTCTCAGGAGGTAAAAGTATGAAGCTCAACTGAAGGCATTCTGAAGTGTAGGGCTTGCTTTGAGCATATAGGAGTAGCATGGGATACTATGCCATCAATCATCTCGGTTAAACCAGGCAGATGGAAATCCCCATGTCATTGTTTTATCACATTGCCCTCAATCTTTGTGGAATTTGTAATCTCCTACTCATCAGGGAAATTGGTCAACGCCAAATTTTGTTACTTGCAGCCTGAGATAACTTATCAGAAATGATCTGAGTGAATGCATGGTGTAAAGAAAAGGCTCTTTTGCATTAAATTTAATTATCGATTGAATGAATCGTCTGGACCAGATTCAGCACTTGTAACTTGAAAGGTTGACGTGTTTTTCAACATAGGAAACCAGAAACTTAATTATAATAATTGCTGATACATATATATCCATAGTTTTAGCTTAATCTTTATTTAACTATTAAATTATGAATAGGTGTACTCAGCAGTTATATATATATATATATCAGTTTTACCAACTACTACGGGTTGAGTATTAGGTAACCCAACGCCAAATTTTGTGGTTGTGTTGGGGCAATATTTGTGTTGTTATTGGTCAGTCAAGCTGCAACATCCCCACTTCTCATAGTTGGATTATCACTTGTCTTGGAAAAATTCCCTCCCTTATTTGTGGGCACACCATTTTAATGTTAACCTGCATATATATATATATATATATATATAAACCCATCAAATGCATGGATTCTAATTTGAAGCAAAATTCCATCAAGTTTGGCTAATAGTCATAAGATTTGCTTATTACCATTTCTTTTCTACTTCAAATTTGGTTTGTTTGATAAATACCTTCCAAATGACTACTAAAATATTGCAGAACGATGTCTTTAAGATCCTTCTATACTTGTTAGAAATTTAATAAGCTACTACCAGAATTTTTTCCAAATTTGGCTAATAAGAGAGCTAGCATGTTTGACCTATTTACCCCATCTAACTGGGGTGGGCAGATTAATTGCAAACACATACCACCACAAAGCACTCAAACACCCATTAGTACTTAAAAATAGCTATCATCGATTAAACAAGTTGAGCATGAATACTGTAGCTCTTTTCTATCCAAACCTAATTTTGACTAGAAATAAGCCAGATACTTCCTTTGAATTTGCCAAAACATGTTAATGATGTTTATAACTTATTAGTTGTACTTTGTTAATAGCCATGCATATAATCGACAAGAGAATGGGTGGTTGGATTATTTTCATGTTCCATAATCTTATGATATTCATTATATGATCTTCCATTGTGCACTTCTTATGGTTTCCACACTTGGCATGCAAAAAGTAAATTTGTGGAACATGCATGCTGAAGTCTCACATGCATCAAAGATTTATATACATGAGGACAAGAAGTTAGTGAATATTGGCACAACATTAGATTTCAATGTATTTAATAGACAAACAAGGTGTATTTGGGAAAATCACATGGGGAATGGATAAGTGGGTGATTATTGACATCCAAATGCATTAAGGTGACACCCTCGACTAGCATACACTTGTGAAGTTAAAACACATTAGTTTGAAAAAAAAAAAACAATTGAAGGATAAGTGCCAAATAGTTATTCTCAATAGTTATCCAATGCACTATGAGTCACATACAACTTACCTCAATTGAAAATGGGTGTTAAGGCAAGGCAATTTAAGTTGACTTCAAGGGTCGTACCATAACTGAATAAGGGGCATGAGTCAAAATGCAAATTCTAGTCAGACACAGATACGCCGACGTCTGTTGATAGTTCTTTCCCATCAGAATATTCACCATCCTGATGAGTGCGCGAAAGTGCATTCTAAATATTTTAATATTAGATTAAATTAATAAAATGTAAATAGAATTAATTAGATATAATTTATATTATTGAATTTTATTTTTATTTAGATTAAGATATATTTACATTGAATTTTATTTACATATCAAAGCAGGTTGCATTTTATTCTCAATTTGGTTGACTATCCATAAGGACCCACATGCATATATGGACTTCAAGTACACATAAGGATATCATGGACCCAACTGCAATTAAAAGAATGCTTGGGCTTGACTTAAATAGGAAGGCTTGCAATTTAAGCTGAGCACGTGACTTTCATTTCATCTTAACTTAAGGGCCCACTTGCATTTTAAATGGAAGGCATCTCAATTTGATTTGGGCTTTGGGAAAAGCAAGGGACTTCGATGCATGGTAATTCAAGAAAGTGGAACACGGCACTTCATTAGAGTTTCACTTGGGCCCGGCAGTCCATTATGTTAGTTTCCTAATTGATGAAATCTCACGTGTTTTGGGGGATGTCACGTACATATAAATTGATTAGTTTTCAAGAGCGCCAGGAGAGAAGGACGGCTAGAACGAAAATACGTAAGGAGACGAGACTTATTCATGGCCATCAAATACGTACGGAGAGAAGGACGCTTGGATGATTTTCTTCTTAGAATTTATGTTGTCCATCGTATGCATAGATAACTAAAATCTTAAGTAGGATTAGGGATGAACTTGCACACTAGATAGTACTTTTAATTTATTTTTAATTCATGTATTTGATTTTAATTTATTAAAACTCTTTGTTTTATCATTCTCAATATATTGTTGGTGTTTTCTTTTTCAAATAATCATAGAGTTTACTTCATCTATAGATTCAGTCATGTTTTTTCTATTGAATGGTTAGATCTGTAATTGTGTTTGGATCTATTGATTATTTATATTGATTTAATTCTCTACTACAATATCGCTCCCTAGGTATATTGTCGTCGTTGGATTTTTTCAATGTGAATATTAATTTGCATAATTTAAAACTGATGAGTATTTTTTAAAGGGTTACATTTGAATTCTCAATTGAGTTATTAATGAATTAAAAATAATTAGAATACCGGATATGTGCAAGGAATTCCCGAAACTCTGCTATTCGTCAATTTGAATACTTTTTCCGTTAATCATTTTGTTTAATTTTCATTTGCATTTAAAATCAATTTCCATTTAATACTTTCTTCAGTTTTTTTGCTATTTTACTATTATTTTAATTTATCTCCGTGTGGAATCAACATCCCAAAACTACACTATAATTATCGCGTTATTTTTTGGACGTAATCAAATTTTGGCACTGTTGCCAAGGAGGCAGTAGAAGAATTACTGATAGTTTTTATTAGCAGTTTGTAAAGGTAGTGACTACGTTCCCTCTTTTTACTTGCTGCATTATTTTTTTATTTTTTTCTTTCATAGTTTTTTTTTTAGTGTTGCATTTTTTTCTTTTATTTGTACTTTTTATTATTATCTTGCATGCATAATAGGTATATAGGGACGTATTAGGTCAATTTGCTTGTAGGCCTGTATTAGAGTCAGATTCAGAATCCAATTTCTCTATTCATTTCTTTGATAGTCCTTTTGCTTCGAAAAATATGAGTGAACACGAGGATCAACCCACTAGCACTCTTCAGGATTACCTCCCCTCTACACGCACAGCCACACCGTCATGCATAATGTTTCCACCCAATATGCGTCAACTTGATGTTAAAATGGGAGTGATTCAGTTGCTCTCCACTTTTCATGAGTTGGAAAATGAAAATTCATATGTGCATATTAGAGAGTTTGAGGAGGTAGTTGCGGCTTTTCATAGTCAAAATGCAACTGATGACATTATGAGACATAAGTTCTTTTGTTTCTCTTTGAAGTATAGAGCTAAAAATTGACTATATTCACTGAGATCACGATCTATTGGGTCGTGGAATGAGATGGCTCAAGCTTTCTTTAATAAATATTATCCCCAACATAAGACTAATACTTTAAAAAGACAGATCCCCACCTTTGCACAAAAGGACGGTGAGATTTTGTATATGTCTTGGGAGAGATTTAAAGAGTTATTAAATATGTGCCATCAACATGAATATGAGAGTTAGCATCTAGTGAGTTACTTCTATGAGGGACTTACACCTAAGGAGCGCAAATTTGTGGAGATGATGTGTAATGGTGAGTTCGTACAAAAAAAACCTGATGAGGCCATAGAGTACCTCAATGAGCTTGCTAAAAAGGCTTATACTTGGACTGGACCTAGTGCTACTGAGAGCACAAATAGGTCACGACCTACAGGGAACCAGAATGGTGGTGGAATTTACCATCTCAGGGAGGAAGACAACTTAAAGGCTAGGGTTGAGATGCTTACTAGGGAGTTAGAGTTGTTAAAGCCTAAGGACTTAAAACCAACACACTTGGCTAATCATGCAGAGTCTTGTGGACCATATTTTGTTTGTGGTGGGGTAGATCACCTTGCCCAAGAGTGTCCCACATTTACTGAGATGAGAGGGTTGTACGAGGAACAATGTAATGCCTTAGGTATGTACAAGAAGCCTTTTATACTTTTCTCTTAGACCTACAATTCGGGGTGGCGTAATCACCCCAATTTTAGTTGAAAGTCTGAAAATCAGCCACTTGCATTACCTGCACCACCTGCACAGCCTACTAGATCATATCCTGCACCATATTATGCACCTACATCTTTTAGGAGTTCTTTAGAAGATACTTGGCATGCTTTTATTGAAGCATAGGGTAAGACTAACCAAAAGTTTGAATATTTGATTACGCAGGTTATGGAAGAAAATAAGGAGATAAAGAGTCAAGTGACCAAACTGATGAGCTCCTTGAGTGTGATTGAGCGAGGTTAGTTTCCTTCTCAAGCTCAGTCCACACATGGTCAACACATCGTGACTCATGGTGCCATGGTCAACACATGGCGCAAGAGAATTTGAAGGATGTGAACACCATCGTGACTCATAGTGGTAAGTCATCACACATCCCAACAATGGACAAATCAGAGGATGTGAAGAAAGATCAAGATAATAGTGCTACCAAGCTACCTAAGGAATCAGAGGTGATAAAGAGCCATGTTAAGGTACCATTCCCTCAAGCTTTGAAATCAAGCAAGCTAAGTATGGATCTTAACAATAAAATCCTGGAGAATATCAGACAGGTAAAAGTCAATCTCCATCTTTTGCAGTAATTAAACAAGTTCCTACTTATGCAAAAGTTCTCAAGGATTTGTGTACAGTTAAGAGGAAGCACCTGTGAAGAAAATAGTGTTCCTGACAGAGAAAGTTAGTGCTTTAATTGAGCAGCGGATTCCTCCCAAGTACAAGGATCCTGGATGCCCAACCATCGCATGCAGCATTGGAAATCAAGAATTTGGGCAAGCTTTGCTAGATTTAGGAGCCAGTGTGAATTTAATGCCTTATTTTATTTATTTACAGCTGGGATTGGGGGAAATCAAACCAACTTCTGTGGTATTACAATTGGCTGACCATTCAGTCAAAGTACCCTGGGGTGTGGTAGATGATGTTTTAATTCAAAATGATAAATTTTATTATCCTGTTGATTTCCTAATTCTGGATACTAGCTCTATTGTTGACACCACATCTAAAATCCCTTTGATTTTATGAAGGCCTTTCCTTGCCATTGCTAATGTTCTTATTAATTGCAGAAATGGGCTCATGAAGTTGTCTTTTGGAAACATAACTCTCGAGGTGAATATCTTCCATATTGCAAAATAACCAGAAGAGGATGACGAGTGCCACCAGACATATATGATTGATTCACTCATAGATAGGGAAGTTTTCACAACTTGTGATTCTGATCCTCTTGAGTATTTCATTGTTAATTATAAGTTTGATTATATCAGTGATTCATCTGATGTGGCCTATATTTGTGTAATTTTTTATACAACTCAGGATCATGGCACATAAGCTTGGCAACCAAAATTTGAAGAGTTGCCTAAGAAAAGTGAAGAACAGGTTCCTTCAAGTGAAGGAGCACTAACAGTTGACTTGAAACATTGCCACCTACATGTAGAACTCGAGTATCGAGTTTATTGGGCTAACAAGCATTTTAATTTTGATCCAGGAGAGGCAGCTCCAGAAGTGGAAGACATTCCACTTTGACCACACCATACAGTCATTTTCTATATTTGTTTTATTTTATTTTATTTGTTTTATTATCTTTGGTCATTTTCTTTTTGTTTGCTATTATTTTCTTTATTTTTGTTTCCAGGTTAGTGTCAGTTTGTCATTTCAGTTTGTCATCTCTGGTGCTTAGCGAGTCACCCACATTCTACATCAGGTGTATTCTACCCTTTTCAGTTACTCCTCATTCAGTTTTGATTTTTAAATATTGAGGACAATATGTTTCATTTAAGTTGGGTGTGGGAATGATGCTTATTAGAACTCTGTAGCATATTTTCACGTGTCAATTTAAAAAAAAAAAAAATTGCATCACACAGAAACCCTTTCACATGTGTACTCATGCTCATTCATGGTCATTTTAGTAAATTCATCAAACTCATCTTAATCATTTTATTGAGGCATTCACAAAATTTTTAATACACTTATCCAAATTTTGTGGTAAGATGGTGGTTTGACACATGTAGCTAAAGAACTCTTTTGCTTAACTATTCTTGTGAATTTTGGGAGAGGTTGAGAGCCTACAAATGCAGGAATTGTGATAAGCATTTATTGATCTGTTGAATTGGGCACTTCTTTTGAGAATATCATTACATAGTTAGTGGTATGATGGCGGATATATTTGGGATATGACGAAAGTCAACTTAAAATTAACGTTTGAGCCTTTCAAACTAACCCTTTTTATCTAGATCCTTAGTAGCCAACCTTCAGCTGACAAGCACATATAGTCTTTTTCTTTTCATATGCCCACATCAAGAATAGCCTATACACTGATTTTCCTACCATTTTTGCTTCGAAGTGTGTACTAGGTGTAGAATTTACGTATCTTCTTTTGCTAAAAAAAAAACCGACATAGAGATTGAAAAAGAAAAGAAAAAGAAAATGGAAGAGTATAAGTGCAAAGTATTCAATTGAGTGAGTTTCAAAGGTATAGAAAACAAAGTGGAAAAGAGAAAAAAAAAAAGAGTTGAAGAAAAAGGAAAAATATTATTTGATGATCAGAGAATTGAAGAGTATATCAAGTGAGAAGTATAGTTTGCTATGATCTTAAATATAATTCCCTTGGTGTGTTGTTAGAATTTTTTGAATCTTTTTGAATCCCTTTCATCATTTTCTTCATATAGCCCCTAACCCGAGCCACGCTACAACCTTTATATATTGATCGTTCTGTTCCTAAGTAAGCTTACAAAATGAGTGGTAGAAATTCTCAATTGTCAGTGTTCCTATCATAAGATCAATGTTTGCTTGTTGCTTGTACATAATTGCCTAATTTCCTATTGAGCATGTACGTCCCCTGTCAACTTCATAGAGAGAACCCCTATACAAAACACTATTATACCCGTGAGTTATAGAGTCGAACATTTTGCTTGAGATGTTCTTGATGTTGCATGTGTCAGGGTTTGTGGTTAGATAGATATAGTTTGGATCACACACTCTGTGGATTGCTATAGGTGGATTGATTGTGATAGGGTTATTGGGTTTCTAAGATTGCTGTGATATGTGATTCTGAAAAGTGGGACTTGGTAGCCTTCTATGTGTGATCTTCTTGGGTCTCTGTCATCATTTTTGCACGAAAATTGCTAGGTACTAGCAATGAATAAGTTGGGGGGTGTGATGAGTGCGCAAAAGTGCACTCTAAATATTTTAATATTGGATTAAATTACTAAAATGTAAATAGAATTAATTGGATATAATTTATATTATTGAATTTTATTTTTATTTAGATTAAGATATATTTACATTGAATTTTATTTACATATGAAAGCAGGTTGCATTTTATTCTCAATTTGGTTGACTATCCATAATGACCCACATGCATAGATGGACTTCAAGCACACATACTGATATCATGGACCCAATTGCAATTAAAAGAATGCTTGGGCTTGACTTAAATAGGAAAGCTTGCAATTTAAGTCAAGCCCAAGCATTCTTTTAATTGCAGCTGGGTCCATGATATCCGTATGTGTGCTTGAAGTCCATCTATGCATGTGGGTCCTTATGGATAGTCAACCAAATTGAGAATAAAATGCAACCTGCTTTCATATGTAAATAAAATTAAATAATATAAATTATATCCAATTAATTCTATTTACATTTTAGTAATTTAATCCAATATTAAAACATTTAGAGTGCACTTTCGCCCACTCTTCACATCCCCATAGGCATCTACAGAACTTGACAAAGCGCCCTCATCTTCCACTATAAAAGTTGATGAATGTCCTCGTACTGAATTCAAAGTTGCCACTTCACGTGCATCAACTTCCATAGGTGGAACTTCAGTCCTATTTAGTGGTGCTGAGATAGGAACATCATCCCATTGCATGAATACGTAATTAGATGATGGTTCATTTTCTTGGAAAGCATCATCGTCACTACATTGACCATCCAACTCTTCCAACACCCTCTTGGTTGGTGGAACATCGTATACATTCCTATTTGTAAACTTCTGCACAATACACCAATTTTCTTTTATTCTTAGGTCTCTAATGTATACACACTAGAAAGCTTGGCATGCCAACACAAATGGTTTGTCCTTATACTAGGTCCTATCCATGTTGATACTAGCATATGGTCATCTACTTGTACCCCTTGTTACTTATCACCAACATCATACCAATCACAACTAAACAGGTACACTCGACGACCTCCCATGTAGTGCAGTCCCGGACCATCATTGATAACACGGTAGAAGTAGACATTATTAGACTGAGGCTCCCAGTGACTACCACACCAGAATTCTGTGTCCAACACCGGACTTCACGTTGGTTTGTATAGAACCTCTCCCCATTTACAATACTAGTATATGATGCAATCTAATTATCAAGGCCGCAAGCTAACGCATACAGATCAACAGAGATAAGGAGTGGATTACTAGCCCATTGCTCTTGAACCTAAGTGATTTATAGGGTTATTAGCACAGTCGTGTTATAGCCATATTCTATGTTATTAGGTGATGAAAACATGCCGTAATTGACACCATCAAATCATGACTTACAATGTTTGAAGCACGATGAGAACTCATGTTCATGGGTTCGATCAACATTGGGTTGATTGTTCACCTAACATTTCTCGAAATGCTCCCTGCACACCAAAAAGTCAATGGGATCCAAATATATTAGTGCAACCATGGTTTGGAACAATCAATAACTTGGGTAGTAAGAGTACTTATGCCAAATATGGTCCAATCTCCTTGCAGTTTGTTAAGCACATACCAATGTGCAATGCATAAGAGTTTATCTTCTAATTGCACATTATGAGCTACGCCATTGGACGCACTTTTTGGTTAAATACAGTAAAACCATCAGTAGTTGGCTCCTCCTAAACATCAACATTGCAGTCTGGTCAATTAAACCTTGTCTCAACACCATTGAGATATATTGAGCAGAATGTCAGGCATTCAATGTGAATGTATGCTTCCGCAATTGAACCCTTTAGACATGCTTTATTTTTTATGTACCGCTTAAATTTACTCAAATACCTCTCAAATGGATACATCCATCTGTATTGTATTGGTCCCCCAATATGGCCTCGCGAGGTAAGTGCACAGCCAGGTGCACCATCACATCAAAAAATGATGGAGGGAAAATCAGCTCTAGTTTGCAAAGAATGCTTACAATATCAGTTTGAAGCTGCTGGAGGTAAGGGACACTAAGGGTTCTTGCACATACCCGCTGGAGGCAATAGGCATGAATCATTGCAATAAAACATGGCAGTCATAACTTTTCAATCTGGATATTTTGCAATCACGTACACTAACACAACGGAAGATATTGGCTACGAACCCATCAGGAAATTTCACATTGGCCAACCAAGAATAAATTGTATTTCGTTCACCGCCATGTAGTGTGTACAATGCTGAAGGCATCATGCATTTTCCACCTTCTTGCTTTAGATTCAGTTCCTTACTGCCCTACTAACTCTAGATCAAGTCTAGAGTTTGTATTATCCTTTGTTTTTCCAGGAAGGTTCATTAAAGTGTCGAAGATGTTATCGCATATATTCTTCTCAATATGCATCACATCTAGATTGTGTTGCAGATGAAGGTTTAGCCAATATGGTAAATTGAACAGTAGACTGCACTTTGGCCAGTTCAGCTCTTCAACAGTGTGCTTTCTCTACCTATGAGATTTTCCAAATAATACAACCCCAAGCATTTGTAGCTACCATAAAAGCTAGATGTCTAAGCGCAATAGACTTCGTTCTCCTACCTAGGCAGAGGGCGTTACAATTTTCTTGAATTCGCACAAAACCACTCTAATGGAAGTGATCGTATTCGGTGTCCACGCCAGGTATGTAGTAATAATCTATTCCTACCTGTATTTACCGTGGAGAGTCACTTGTACCTAAATGAATTTTTAATGGTGAGGCGGAACCACATGAGTTCAATGTGGATGATGAAGATCCCGATGTTTGCAGCGAATGATGAATACATTGATGATATGGAGCAAATGTTAGACAACGTTTGGGTTGGTACAAATGTCAATGTCCCCCAAAGCAGCACAGAATTGCCAGATTGGGATTTATTTCCTACATCTATATCCATGTCATCGACCAACTAATCGTGGATGCTCAGCGATCACTATATGACAAGTGTTCTAAATTCTCAAAACTATCATTAATTGTCAAGTTGCTACACATAAAAATCATTGGCAGTTGGTCAATTAAGTCATTTGATATGCTTTTAAGCTTGTTGAAGTCTGCCTTTCTGGATGCTGAATTGCCACATTCATATGAAAATGCTCGTTCCTTGAAGCAAGGTTTGGGCTTCAAGTACAATCAAA